>CM053784.1:434441689-434794189 GCA_028749045.1 Cupressus sempervirens | reverse complement strand
AGTAAATGCAACATTTTAATAAATGATGCTAAATGATAGCTCATATCATAGCATTTTAGTGTTATTATCTTCATATAATTGGCATTTCATATAGATCTCCTATAGACTTACCTAGATCTTCATTAATAACATACTCCCAATCTAGAACTATCATTAAGATGCTAGTCTGAGAGAAATTTTAGCAGTTGTAGTTAGGGAAACATGAGATGTTTGTAGAATCTTTATTTAACAATGATTTCTTGGGTCTAGATTAGTTCATTGTTATTTCAACTGCACTTAGCACTAAGGTCTCATGAATACATGATTCCACCGTGTACACTCTTGAAAATTAGATTTCATATCTATAAGCTTCATCTAGTATCCTACAAACCAACAGAGAAAAGAAGGGCTTTGTGGTTGGGTTTTGATGAGGGCTTGTCTTGGTCAAGCCCTAGGTTAAGAAATTAACCATAATATGAGAAATGTAAATGTAAATGATTGAAAGATAAGATAAATGTTAGAATTAACCATTCTTTAAACCATTTTTAGTAAGGATTTTGTATGCAAATATATTGTAGATCTTGAACTAGGATTAATGTAAGATATCTCCACACTTTGCAACAAATCTACCATAATCTCATCAAGGTGCCATGGATGTAAAAGTGCATCAATGAAGAAGATGAATGCTTTAATGAAGATCTTTTCCCTTGATGGCAAACAATAAGCTTGATCTTGAAGAGGAGATGCTCACAAAGGATCCTTTAATGCAAGATAGAAATCTCCTTGCTTGAATGGTTCAAAAATCTTAAATACTTCAGCTCATTAAATGCAAAAGGTAGAAATCTTCACTTGAGAGTGAGATCCTAGATCACTTGAGTGCATGAATGAATGATGTGACTATTGCTATGAAAATGAAGCCTCCAAGTATTCTTATATATGATTTTTCAAGTGGGAAAACAATAAAAGTCAATGGGAGAGCAAAAGAAAATTAATGAAACCCTTGAGGCCTTTTGGGCCCTGATCTAGGAGGACTAGGTCAACTAAGTTTGACCTAGTCCAATCTAGGTCGACCTGGATCAACCTAGTCCCAGAGGTCAAGTTAGGGAAGCCACAGAAAAAAAAAGGTAGATACCAAGAGAAATAAGGTGGAAAGAGGAAGAAGAGAGGAGAAAAGATGATTGAGCATAGGCACATCCATGGTCCAAAGAAGGCATTATGGAGAGGGAGTTAAAAGGTCTTAAAAAGAAAAGTGTGTCCATTTTAAGACAGTACAAAAAATACTCAAAAATATTCATCACATCTAGGCATGAGTCTACTTCTTATATATAGAATTATATTTAAAAATATTATCATTTTATTTTGATTAAGGTGGTGGGACATACGCCTTTTTTTCATTTTCCTCTTGAATTTTTTGTAGTATTGCATTAAAATCCAAATTTTAGACCAATGATTTTTTTTACAAAAGGCCTAATAGTTTACAAAATACAATAACTTTTCTATAGATTCTTTTCTTACAAATTTTTGATATAAATTTCATAAATACTTTAAATAATGTGTCAAGTTGACATAACCCCGATTTGTTGATTTTTCACTTCCACTTAAGGTTGTAGTTTGGTTGACTAGGATCTTGCACATACCCAAGTTTAAGGCAACTCATACTCCTACTAAAGTTAGGGCTAAATGTAGCATCTAAAATTGGAAGAACCCATATTTTAAGAGCTTTTAACACCTATCTCATAGTGACTTTCTTAGACAATGGATGGACTCATCCTTGATGCATTCTTTCTCTTCTTTTCTTCCCCCTTTCCAATATCTGCACTCCCTCTAAGCCTTTTGGAGGCCCTTCCTCTTCCCTTCTCTAGGAATAGATTGAACCATGCTGACCTTTTTTGGAAAATTTCCACCTTAGGATGACCTTTTTTAGAAGAGGTTGACTTCTATGATGTGTGTGAAGCACATGGCCCAAAGTATCTGAGGGTTCTAAATATTAAACTCTCACTCTATGATCGACTTGTATTATTTTCCTACCCCAAAACTAGTATATAAGGAGACTTGGAGGTTTCATTATTCAACACACATACAAATGAAAGCCACACTTGTACTTTACAATCAATAAATTCAAGAGTTCAAGGCATTCAAGCATTTCAAGCATTCAAGCAAAGGAGTTTTCAACAAGCATTTGAACGATTCTTTGTGATAATTTCCTCTTCAAGATCTAGCATATTCTTGATCATCAAGGGAGGATATCTTCATTGATGCATTCATAATTTTCTTCATTTATGAACATTTACATTGATGGCTTCATTATGTAGTTATGATGGACTCATTGCAATTTGTGGAGATATCGTACATCTTACATACCAAATTCAACATCTACAACATACAAAAAATAAAAATCCTTATTGACGAGGGTTTTTACAAAAAAGGTGAATATTTGTATTTATCTTGTTTCATTAACATAAATTTACATTTTCAATTCAGTAAAGGTTCCTTAATCTAAGGTTTGGCTAAGGCAAGCCTTCATCAACCCAACAACAAATATCCCAATTTTTTGTGTGCAAGAGTACGATAGCAAATTTGTGGTTGCAGATATGGAAATAACTCCTTCAAAGGTTTTCTAAAAATCTATGTCGACCTTGTAATAATGCTTTGAGAAGATGATGAATCTATGGAAAACCTTCCTAAAGGATTCCACCAAGTTGGTGTATTCTATGAGCCTTGGCTAGAAAATCGCTATATGGGTTTTTCATTTTGTTCATATGTCTACATTCATATTTTTAATCACAAGTCTAGACCCATTGTTTTCAAAGTAAAAGAACACTTTCCTCTACATATTTTAAGGTGATTCATCTATCTTTCATGTCAATTCATAATTATAGCATAATTATGTATCTTAATCGAGTTGATTTGGCACAAGGCAGTATGGGATAAGATCCACTCCCAATCCACCCTTGCTAAGAGTTACACATGGAAGCCAATGTACAAGAGAAACCACAAGAATGTTTTTAGAAATACGGAATACTAAGAGAGGGGTGAATCATTATTCTACAAACTTTAGCCCAAAACTAGATATTATTAATTGCCTTGCAACTTGCATAAGAAAGTAAACTAACAATGTTGAATAGTTAACATAACCATACACAAGGTGAACTCATAACACAGTATTTTGTTAACCAGGAAAACCATGTCCAAGGGAAAACCCTAATGGGGATGGTACCCACAAAATGATCCACAAAACAAAATTATTTGGTTAAGGATATTGACCCTATTAGGAGTTTATTTCATACATATAGTGTCTCGATCCTTGTTAGAGGACCAAGCCTTATTAAAAGCCTCAACCCTGTGAGGATTTGTTATGTACAATTACAAAATGTATGCAAGATGAGCCCACTTCCCAAACATGCAATATATAATATAGTTCCTTGATACAAAGAGATAGGTACAAAAACCTCTTGCTTGTTGTAGATATCTACAATATCTGATATAACTTTGACTATTCTTCACCTACCTTAGATCATACATCAGAATTCACATCACATATGGTTCACATACCATATATAAAAATTTCACATAAGTTTTCATATCACTTACAACTTACACATGAATTGACATATCATAATCTTTCCTTTATACCTTTACAATTTACAAAAATTGTCCACGCAGTCTTCAAGCTTTCACATGCTTGACAAAATGTAAAAATAACTCTTACCCTTTTAGGGTTAACATCTAGGATGTTGTCCCTAATTAGTTAATTAAATATTTTTTAAACAAAATAATTTATTAACACATAATTACACATTTATTGTTATGCTTTGTTATGTTTGTATATTGTCACAACTAGTAAATTTGTCATATCTTCTTTAGTACTAATCATACTAACTCGCACACTTACATGCATCATCGTAAAATTATGTACTTCCTACACCCAACTACACATGTTCCAATAAGGCTTCTATCATATGTACATATCAAATTTTTCTATATTTTACTAGACAACTAACTTGTGCTTAGACAATTTTCAATTTCTAACTATAAAATCTTCATCTACATATGTTGCCTTCTTTATACAATGTATATGTTGCCATAGATTAACAACTCTAACTCTTTTAAAACTTGTCCTACTTAGACAAATTTTCAAAAATCTCCCCCTTTGGCATTGATGGCCAACATATGGGGAAATTGGCTAAGTCCCAACATGTTGATCAAAAACTTTACACAATCTTGGCTTTTACAAAATTTACAAATTTTCAAAATTGTGGATCATTACATTTATAACCATCTTTCCTTATATCTCCTATTACATTATAATACTCTGCATCATATTATTATACTATTTCTCCCCCTTACATTATACAATATACAATTTCCCTATACTACTCCCCCTTTTACATCAATGACAAAGGTGTCAAAATCTATAAAGTCAAAATTTGAAATCTTATACCTCTGTATCAAGCTAATAAGTGTATGATACAGTCATCAAAGCCTGTCTTAAAACTCTTGAAATTCTTCTCCAATGTGTCCTTTACTTCCTTTGAGATACTAACAAGAGTGCACAACCCATAGGATGTTATTTCAATTGCATTCAAGTTTGAATAAACAAACTTGTCAAAAGATGTCTTCACTATTAGACATTCTTCCACTTGATGAGTAGGAGATAATTTCCACAAGAAGTAAAATTATGATATTTTTATCAAGATTTAACTATGTGATTTTGAGTCAAACTCATTGACCCATGTTTCATGAGTAGTGATTCAACATGAATCCATCTTTCATGAGAATAAATGGAACACTTAGCACTCATTTGATCTAGGTGATGCTCATAGGGGTGAAGCACTGGGACTTCTTAGGAGGTCACCCATCCTAGTACTACTCTAGCCTAAGCACAACACTTGGTGAAGGTTTTTTAAATGTGGTTGCAAGCTTTGGGTTTAACCATGGAGGAAACTCTGTAGTTAAGCATGCTCAGCTTGGAGTAGTACTGGGATGGGTGACCTCTCAGGAAGTCCTAGTGCTTCACCCCTATGAGCATCACCTAGATCCAATGAGTGCTAAGTGTTCCATTTATTCTCATGAGATATGGATTCATTTTGAATCACTACTCATGAAACATGGGTCAATGAGTTTGACTCAAAATTACACAGTTAAATCCTAATAGCAATATCATAATTTGACTTGCTATGGAAATTATTTCCTACTTATCAATTGATGAGCTTAAGGGGCTTTCTAATGAATGGTTCATAAGGCACATCACTTGGTGAAGGTTTTTCAAATGGGGTTGCAAGCTTTGGTTTTAACTATGGAGGAAACTCCATAGTTAAGCGTGCTCAGGTTGGAGTAGTACTACGATGGATGACCTCCTGGGAAGTCCTAGTGATTTACCCCTGTGAGCATCATCTAGATCCAATGAGTGCTAAGTGTTCCATTTATTCTCATGAGAGATGGATTCATGTTGATTCACCACTCATGAAACATGGGTTAATGAGTTTGACTTAAAATCACATAGTTAAATCCTGATAGCAATATCATAATTCTTTTACTAATCTTTAAAGACAAATGTTCTCTCAAAAGTGAGAACCTCTTTTTTGTCCTTTATTTTTTCATCTCTATAAGACTTATCTCATCGTAAGTCTTCCCTATATGTGCCTCAATGTCTTCAATCTTCATACCTTGTTGTTGAAGTTGATCTGCTAGTGCATGTACCTCATCACACTTCCTCTTCAACTCATGTTCACTATCTTTGCTAAATTTGAATGATGTTTCACATTTGGCATATAATGCCTTACCCTCTTGTTCACATCTTCTTATCTTCTTGATGCATGCATCAAGAGATCCTAAGTCATTTATGATGTTTTTACAAATGGTGTCAAGCATATGTGCATCATGTTTAGCTTGGGTTTGTACTACTGCCATGTAGACTTATGAATTCAACATCAAAGTATTGAACCAAAACTTTTTCTCTATCTTCAGGATTAGGGTCTATTAATTGTATAGCTAGGGTGTTTTGCATCTTCTCTATCACATCCATTAGGGATATTTGCAAAAATTTTACCTCTCTATTCTTATCAATTATCTTGCTCAAAGATGAGATGACCTATGTTTGATTATCATCATTAGATCCCATTAGGGCTACAAGAGTCAAAGGTGTCTTGGGTGAGCTCAATACACTATTCTTCTTCTCTTCTTCCTCCTTTTTCTTTTTCTCCTTTTCTTCTCTTATTTTCCTCTCTTCCTCTTCCTTTCTTTTATTCTCTTCTTCTTCTTTCTTTTTATTTTCTACTTCTTCCTTCTTCTTCCTCTCTTCATCTTCTTTCCTTTTCTCTTCCTCTTCCTTTCTTTTCTTCTCTTCTTCTTCTTTCTTTTTATTTTCTTCTTCTTCCTTCTTCTTCCTCTCTTCATCTTCTTTCTCTTCCTCTTCCTCTTCTTCTTTCTTCTTTTCTTCTTCTCATCATCGTCTTTCTTCTTCCTTTCCTCATCATCTTTTCTCTTCCTTCTTCATTTTTCTTTTCTTCTTTTTATTTTCCATCTTCTTCTTCCTTCTTTTTCTCCTCATCCTCTTTTTTCTTCCTTTCTACTTCTTTCTTTCTCTCTTCCTTCTCTTTATGTCATTTATGTTCTTCATCTTTTTACCTTTTATTTTCCTTATCCTCTTTTTTCTTCTTCTTTTCTACCTCATCTTCCTTTGAGCTGGTGTAGCTAGTCAAATTGCCAATATTGGGGCCATAATCCTTAAATGGATCCTCAAATGTATCAACTATCAATTTAGTGTTATCAATGTACATGGAGTCCTTTCCAACAGTGAATTGAGGTGTTGTTTTTTTCCTTATTTGGATCAAACATCATTTTAACTATAGCTTTCTATGTATCTTCATTTACTTCCTAATAATTTCCTTTGATTATCATTATTGCTCTTGTCTTGTTCCTAAGATAAGGCTCAAGACTCTTCATCACACTATCCATATTCTCATCATTGTCTACTTGACATAGCTTTCTTATCTAGTTTTGTCTAATGCCCTTGTCTTCGTCAGCTACCCTCTTCCTTCTATTGATTAATATTTCATAGAGATCTTTTGGGATCTCATCTTTTAGATCCTCTAACTTTTTTCTAGACAATATCATACATCTAATTACTACATTCTCAAGCTCTAATCTATCAATTTTGGTGTACAAATGATAATATTTATTTAACTAAACAAAATTACCTTCATTAATGATTGTGATGTTCATCTTTTCAATCTTAGGCTTCCATGCATTCCTTCCTAAGCTTGTAAATTTGGGTTGCTTTTATGTTTTCTTCTTGGACTCAGTCTACCCTCTCATCATCTTTATCAGTGTTTGCATTACCTTCTTGTACCTTTATCGAGGTTTGGCTACCATATCCTTTATCCTTTTCTTCTTAGGATAATCTGGTGATTCTTGTTTCACTTCAGCTAGTTTGACAAATTTCCTCTTAGTTTCAATTATATTTCCTTCTTCTTCTCCTTCTAATAATTGTGTTAGTGGGATAGTAGGTGTAATGGGTACTGTTTGTTGAGATACTATTGCATATGGTGCAATTGGTGTTGTTGTAGATGGTGTGGCTACTGTCACTCCTTCAAATGGTCCTACACTTGCTAATGGTGCTATATACATTAATCCTTATTACCCAATCTATTTCATACCTATGATGGTTTTCCTTATTACACTTATCTCTTCTAATGTCATCCCTTCTTTTAGCATAGAATTCCTCATTACTGACTCAACCTTTTTCTTTATTACCTTCTCCCACTATGAATAGTTGGCTAATTGCATTAATTCTTCATAAGTACCAATTCTGTCAAATTCCTCATCCTTGTCTGATTCAAGGATAGGCTTGACATATCCTTCTACTTCCTTTGTTGTGATCTCATAACCCAATGGTTCAACATATATCATTATTTTCTCTATTGATTCAATGTAAATGTAATATGTATCTACCATGAATCATATGTCTTTTTGATAATTTTCTATCATAGAAGGTGGAATTCTGACTCTTTTTCTTAATTCATTCTAAATTGTTTTCACAATAAGGTTTGCATTATTGGTGACCTATTCAATAAAGTTTTTGTTATGTATTTCTGATGTCTTTTCCATGGTGTATCTATCACTACTAATCAATTTAGAAACTGATGTGAATGGAAATATTTTAATCAAGTGGAAAACATGTGTGTTATCAATGACTAGAATCAGAATTGGCCATTCTTTTGGAAATATTTTAATCAAGTGGAAAAACATGTGTGTTATCAATGCTGGAATCTGAATTGGCCATTCTTTACTTTATTTATCCTCTCCAAGTTTTCTATTAACTACACTCTAAGGATCTCACTCAGATTCAATTTCTCTTTCTCTACACAAATCTTGTAGGCTACTTGAATGAAATTGTAGGCTACTTGAATGAAACTAGCTGCCATATCATCTTCTCTGGAGCTACAACATATCTTGGTTGCTACAATTATGCTCAAAAACCTTGCATCATCCTTCTTGATCTTATTGATCTGCCACTGTATATTGACTTTGTGTTTTCTAGAACTAACTTCTTGACATATTTCTCATTGATGGGTATGATTCCTTCATTGCATAATCTAGCAAACTCATAATTAGCTTGGCTGAGATCTCAACTACATTATCACCCAACCAAAAATTTCCATATTGGATTTGGTTTAGGTTGATTTTAGTCCATTCTTCATTGTTAAACTTATACTAGAACATAAATTTTACTAGGTTGTTATATTTTAGGCACTCAAAACCTTATTTTTAACTCATATCTTGGTTGTATATAAGGTTGAATTCCTCATAAATATGCTTATCCCCTATTGTTTCAAACTTACTTCTGATAGAACTACCTATATCTTCTAGGTGAATGATGTTTTTTGGAATTCTTGAAAATGGGTTTCACATGACTTATCTTCATCTTAGGTCTTGCTTCATGTCATGCCCAACTACAAGGGCAAAAAAACACACACAATTTTTTTTTTTAAATTATAATAATTAGAGTGCTCAAAGTTCGATAAGGTTAAATCACATTTCAAGAAGGGATTATCTTCATTACATCTTTTGTTACATAACACGTGAAGGCATACATCGTTAAAATTTGATACTCTAACTATGAGGTTGATATCGACAAAGGTTATGCTCTTACATTTCTTATAGAACATTATAGTAAAAATTATTTAAATAATGATGTAGACGACTACAAAATTAGTTTAATGAAACAACTAAGCAAATAACATCGACATTAAAACTTATTTTAAATAGACAAAAACCTTAAATCTAAAACCAATTAGTACTCAAAAATTTGGACTTACTTTAATACCAAACTAAATACATTTAAAAATTAATTAAAAGAAATCAAATCTAAATTAACGATTATATCCATAATATCTAACAATTGAATGAATCGAAATCGAAACTAACTTACATCTATAATTTTAAATTAAGACTAATTGATTTCTTATTATAACCATTACTTAATTAACATTATATCTACTATTGATTTTAAATTATTAAAAGAAATTTTCTAAATTTAATACTTTTTATAAGTAACCAAACTAATCTATTAACTAACACTAAAAAAATACAAGCAACTACACTAAACTAATTTTAAACTAGAACTCTTTTTGAATTAACATATATCTTTAAAACAATTATCAAATAAACAAACATAATATAACTTAATTTTTTACCAATTTTAATAGACTAAGCTAAATTTACAACTAACTCAATTCTAAACCTAACTAAATTCCTTATCACATAACTAATATGCTAAAATTTAAAATGACAAAAAAATTTAAATTGACTTAACACAATACCCTAACATCTAAACTAACTTAACTCCCACTCCATTTCCCTCCCACCCACCGGTCACATCGACATGCCAAACCCCCAAACCCCTACACAATATCAAGTGTTGCCACTAGTACAACACTTTGCCCAAGGGGATCAGGCACAGGTCCTTAGCAAAGGTGTGAGGCCCAGCAATGAATGAAGATAGATTTTAATAAATCTTGCCAACATAATAAAGTCCAAAGAAAATAGGTGAGAACTCCAAAACCATAAGGGGATGGGACATGGGGGCAGGGTGACATCACCCCCCCCCCCCCCCCCCCCCCCATGTTGCTTTGACTTTGCACAAACAAACTTATTTCATAAAACCTTTTTAAAATATTAATTTCAAAACTGACGTCCCAGGGTGATGGAAATGCACTAATGACATAAAGTTTTATAGGTAGCAAAAAAATATTTTAGGGTATTAATAAAATGTTAAAAGCCTATTTATAAATTGATTAAATTATATTTATATTTCCAAACAGGATATAAAAAGAATCTTTAAAAGATTCTCTGTTGTCTAAGATCATTTAAAAGTTTCTCCCATACAAAAGGCAGAGAGTTTTTACTCTCTTGCAACACTTTTTTTTTTTTTCAATTTCTCTAAATATAGATTTATAAGGCAATGTATTATTTTATTTTTTGTTTATATTTTTTAATAGAATTAAAATATGGATACAATAATTTGGCACATTTACACCATATTTATATGGTCTCCTATACAACTTGAATTTGCAATAAATCAACAATAACCATTATTTTCTTTCCTTAACATAATTTTCATTTTGAACATATAAGGAACTTAAAAATTTTGCTAAATTAAACCATCATCATTACATCTTATTTCTGATATGCATCCATCTAATTTAAAATTACGATTAAATCACATGACAAGCAATTATATTCAACACCAATTTTTTTATTGGCAAACCTGATTCAAGGGCTCAGCCGAGAAAGAACCAGGAAGAAAACCCAGCTTCGTTGCCATTACAACAAAGTTTGAAATACAATTACATAGGATATCAATCCCGAATTTCAACAATTTACTTGAATTTTCTTCATGACCTTCATCAAGGGATTCATAAGGATTTCTACAACACATTTCAAGAACCATGGATGGAACACAATTTGATCAGGTGACCAAAAGCATGACCAAGAACAATTCAAACATGCATATTCACACAAGGTTATCACTATATGATTCAAAATGAATCAACACTAGGGAAAGGTGGGTTCTTCCAACCAGGAGAAGTCAAGCACAACACCAAACAGATGCCCAATCGGGGCTATAAACCAAGAACTTTGGTTCTTCCATTTCAACATACCATAATCATACAAGGTTTGTGCTCACAGGGAGGGGCCCATAACACCCTACCCTTTCTCCCTCTTCTCATCCTAAGAAGAGACTCTACATTGGTTGGAGTCCGACTAAACAGACCTTTCCCAAAACTGGTCACTTCTGCCCTATCCAAGGGTGAGTAATACCAAAACACCCATGCAAGAAAATCTCAAAATTTCAAACATAAACATGAAAAGAAATCATCCAAAATAACATGGTTTTCAAATCTTCCCAACATACCCACAAACATACAAACATTCAAACAACAACAAGGTAGCATAAGCATGAAACAAGAATGAAATCTAAACAAGGGAGATGACAATTCCTACCTTCACAAAGAGGTAATGGCAAATGAATAAGTTTGAGTAGAGCTTCCCTTTCTTTGCTTCAATCTTCAAGAACTCCTCTCTAAATGTAGAGATTGGGTAACAACCTCCACTAGACCAAGAAGGGCCTCTAAATAAGCCTCAAACTCAACTACCAAAGGGATCAATAACTTCTCCCACCCACTTACAATTCTAGAAACTCCTAACTCAACCCACACTATGGTTAAACACTAAGTGGAGGTGGGGTGAGACAACTCATGGTAATCACTTGCAATTTTCGCACATAGGCAAAAAGTGACTTTTTGAGTGGCCTCAAAAGTCAATAAAAGGGGCTTAGGGGTTGGAAAAGACCCCTAACCCATACCCATACCCCTTGGGTATAAATATTCCATGTTTTAAAGCCTTAGGAATAAGTTTAGAGCCAAACAAAAGCTAGGAATAAAATAGGACCATCTAACAACTCTAAAATGCAGATAAGCACTAATCCAGATTAAGGGTGACTAAACACGATTAAGAACAAAATTAGAAAAAGATACTAACTTAATCTGACTTAGATCCAAGGGTTACATAGCTAACCCTAACTAGCATGCTAAAGAGCACAAACAATTCACGAGTGTCAAGTGACACTAAAAGAACATAGTTACGAACATTAACATTCACTGAACACAGAAATAAATAACATACATCTCACAGTTAAAATACTTGAATTATGAACAACAAGGTTTTCAAAATTAACACATAGAGATCAGTTATGTTCCTCCATTGGTTTCCTCGGCTAAAAATATCTGCACACTCATTGCACACATCAGTAGTCCCAAAAATCACATGTACATATATACGTATCAGAAATTCACATAAATTGAAACATACATCACTCAGGGTTTCTTGCATCCTACTTATATCCTTCATCATAAAGATTCCAAAATTAATGTGTTAATCCTACATTTTACTTAATTCATCAACATACATATACATAAAGCATTAAATGACAGACATCAAATATCTGAAAATAACATCACACAACATGAAATAATATGATATGTTCAAGTATCTGATAATGTCTTGACATCTCGAGTCGTGAGTAACAAAAAGATAAAGTAACAACTAAGGCTATGAAGGGTCGGGGCAAGGCCTCACACTTCATCCTCAACATTATGAATCAATGACATGTCCATTTCAATATTTAAATTCATGACTCAATTCTTGTAGAAAATATGAAAATACCTTGTTGAGTGTGTAACTTGGGTTTACAAAACTTTGTAGTTCAATTTGCCTCCAAATTGTTGTCACTTCACTCTTTATTGCTCTTAGAATCTTCACCCAATTTAATGGTACACTAAATCTTGTTTGCCTCTTTTAAATCTCATCATTATGATCTATAGATTAATTGTGCAACTACTCAATCCATAAAAATCTATTTTCGATTACTGGTAAACTTGTTTCCTTTGTATAACTTCATGCGATCTCCAAATTGTTTGTGCACTTAACCATATTTTTTACATGTCATCTTCTACCTCAAATTAACTTTGAAACTCTTAACTTGATCTCTAACCTCAATTTTTATCTTTCTAGGACTCAACATTTAATAGAAAAGTTCATAACTCAAATAGGATGAATCAGATACAATATCTTACTTCATTCTTTCATCAGGGGCATAAAAGTATTGTTCTTCCAATACTACATGTGAACTTGATGGATCTTTTTCTTTGGAAAATACTTCTTTGAATTGGTATGTATGTTCTCTTAATTCAGCTTTCTAACTGTTATTGCTGCTATCATTTCTTCTAACAGTTTTGTTATTGTTCCTTCTAAAATTTGGATTCCTTACAATCTACTTCTTTATGACCAAAACCATGACAATTATAACAATAAAAATTAGTAATAGGTTTAAATTACTTACATGTATAGTTTCTTTTCATATGATGAACTTCATTACATATAAAATATCTACCTTTAAATTCATACCTTGGCTTCTTAGGTGATTCAACTTGCTTAGTTGCCTTTGGTTCATCAATTTTCTTAGGTTGACTTGCTTGCTCAACTTCTTTTGGTGCATCTTTAGATTGACTTGATTGAATCATATTTTACTCATCTAACTTATGTTCAAGATGTTCAACAATTGGATCTAGTTCTTTTCTTGTTTCAGATTTTTTTGCTGACTTTTCTCCAATAAAATATCCAAGACTAGTCTTGTCATAGGAAAGTCTTTAAAAATATAGTTCATCAATTTTGTCACTACAAGAATATAACTTTTCTAATTGTTTCTTGGTTTGGGATAACTCTTCTCTCATAATAGTATTACACTTCTCAAGTTCTACATGTTCTATCTTAATGGATTCAAGTTCAAATGTCACTTTTGTAAGATGGGATCTTAGATCTGTATTCTTAGATTTTAGATGTGATTCAACTTTGTTGTCATCTTTCTTCAAACTTAACTTCAGTTCAATTATCTTCAGCTCATGTTTTAGAATCTCATTTTTTTTCTTCAATCTTGATACTTCATCACTATCTTTTGTCTAATCTTTAGGTTCCTTTATAAATTTGAGATGATCAATCTCGTCTTTCAAATTTCCAATGTAGTCTTTTGCATCTTTATATCTTTCTTTCAAGTTGTCACTTTCTTCAGTAAGAATATCAATCTTCTCAAGAGCATCTTCAAGGTTCTTCTATAATTGTTCCATATCTATAGGGATCTTAATCAAGTTGTTAAACATCTTCTAAGTAACTAAGCTCTGATACCAATGGTTAGAAATAAGGAATACTAAGAGGGGGTGAATTAGTATTCTACAAACTGTAGCCCAAAACTGGATATTATTAATTTCCTTGTAACTTGCATAAGAAAGTAAACTAACAATGTTGAACAGTAAACATAACTATACAAAAAGAGAACTTATAACATGATGTTTTGTTAAATAGGGAAATCTTGACCAAGGGAAAACCCCTATGGGAATGGTACCCACAAAATGATCTGCTAAAAAAAAGTATTTGGTTAAGGATATTGACCCTATTAAGAGTCTACTACATATATATATATAGTGTTTTGGTCCTTGTTAGAGGACTGTGCTCTATTAAAATTCTCAACCCTATTAGAGTTGTTATGTACAATTACAAAATGTATGCAAGATGAGCCCACTATCCAAACATGCAATATACAATATAGTTCCTTGATACAAAGAGATAGGTACAAAAATCTCTTTCTTATTGTAGATATCTTTAATATCTAATATAAGTTTGACCTATCTTCACATACTTCTTCTCATACACCACAATTCACATCGCATATGGTCTGAATACCATATATAACTTTCACATTGTTGGAAATATCCAAGACTATGCTAGGTTACTCAGAGGGGAGGGGTGAATTAGTAACCTCTAAAACTTTATCAACTTTAGCAATTTATAGAAATATACCAATTATCCAAATTGAAAATATAAAACATTCATAACACTTGAACACAATAATTTTGGTGACCCAGAAACCTTCAAAATAGAAATTAAAACTGGGGTGAGGATGATACCCACAAAATTTCAATACTGTAGCATAAAGTTGGCTTGTTAAGGCTTACATTGATCACTTCTAATGATTTGCCCTATTAGGAGCAATTAGGACTGCTAGGTCCACCTTGTTAAAGGTTTTACAAACACATAAAAAAGTATGCACTTGGTAAAGAGATTTTGAAAAAGACTGTTAAGTCTACCTTATTAAAGGATTTAGACTAATTCACTTGTTAGAATGAAATAGTAGATCTCTAACTTACAACTAATTTTCTGATAGAGATTCCTTGCAGTAATAATCACCTTTTGTGATGAATATGTCTCTGTTGCTCCTTTTCTTATATGGAGTTCAATATATACTTTATTTTCTTCTTGATCACATTTGCAGTCTTACACACTTATGTTCATGAATTACACATTCACACACATTGGATATGATATAATACATTACATATATACCAATCCAATTTACATAATAGCAAGGTCAGCCATTATACAAATTAACACCAATATTGCAAAGTTGGCCCAAATGAAGACACTCAGGTTCTAAAGACTAACTTGGTGAAGTCCTGATACTCGACATCCACTGTTATTACATAGCATCATTATGCACTTAATAGAAGTAGAAGCTTAGCCCATACTAATCACCTCAAATTAGTCTTGAACTTAGTCTACATTGGTGACTTGGTAGATACTATGTCACTTTTCATAAATTGAATCACTCCGTAAACAGTAATCATCACATATGGCTTGGTTAACACTAGCTTCGCATCACATGAACTACTAGCTCAGTAAAAATTGCAAAGCTCGGTAAGCATTGGAGTGCTCAGGTTGAACTTGTAGACTTCACACTACCTAATTGTGCTTGGTTTGAACTATTGCACTTCACTGAATTCCCTTGGTAACCATTGGAATGCTCAGTAGCCACTAGAATTAGTCCAAAAGACTCAATAACAACTATAGAATTTGGTGGCTACTAAATTATATGGTAAACACTGTAGATTTTTCAATGAGCTTGATAGCCATACAAAATCTAAATAAGTGTTCTCACTAATAACAAACTTGACTGATATGTCAAAAATCTCCCCTTTTGGCATTAGTGACAAAAACACTTATTAGCCAAAACTTGTATACATCACCATGTGATACTAGCTCGGTAGGGTATACTATTTTGAGATTTTTCAAAATTTGTATTTGTAAGTATATATACAACAAATCTACAAAATTCTCCTCTACTATATACATTTTCTCCCTTTTCATGAGTCTCCCCAATACACTATACACAATGTCTCACTATACATAGTCTCTCCCCCTTTTTGACAATAATGCCAAAGATTTATTCAAAACTTATTTACATGGAGACATCAAAATGAGATAGAAACTTAGAATGTTCCTTAAGAATGAGTGCTAGAGTTTTATCCCAATTCTCTTGCAAAATCTTGCATGTATGTAGAGCAATTTGCACTTCTGTAGAGAGTTCTATCATGTGATCTACAATAGAGAAGTTATTGTCATGGATCAAGGTTTTTGAGTAAACAACATGTTTTTGCATTGTATCCATGATAGGAAGGATCATATTCTAAATATCTATCAATGTAGATTAGATCCTTGCTTCTTCTCTCAACAACTCTGCATGCATGTCTGATAGAAATATGGTCTTCTTATGATGTGCAGAGCTTGAACTAGAGTCAAGTTGCAATTGTTGTGCACTAGCTTTCAGATCCTCATCATTCTTTGTTAGTTTTCTCTTTATCTCCTTTGTGAACTTGGTAACATCACATAACTTCTCAAAAAGTGAGGTCACATTGGTGCAAGATGATTCAGGATTGGTCAAAATTGAGGAGAGCTCAACTTGTTGAATGGCAATTTGCTAAGTAATGTGCTCAAGCACTTTATTATCAAATTTTTTTTCTACTTTCTCAATTAACTTATCTTGACCACTAGAGTCCTCATTAAAATTTTGGACTACCTCTACTAATTGTGCAATAAAATAGTTTGAGAAGAATTTATCTCAATACCTATTGCCTTAGACAAAATGTTCTTGGCATCATCTATAATTTTATATTCTCTATCTCTTTCTTCTCTCAATTTCTTCTACTTTTCCTTCTTTTGGAGGAGTTTGCCAACTATATGCATGTGATCCACAGTGAGATTATCAAATTCCCACTTGGGAATTTCTATTTTCTCATCTAGGTCTATATCCTCTTCTATCTCCTTTCCTCTACCCAAAATTCTTGTACTAGGTTGAACCTTAGGCTCAACTGTCCTTGTACTTAATGCCTTTGTATCCAGGATGGAAACAACTATAGATATAATAGGACTTGTAGTAAAAATTGATATAGTAGTAATTGATGGAATACTAATAGGAATGCTTACTAAATCCAAAGCTAAAGAAGTCATAACTTAACTGTCCATTACTGAAGTAGACAAAATTGTAGTATTCAAAACTGAAGTACTTACTACTAAAGAGCATAGAATTGTAGAAGCCACTATATTCATTGCTAATGACTACAACTCGAGAGATGAAGAAGAGGGAGGCTGCAACTTAGTAGATGAAGTGGTAGACACATCTATCAATGATGTGTTGAGCTATGTGGGGATGATGAGTGATTGGACATTTGAAGTGTCTATGGTTCTCACAATCAAACTTGTTGAAGCTATCTCCAAGCTTGATGTAGCAACTAGTTTTCTTGGAGAGTGAGGAAGTGAGAATATGACTGTAGCTACTTTCCTCATACGGTCAGTCTCCTCATCATTTTCTTTGTCTTCTTGGGTAGCTTCTTCCTTTTTATCTTCTTCAACTTCCTCATTTCCAAAATGTGGGGGCTTAGTGTAAGTTTCTTCTTCATCATCATTATTGTCATGATCATTATCCTTAACATCTATTGGGAAGTCACTTTGTTTATGCAAATGATAAACATTCTTCCACATGCTTGTGGCATTCTTAACCACATACTCTATATCCTTGATTAAAATTAAACAAGTATTAAACCTAAGAGTCATTTTGTCTTTATTCTTCTTCAAAGACTCTTTTACCTCAGTATCTATCATGCTCAGTAGCAACTACCTCATGGTTTATGCATAAATATCTTTTGTTGTTTGCATTGAAAAGACCCATCTTTGCTTAATTTTCTCTAATAATTCATTAGCAATTTGGGATGCTATCAAATCTGGAAAATACTTCCATTTTCCCATTTTGGTTAACACCAATTCTTCAACCTATTTCTTATTTTCCTCTAATCTAGTTTCATACTTCAAGGATTTGAAGTTCATTATGCATGTAACTTCTTCCATTTATTTCATTTTTTCTTGGAAGGTGGGAGGAGGTTTTCTAAAGATAATATCACTGCCTTTCTTCCTAGACATCCTTGTGAAGACTGTAGTGGATGGTTAGGTGGCTTGATGATGATCACCTTGCCTTTCTTCTTCAAGGGTTCTTCTTCCTTTTTCGACTCATCCTTATCCTTTGGTTCTTCATCTATATCTTCTCCTTTGCCCTTGGTTAACATAAGAGGTGTGCTTGATTTTAGTTTTTCTATCCTCCTCTTGCCTTTGTTAACCACTTATGGGAGTTTTATCTCCAACTTTATCCTTGCCTTTTCCTCATCATATGTTCCAAAGTGTGGTGCCTTTGGATCAATAGGTTCATTAATTAGAGCTTTAATAATGTCTTTTGTTTCATCAATGTTTACCTCATAGGGAATAGATTTTACCCATACAATTATGGCCTTTACTATTTGAATGTAGACTATATCACAGTCTACCATGAAGCATATATCCTCTTTGTAATCTTCTACCAACTTCTTAGGTATTCTAAATTTGTTATTCATTTTCTCTTTGAAAAATTCAAAGTATATGTCCATAATGCTAACAAAATTCTCCCCCATTTCTACAATGTATTCATTAATCTAATATAGTACAAGCACATCTTTCCTCCATGCTACCATGACTTTGGAAGGGAAGAATAAGAACAAACAAGTCAATAGAGAGCCAAATTTGTAGGGGTTGTTCTTGGAAGTTTGAATACTTTGCATGTTCTTGTTGAATTGCTTCAACAATAGATCAACCAAGTCATAAGACAAATTGTTCTTCACAACTTTGTAAGCTAAGTCCATAGCTTCACATGATACACTATTGAGGTGGCTCAAATTATATATCTTGTGAGCTATCAATGTATCCTAAATTTTAGTTATGCATTAGTTACACTACTAATTTTCATGCCTTATTGTCCCACTTGGCTAGGTTTTTCTTTTCTAGCTTAGCCTAACCTAAGGTTTTGGTGGTTTTGGTTGTAGTGAGCATGGGGAGGTCGATAATGCAATGAATCATTTTCTTTGTGATTACAACTAGTTGCTCTAGCCATAGCTGATGATTATGCACTTGACTTAGAATGTATCTAATCCACTTGACTTGAAAACCTTAAGGCATGTGAGGAATGTGGGTCAAACCTTTTGTCTTCAAAATGTTTATGTTTAGGTTTAAGAACTCCATTAACACATAATTCACCTAGGGCATCATCCATTTCTAGGGTTCTAATTTTCTTAATAGAACACTTGAAATGAGTTCAAATATCGTTACTAAGGAGTACCTTAGGTGGGATTTGCGATTGAGCTCCGCTTGGGTGGAGGGTTTCTACACTTGCGAGCACAAGTTTGAAATCTGGTGCTTTCCACTCGACTCCTCGCACCAACATCTTAGACCCTTTCTTCATTTTTTTGTTGCTACTTGATGCGATGATTACTCAGTAAATCATCACAACCTTGAAAACCTTGCTACAAATTCACTTGAAGTCGCTTGTTCACACTAGAATTTGCTTCTTTGGAATAGCAATTAGATTTCATAGTGAAAAATGAATTTGATTTCATGCTTTTTGTTAAAACTTCACATTAATGCTCAGTATGAAGGTAGCTAGGTTGATATTATGCTTGACATTATGTTTGACAGGCTGTCATCCACTATTCAACTGATTACTTGGTGAAGGTTTCGTGACTCAGTAACCATGTGTGACTTGTTACTCCTGACCTTACTTGGTAGAGTCTATGATTCAACCTTACTCGGTAGAGAAGATAACCTGGTGATAACTGATATCGATCTTTCTTAATGATCCTTTTGTATCTTAAATACTGATTTGGATCATTGTCACTTTTTCAGTTGGAACTATTTGAATGTGATCTTGATAATGCAATTTTGGTTCTTTGGAAATCTAGTTGAAAATGGTGGAGTCACCCACTTCTTGAGTGACATGACCATCATTACTTGAACTAGCTTCTTTGGTAGATTTGGAAATCCATTGTTCCCTCATCTGCTTTCAAATGTTATCTGCTTTAGCTTTCTTTTCATCTTCAACTCTACTTGTGTTCATGCAATTCTTGGCTAGATGACCAAGTTTGGTATAAGTAAAACATCTTATGGTGGAATCTCTTTTCCCTGTGTGATGTTTAACACAATTCATGCCAATGTATCCAAATTCACCATAGTAATGACATTTACATCAAGTATTGTAGTCGCAACTGAATATTGCTTTCACAATTTGCTCTACTAGATTGAATGACTTAGTTCTACATTCTGATGCCTTGTGACCTTGTTTCTTTCACTTGTGGCACTTGCCCTCAAATTTTGGTTTCTCTTTGCATTCATTAGCCATATGTCCATGTTTATTGCAATTGTAGCATTTTCCATTAAATTTTGCTTTTCCATTACTCCAATTTGTTTGATGTATGACCTAACTTACCACAATGATTGCAAGTAGGTCTTTGATTCCTTTGAGCACCTTGTTCAGAGGATTCACATTCTTCTTTATATCCAATTCTTGCTTTACCTTTTTTCCTATAGAGATTCTGCTCATTTAGTCGATTTAATTGATTTATGTTTGCTTAAAATTTCTTCATTCTTTCATTGATTTTTTTAAGTGTTTAAGTCATTTTTCAATCTTTCACTAATTTTTTTCCAGATCTTAGCTCATTTCTTATTCTTTCATTGATTTGTCTTTCCAAATTTAGATCATTTCTTAATCTTTCATTGATCTGTCTTTGGCTCATGATTTTCTCATTTGCATTGGAGGTTTGGTCCATAAGATCTACATGTTGAAGGGATTGGTTCTAAATTTCATTGTTTCTTCCATCCATTTCTTCTTTCATTTTGTTCCTCTATTCCAAGATTTCACATAGCCTTACTGACTAAATTTCTTGTTCTCTTTTGAGCTTTCTTACTTCTTTTTGCAAGGAACCATTCTTCTCTAGGAGTTCTTTGATTGCATCATTTGCTTCATCTGAACTACTTGAAGGGAAAAAGTCTTCAATGTACTAATGATCATTCATTTAATTTGCAAGTTCCTTCCTTCATTTTAGGAATTGGGAAAGTTTCTCCTTAGCTTTCTTGAGTTGTTCAATGGCCATTTCTAGATCCAACTTTTCATTGTCAATTGCCTTATCAAGTTTGAATATCTCCATATCCTTGATCTTTGCTCAAGTTGTTAAACTTTCTCCTAAGAACCACAAAGCTCTAATACCAACTATTGGAAATATTCAATACTATGCTAGGTTAATGAGAGGGGATGGGTGAATCAGTAACCTCTAAAACTTTATCAAATTCAGCACTTCATAGCAATATACTTATTATTTAATTCATGCACGAGAAAGTAAAAATATAAAATATTCATAACACTTGAACACAGTAATTTTGGTGACCCATAAACCTTCCAAATAGAAATTAAAACTAGGGTGGGGATGATACCCACAAAACTTCAATATTGTAGCATAAAGTTGGCCTATTAAGGCTTACATTGATCACTTCTAATGATCTTCCCTATTAGGAGCAATTTGGATTGCTAGGTCCACCTTGTTAAAGGTTTTACAAACACACAATAAAGTATGCACTCGGTAAAGAGATTTTGAGAAAGACTGTTAAGTCTACCTTGTTAAAGGATTTAGACTAATTCACCTATTAGAATGAAATAGTAGATATCTTACTTACAACTAATTTGTTGATAGAGATTCCTTGAAGTACTGATCACCTTTTGTGATGAATATGTCTCGGCTGCTCCTTTTTTGATATGGCCTTCAATATATACTTTATCTGCTACTTGATCATATTTTCATTCTTACACACTTATGTTCATGAATTACACATTCACACACATTGGATATGATACAATACATTATATATATACCAATCCAATTTACATAATGACAAAGTCAGCAATTATACAAGTTAACACCAATATTTCAAAGTCGGCCCAAATGAAGACACTCGAGTTTTGAAGACTAACTTGGTGAAGTTCTAATACTTGGCATCCACTATCATTACTCAAAATCATCATGCACTCAATAGAAGTAGAAGCTTAGTCCATAATAATCACCTCAAAGTAGTCTCAAACTTAGTTTGCACTGGTGACTCAGTAGATAATATTTCACTTGTCATTAATTAAATCACTTGATAAACAGTAATCATCACATATGGCTTGGTTAACACTAGCTTCACATCACATGAACTGCTAGCTCAATAAAAATTGCAACACTCAGTAACCATTGGAGTGCTTGGGTTTAACCACTAGACTTCACACTACTTGATTGTGCTCGGTTTGAACTATTACACTTTACTGAATTCCCTTGGTAACCACTAAAATGCTTGGTGGCCACTGGAATTAGTCTAGAAGACTCGGTAACAACAGTGGAATTCAATGGCTGATGAAGTATATGGAAAACATTGTAGATTATTTAATGAGCTCAATAGCCATACAAAATCTAAATAAGTGTTGTCACTAATAACAAACTTGACTGATATGTCAACAAACATAAGTTCACATATCACTTACAACTTACACACAACTTTGCATATCACAATCTTCCCTTTATACCTTTACAATTTAAAAAAATTCTCAAGTCGGCCTTCAAGCTTTCACATGCTTGCAAAATGCAAAACTAAATCTTTCCCTCTTAGGCTTAGCATCTAGGATGTCATCCCTAATTGGTTAAGAAATTATTTTGTAAAGATAGTAAATTGTTAACAAATAATTACCCATTATTGTTATGCTATGTTCTACATGTATACTATTACAACTAGTAAATATACCATATTTTCTTCCATATTTACTCACACACTTACATACATCATCCTAACATTCTATATTGTCTAGAACCAACTGCACATGTGCCAATAAGGATTCTATCATTTGTACAAATCAAAACTATCTCTATTATGCTAGATAACTAACTTTTACTTAGACAACTTTCAATGTCTGAATGTAAAATCTTCATCTACATATGATGCCTTCTTTATACAAGGTATATGTCTCCATAAATGAAAACTCTAACTCTTTTACAACTTTTCCTACTTAGCCAAATTGCCAACAAATTTATAGATAGATCAATGCAGATATGATGAGATAATCTTCATTCAATATGCCAAGCATAAGGCCTACCTAGTTGTAGCCATATATATAATCAAATTACAATTTGTGAGCTTAGATGTTTAGCTTACAAAGCCAAATATTCATTTTTCCTTCTATCCAACTTCATTATACTTTTCTAAATCCTATATCATTAATTATATAGCCAACAAGTGTGACAAGCTAGAGTTGTCATTGCACCAAAAGATTGACCTGTTAATGCTTGATAAAACCACTAGACTTATAAAACATAGGAGACAGTTAATCCATGTCATAAATCCCAAAAGGGAAGGCTAGTGGTTAGTCCAAAAATTCCCCCCTCAGCATTACCTAGGGAGATTTGAACTTGTGACCAAGCTATGATACCACTTGTTACAAGCTAGAGTTGTTGTTGCACCAAAAGATCAACTTGTTAATGCTTGATAAAACCACTAGACTTATAGAACGTAGGAGGTGGTTAAGTTGTGTCATGAATCCCAAAGGGGAAGGCTTTTGGTTAGTCCAATAGCAAGACCACAAGTTTTCCTATTGGGTAGATTATTACAAAATATAGGTCCTTCCCCAAAGGAGAAATTAACAACCTTGCAATTTAGAAAATTAACTTCTGTAGGGACAAAGATAGGTCAATGCGTGATCCAAGAAGCAAACCCAAAGGTCATAGAAATCCTCGATGCCCAAAAAAACCTCACTAAACCCAAACCTGACATTACTTAAGTTGCTAGGGAACAAGCACACCTCAAACAAAGAGAAGGATAAATTTTGTAAATAATGGAATTATTTTATGTGGTCTTAGGTATGAGATTCATGATAGGTTATCTTTAAGGAGCTAACTATGCAGAAAGGAAAACATGAACGACAAAGTTCATTCCTCAAATAACAAACTAGAACAATAAAATTAAATATTTTTCATTGATGCAAGATTGCCAAGGTACCCAAGATGCTCCTTCATCAGACACCTGAGGTAAATAAGGATTGATGTCCACATCAACAAGCTTTGATGATCTGAGAAGCATCATAAATATCCAGCTAGAGATATCCAAGAACTATCTTAAATGGGTTTATTCTACCACTAAACCAAGAACTCTTTGTGATCTTTTCCACTAGTTCTTTTACTAACTCTAGTGTCCAAAGCTTTGTCAATTCCCTCTATCTTCTTCTTAAGATAATCATGTTTTTCAGATGTCCCTTCATCAAATTCATAAGACTCAAAGATTTCTAGAATAGTGAACATAGGTGAAATATCCATATCCTTGGGAAGTTCAACTTCAAAGGAATTACCATTGTCACGTTTCTTCAAGATTTACAAGGCCCAAAAAATTTCATCTTTAACATACTATATATACCAACTGGAAATTTGTTCATCTTCAAATGTAACATTATTTCATCTCCAACCTCAAAAATTTGATGTCTTCTCTTCTTATTTTCTCTATCTTTATATCCTTGATTACTATCATGTAGATTACTCTTCACTTCTCCATGAAAATTCTACATAAAATCCACAAATTCTTCTGCTCCAACACGATTCTTTACTTCACTATCTAACTTCCTTAAGTTGTGTAATGTCCCCTTTTTGGACATTAGATTTAAAACCCTGACTGTATAGATCTTTTTTTATTATTTTCTCTGATATCCTTTTTCACTCTTTGATATTCAATATTTATATGTGTTTTCCAAAGAGTCGCGTCCTTCCAATAATGATTATTATATTAATAATATTTTTATATTAATTAATAAGGTTTGTTATATTATATTAATAATAATATAATTATATTAATAATGATATAATTATATTAATTAATAAGGTTAGTTATATTAATGTCATAAAGTATATTAATAATTATATTATTAATATATCAAGTACATATTATTATATTATAATACATTTAGCATTTTCATAGTAAAATATATTTTAATCATAATAGTATTATGTATTATATTAGATTAATATTACTATAATATGATATATAGTATAATATTACTTTATAAAATATTATCATTTTAATATTATTATTAATATTACTTTATATTTAATACTTATTTATTATTTAAATTATATATCAAAGTGGGGACATCACAAGTTGTCAATTACTCTAAGACTCGTTCCATTCACAATCTCAAAAGGAGTATTTTAAGTACTTTTGTTCACTCTATTGTTATGTGCAAACTCTACTTGAGCCAAAACAAAGTCCCAATTAGAATGTTTATCTCCAATCAAACATCTCAAAAGATTACCCAAGATTATGTTTACAACTTTTTTTTTCCATTTATTTTGTTCATCGGTCTATGGATGAAATGTAGAACTAATCTTAAGCTCATTATTCAAATTTTTCCAAAATTTTCTCTAAAAATAATCAGTAAACTTAGTATCTCTATTAGCAACAATAGTCTTAGGGAATCCATGTAATCTCACAATCTCTCTAAAAAATAGATCTGCTATGTGTATCGCATCTAATTTCTTCTTACAAGGTATGAAATGTGTTATTTTAGAAAATATATCAACCACTCCAAAGATATAATATTTACTTCTTTGAGTTCTAGGTAATCCTAGAACAATGTCCATATTGATATCTTCCCAAGTTTTAGATGGAATAGACAAAGGTGTATATAATCTAACATTCTAAAAATTTCCTTTATCTACTTGAAAAATTCTACAACTCCTTACCATTTTCTAAGCATTCTTATACAATTGTAGCAAAAAGAATCTCTTTGTAATCAACTTCATTGTCTTATAAAATTCCAAAATGTTCTACACATCGACCATTATGTTTCTCCTTAATGATATTATCTTGCATAGATCTTCCTTGTATATAGAAATGAATTCCCTTAAAAAACATATCTTTCTAAATGAAATAATCAACCCATTTATCTTGCTCATCCATTATATTATTCTTACAAATTTTCCAAGGTTATACAAAATCAAGGTTAGTCTCATACAAATTCTTCAAATATTCAAATCCAAGTACTTCAACTATAATCTCTATCAATAAAATTTTTCTTCTACTCAATGCATCTTCTACCTTATTTGATTATCCTCTCTTATGTTTCAACATAAAAGAATAGTTATGCATAAATGCAACCCACTTCAAATGTCTCTTATTCAACTTATTCTAACTCCCCAAATATTATAACGCTTTAAGAACAATGCACAACACAAATTCTATAGGCATCAAATAATGCCTCCATTTCTTCAAAGCTTAAATAATTGCATAAAATTCTTGATCATAGACTACATATTTCCTCCCATCAGAATTTAATTTCTCACTATAGAAATCTTTAGGCTTACCTTTTTAACTCAATACAACACCAATGGCATTCCCACTAGCATCATAGTCAATGGGAAAAACTTTGTGAAAATCAGATAAATAAAGCACAAGTAATTATTTGACATTTTCCTTTAATGTTTCAAGCTCTTCTTTTCTTCATGTGTCCATTTGAATTCCTTTTTATCATCTCTCATTGCCTCTATCATCCCATTATATACTAAACTAAAATTAGTGATAAACCTCCTATAAAGATTTTTAAATCCATGAAATGATCTAACTTCTCCAAAATTCTCTGGTGTGGGCCAATCAAGAATAGTTTATACCTTTTCAAGGTCCATCTTCAATCCAATAGAAAAAATTACAAAACCAAGGTACACAATCTCCTCATTCATAAAAGAGCATTTCTTCAAATTTATAAATAACTTCTCTTCCTTTAGCCTCTACAATACTTGTCTGGTATGCATTAGGTGTTATTCTTTAGTCTTACTATAAATTAATATGTCATTAATATATACAATCAAAAAATTGCACAAAACATTATTTAGGACCTCATTCATCAATCTTATAAAAGCACTAGCTACATTAGTTAAACCAAAAGGCATGACAAACCATTCATACATGTTAATCTTATATTGGCTTTGACAATTGAGTGTCTATACACCTTAGTCATTTATAAGTTATGTACTTAGTTCATGCTAAACAAGTAATGCATGCCAAGAATAACATATCAGATAGTGCATGTCGAGTTACTCAACTGCCAAGCAAGAGTATATGCTAAGTGATTCAAGTGTTGAGTAACTAGTAAGTGTCGAGTCACTCAAGTGTCGAGAAGATATTATGTGCCAAGATATACAAATGTCAAGTGATAAATGGATGCTGAGTCATTTAGAGACTAAGTTACAACATTGAAGTTGTAGTTGATGTTTAGCATCAAGGACTTCAGATGCTAAGTTATACTGTTTTGACAATTATTTGTATTGGCACAAACTTCTATGTAAATCATTTTGGAGCCAACTTAAGGATTTTTTTGCAATCTTAGATGATAAGAATGAATCTTTATTGTGAATCTATATGTAGTACATGCATCCAATCATAAAAATGGAATAGTTAAGTGACTAGATGGATGAATTACAATTGTTGATTCATACCTAACCCTAAGTCACCTAGGTCTTCTTAAGGAGGAAAAACCCTAAACTTTACATGAGTGTGGAAGGAGAAAATAGAAGATTTTTGCATGTGCAAACAGAGATTTCATGTGACTAAGGGGCTTGAATTGAGATACAATAGAAGAATCAATTAGAGGAGAATAGAGAAAAGGAATTAGAAGACATCAGAGATACATCTAATTATAAAGGATCAAGTACACATTAGGAAAGAGGTGATCTGTCATCAAGAAAATAGTGCTAACCAAAATATCATTGTTGAGACATTCAAACAGGTAAATCAATTAAATCTCTTAACAAATTAGTCCTAACAGACTATTGTAAATCCTTTAACAGGGTGCTTACTTCATTGTAAGTTAAAGTCCTTTAATCAGGCACACTTCTAACAGGGTGTAGAAATCCTTTAATGGGGTGAGACCTAACAATCTTTGTGAGCCCTTAATAGGGTAGATCTTTCATAGGGTAGATCATGTCTCATGATCAAAACATTGTAACCTTCATTGGATACACTATATTACTATAGTAGTGAAGATTTGTGGGTGTCATCCCTACCCCAGTTTTACCTTCTCTTTGGAGGGTTTTTGGGTAAGAAAATATCTTGTGTCATACATGTGTTGAATTGTTTATTTACATGCTTAAGATATATATACTTAATCTAGTATTTCAGTTTACTTATGGAATCATGAGATAGATGTGAGGTGAATGATTTTATGGTTAAAATTTTTAAGTGTTGATTCACCCCACCCCCCCTCTCTCTACCTCTAAGAGTTTAATTTCTTATTGAATTTCCAAAAATTGATATTAGAGTTGAGTTCTTTGGAAGTAAAGCTTTGCAGCTTTGAGAAAAGATCTTGTAGATGGAAGTATACAAGTTGGGAAAGACTATTGAGAACTAGAAGATTAAATTACAACTTTCCCTACATCAGCTAAATGAAGCAAGAGATGAGCTAAAGTGACCATTGAAAAGAAGGAAGGAAATAGCTATTGAAGAGAATGAAACACATTATCAAGATATTGGCACTACTAAATTATTTGCAGATGGAAACACAAATGAATTTGATGCAGCAATTGCAGATTTGATGGAAAAGAATGGAACCCTAACTTAAGAGGTTAGAAATCTCAAATTAGAACAAGAAGTCCAATCAATATTTCTTTGTGAAGTCACTAAAAAGAAAAAGAAATTCATAGAAGACAAAGTCATGATTGAAAATGAGGAAAGGATTTTGAACAATAGATTGGAAGAGAAAACATTGGAGGTAAATAGGATTGCTAACATGGAATTGGAAACATTGAGTCAAATGATGACTGTCAATCATGAACTAAATGCAAAGTATGTTGAGATGACAACACTAAAGTTGCAAAATGAAAAACCAAGAAATGATCTAAAAAGAGAAAAAGAGTTTGATGAAAGTTTCAACAAACCTAATGAAGCTATCAAGTACATTGAGAAATTGATGAGATCCCTTAGATCCAACAATGATACTACTCAATTGGGTTACACTAGTACTGAAGAAGGAGAATCATCCAAAAGTTGTGAAGAAAGAAGTAACAAAGGTAAGAACTCCAAACCTACTTGTCATAATTGTGGTAACATAGGTCATACCGCTAATATTTGTAAGATCAAGACTAAAAATCAAAATCCTAAGCATAAATTCATGGGTAACTACCATAAATGCAACAAATAAGGACATTGAGCACATGAATGCAGAACCAAGATTGTAAGCACACAAAGATTTGAAGGATACTACTATAACTGTTAGAAGTATAGATATAGAGCATTTGAGTGCAGATCCAAGCCTAAATGGTCATCAAACAAGCATACAAAGGTAAAGCATAATGACAACTCTTATAATTACAATTATAATGCTAGGTATATTTGCCACTATTGTCAAGAATATGGATATGTTGCTGAAAATTGCATAACACATTTTAGAGGTGACTACAAAAGATGGTTGAGTCAAACCACATGTTTTAGCTATTTGAAGATTGGTCACATAAGAAGGTATTGTCCAACAAGGTCAAAGGCACCTAGTAGTGAGTTCAATAAAGGAAAAGGAAAGGCAGATGTTGAGAATTTTAGAGATGAGATGAACAAGACATGGAAGAGAAAGGAAGATTGCAACACATCAAGATTAGATGAGGTCACTTCACAAAAATGGGTCAGGTGATCACACCACCTCAATTAAGCAATCAAGAGATACGTTGGGACTAATATTTAAAAGGGCATACTATAAATCAATTCCAAGGATTTAGTTCTAAAAAGATTATATATGCATGATTCAAGATGCAAAGTGTTTATTATAATCTTGAAGAAATCTTTAAGTTATGATAATTTTTCACATTATTATTGAGAATGAAAAGTTTCACTTTGGCTGTCGAGTGAAATTCTAGTTGATGCCAAGTTATCATCAGTGATAGTATTGGCTGATCTTGTAGTAGTTGCCAAGCATAAAGGGAACTTCATGGAAGCTAAGTGAGTTAAAATTTCTATTGAATCCAAGCTTACAGTTGTGTAAGCACTTAGCATTAAATGTAAGGTTTTAAGTCTATATGATCAATTTCTACTCATTTGACATCATTCAAATTTGAAAGAGAGCTCAATGAAATAAAGGCAATTTGAAGGAGATTATTCCAAGTGTTTGCAAAGAGGATTCAACAATTTCTCGACATCAACTTAGCAGATTTACAAAGCCATTTATGGTGTGCTAAGCTATGCAGTTTGAATTGATCTTGGAAACCAAGGTTTACATAATGGTGTCTAGTTCCTTAGCAACAAATGTTAAAGAGAGTATAGAAGTTTTGAATGTACAGTTGATAATCAATGAGATCAAACAACCTAATTTTAGAGTCATTCCTGATATTTCTTACAAGCAAGATCCATCTAATGTGTTATCGATGATACCACCTCAAGTTTTGATGATTCAAGATGTGAGATCTTGCTAGACATGCAAGGTGGGTAGCATAAGTGACATGGAGATTAGGGAAGCCTGTGGGAAATTATGTGAAAATGGAGCATTCAGAGATGAATTAAAAATTGTAGAATCAAAAGGGTTAATTTATACCCTAGATTTCCCCAAGTTTTTGAAAACTGAATCGATAAAGATAGCCTAAGAAAAAATCATGATAATTCTATATGGTTGGACAATGGATTGGTGAAAATCACTAAGAAGATTGTACACAGAGTAACAAGATATCCAACACTAGACCAACCTAAAACCATGAGGAGTAAAGCTAAAGAAGTTATTGAGAAAAATACAAGGGTTGTGTGGAACAAATGAGGTATGACAATTGATACTATCTCAGATCCCCTAATTGCTTTTGCAATTAGGATTATAGGACATAAATTGTATCAATCTAGTAGGCTCAATAGTGTACAATGTATTTTTATTAGCATGGGCTATAAAATAGTTAAGAAGGATCATACTTATGATCTTACCGAGTTGCAGTTACAACTATTGATAGAAAATTTGGGAGCAATAAGGAAGACCAAGAGTGCACAATCTAAATTTGGATCAATTTTTGTATGTATGTTCTTTTATGTACAAAATACAGTCCCTAATTTTGACAAATTTGGATGGAAGACAAACAAATCCATTGCAGTGCAACTTGGAGAGGATTTTGATTCGGTAATGACTAGCTACTTTGAAGATTTCAAGCAGTCAATGATGAAAAGACTGAGGATGCCAGTTTCACTAGTTGAAAAACATTTCAATGATGTTTGCTTTCTAGTTGACACTGATTTTATATATGTTCTAGCTATAGTTCCAAGGGTAAGGTGGCCAAGACCACTAGGCTATGAAATTAATGTGGATGAGGCCTTTGCAGTAATCACAACATTACTTGCAAAAGATGTAGATGCTAAGGCTACTGCCTTTGGGAACTATGATATGGAAAAATCTAAGATAAAAAATGGATTTAAGGACTACCTTAGTCATGAGAAAGAAGAATAAGATTGCTAAGAAGGTTAAGGAGAAATTTGGTGAAAAATAAGATGATGATGAAGAAGAAGAAGATATTCATGTTCAAGCACCACTGGCCTTAACTCAAGGTTAGGATGAAGACCAAGTAGAAGAGGTAGAAATTGAAGAAGGTGTCAAGGGAGAAGAAGCTAGTGAAGCACCTAAGATAAAGAAGAGGAAAGCAAAAACCTTAGTAATTAGCAAACCAAGACAGGTTGTAAAACCTAAGCCTATAGTTCAAGTTACTGGAACTAGCACAAGAGCTACTACCAAAAAGGCCCAAGAAGAAGTTAAGCCAAAAGAAAAAAGGGCCTAATCAACTACTAAAGAAGAAGAGTTTGAGAAGAGACAGAGGCGAATGTATATAGCTCCAGCTGAATCTAATGAAGAGAAGACAATGTTTGATGACAATAGCCAATTCAAAGTGGTAAGTCACAGTTCATCCTTAGATTTTTAGATAATATGTGGAAAACATAAGGAATAATGCAAAATTTTTGGTCTCACACATATTCAGTTTGGTAAACTTGGAAAGTTGAGATGAACCAAGTGGAGGAATCGATATATGTCATGATGGAAACATTCAAGAAGACTCCAATTGAGATTGCTAACTCTTTTCCAAAAGATGTATATGACAAAGTTGAGCAAAAATAACAATATAGTCTCACAACAAAAAGACAAATTAGAGAGACTACACTTGCCCAAGTGATGCCAGAATTGGATAGGGTGACAATGTCAAAGGCAATAAAAAAGAATGCAAGGAAATTTGCACCTAAATATAGAGCATTTAGCATACTACAAAATAATATTAAGAATGTTGTACAAAAGACCACTCAGATTTGTAAATCACTATATGGTTTGATAGCACCTAAGGCAATAGTGTAGGCACTTATTAAGGCAAGTGAGGACAAAGGTGAACAACAACAAATAACTAATGTTTCTATAGTTGACATTGAGATAGTTGCAAACAAGGAAGGCACTGAGACACATGAAGATACATAGGCTACAACTAAGGATGAGCAATAGATAGAATAGAGTGTACAAGATACATTAATGTCGAGTGTCAATCCTCCATAAGAGTTAAATATAGATACTGATACTATAAAGATTAAGGATGTTTCTAATACTATCACTTAGAATATTAACCCCTGTACAAAGGAAGACTTGAAGATATTGGTGGAATCCACTACTAAGCCAAAATTTATGAAAATCCTATAATGGTGAGTGTTGATGAGATCAAAAAGGAAAACAAGGCATCTATGGGGGAGAAAATTCAGCCACAAGAATTGTCTACAACACCTCCTCAATTCACCATGATACCTACTACATTACCTATTGTAGTATATAAAAGGAAGTAGACAACAACTTCTACTATCAGTACATTGGTACAAAATACTCTAGTCTCAAGACATGAAAAGGTCAAAGAAAGTGACAAGGGTGAGACATTTGGAGAGAGAAAAGTTGACATAGTAGAGAATGAAGGAACACAAGCACAAATAGGTTAGGTAGATACTCTTGCACCTACAACACTAGCACAAGGTGCAACCTAGCAAGTAGAGCCAGCTAAGGATAGGATTGAAGAGATAGATTTGACTACAAAGCTTGAGGACCAACTAGCAATACAAAACACTGGTAACTTTACTAGGAACTGCTACTCGTCCTAGTCAAGCTCTTCATAGGTGGAGTATGGAAGCTATACCACTATAATCATCAAGGCCAAGTCCAAGCACATCCAAGGTAGATGAAGTTACATCATTATTTGATGTGAACTTGGATGAAGTGATTGAGTTGCCCAAGTTTGATTTTGCAACTATCACTATTGAATAGATGAGAATACTAAAGGATGCTCTTGCAAAGAAGAAACACCAAGAACTACTCAAATAGGAGAATAGGAAGAAGCAAGCATTGCTAGATATCAAGGAAATTTTTCTTGATGCATTTAGTCTACTAGCACTAGAAGAAGCCAAGCTAATCATAGGGAAATTAAGTAGCCTAGTTGAGAAGGTAAATGATGCAGACCTAGATTCCAATGTGAAGTTACTTGAATGGTTTGAAAGAAAGTTTTAGAATAAGTTCAATGAAAAGATATCAATTTCTATTGCACTATCATAGGTTGAGTTAGCAAACAAAGTTGACCATGTGAAGAAGGTAATAAGGAATATTTTCTCTTTGTACACCAAATTGTGCAATCCAACACTCTTCACACAAGAAATTTGGAGACATGTACTATGTTTGGAGAGTCATATGTAGTCATCCATCATAACTCTGCCAAGGTCTCCAACTCAAAGTGAGAAACATTTCAAGAATCTCCTAAACTCCCAAAGTCAGTTAGCAATTTTACATGTAGATGAGGCAAACATAAAGGCTAAACTGATCAACATCTAGTCTATGTTGACTCCACATATGGAGATACTGCACAAGGAACTAGCATTTGTTGAAACGCTCATGAAGAAAGATCCACATCTTTCTACTCATAAAGGCCTAGTACACCTTGTTGCCAAGTTGGCCATCCAAATAAAATCATTGGAGGTAGCTTGTGATAATTGGGATGTTGCTTTGAAGATTATGTTTGAGATCCATAATTTTTTGTTGGATAAAGACACTATTAGTATATAACCCTTTGACATTAGTGTCAAAAAGGGGGAGAAATAAGAAATGGGGAGAAATAGGAATGGGGGAGACATAAGAGAAAGAGACAATGGAGTAGATAATATTTTTGAGGGAGTTGATGATAGAGAAAGTATACAGTTTAGCTTATGCACATCTACTTAGTAGGAGAAATGATTTTGGTTTAGATATAGAAAAAAAAAAATCAACTTACAAGGAGTTATTGAATTTTGAGGTATGATGGATGAGTCATGTTTTGCAAAATTTTGAACTTTTGAAATTGCCTATATAAGCCAAATAGAGAGATTTAATATCTGAGTTATGCTCATAGGTGAAGATCATTCATCCATGACCAAGTGTTTTTGTTGCTCATGTCAAAGGGGAAGATTGTTAATCTCATATTGGTTTTGAAAATTGAGTGTCTATACACCTTAATCATTTATAAGTTATGTACTTAGTTCATGCCAAAAAGTAATACATGCCAAGCATAACATGTTGGGTAGTGCATCCCAAGTCACTCAAGTGTCGATCAATAGCATATGCCAAGTGATTCAAGTGTAGAGTAACTAGTAAGTGTTGAGTCACTCAAGTGCCAAGAAAATAGTGTGTGCTAAGCTATACAGATGTTGAGTGGTCAATGGATGTTGAGTCATTCAGAGACTGAGTTATAGCACTAAAGTTGTAGTTGATGTCAAGCATTAGGGACTTCAGATGCTGAGTTATACAGTTTTGACATAGTTGTTTGTAATGGCACAAACTTCTATGTAAACCATTTTGGAGTTGACTTAAGGATTTTTTTGTGATCTTAGATGATAAGAACAAGCCTTTATTGTGAATCCATATGTAGTACATGCATCCAATTAGAAAAAGGGAAGAGTTAAGAGGCTAGATGGATGAATTACAATTATTGATTCATACCTAATCCTAAGTCACCTAGGACTTCTTAAGGAGGAAAAACCCTAAACTTTACATGAGTGTGGAAGGAGAAAATAGAAGAGTTTTGCATGCACAAACAGAGCTTTCATGGTGACTAAGGAGTTGTAAATTGAGATACAATAACAAAATTAGTTAGAGGAGAATAGCCAAAAAGAATTAGAAGACATCAGAGATACACTTGATTAGAAAGGATCAAATACACATTAGGAAAGAGGTGATCTATCATCAAGAAAATAATGCTAACCAAAGGATCATTGTTGAGACATTCTAACAAGTGAATTAGTTAAATCTCTTAATAGGTTAGTCCTAACAAGCTGTTGTAAATCCTTTAATAGGGTGCTTACTTTATTGTAAGTTTAAGTCCTTTAATCAGGCACACTTCTAATAGGGTGTAGAAATCCTTTAATAGGGTGAGACCTAACAGTCTTTATAAGCTTTTAACAATACAGACCGTCCACAGGGTAGATCATGTCTCATGATCAAAACATTGTAACCTTCATTGGATACACTTTATTACTACAGTAGTGAAGATTTGTGGTTTCATCCCCACCCTAGTTTTACCATGTTTTATTTACATGCTTTAGATGTATATATTTAATTTAGTATTTTAGTTTACTTATGGAATCATGAGATGGATGTGAGGTGAATGATTTTATGGTTAAAAATTTTAAGTGTTGATTCACCCCACCCACCCACCCACCCGGCTTAGAATTTAATTTCATATTGTCTTTCCAACAATAAAAACATTCATTACTCTTAAAAGAAATCTTCCATTCATCCCCTTCTTTGATCCTAATTTGATGATAGCCACTTTTCAAATCAATCTATGTAAAATTGTTTTCTCCACTCAATATGTCCATAATGCCATCCATCCTAATTCAAAGGAAACCTATACTTCACTATTATTCTATTTATATCTCTAGAACCAATGCACATTCTTCATTCCCCATTCTTCTTAAGTGCTAATACAACATGTACTACAAAAGAAGTCAAACTTTCTCTGATTAAACCTTTATCAAGAAATTCTTGCACTTGTCTATCCAACTCTTCATAATCTATAAGCATTAATCTATGTGGTACTTTATTAGGAAAAATAGCTCCAGGTATCAAATCCATACAATAAATTATACTTCTCACAGGGGAAATCCATCAAGTACATTATCATAAATAATGTCTTGAAATTCAATCAATAAAGATTCAACTTTAGGTCCATGCTTAAGTTCATCTTATTTCTCAGTCTTTCTAGGGATCAAAGAAAAAAAAATAGCATATTTCTTCATATCTTTCACAAATTGATTTCTTTCAACCTAGCAAACTCTAACTATGGTACAATGAGTTTTCTTAGGTTTCTCTATTGAAATGCAAGAATACTCATTTCTTTTAATTAACCCAAATAGTATATTGACTCAATCTACCATCATGTAAAGCTCATCTAGTATACTACCAAGGTCTTCCCAAAAGAATGTGATAATAATCCATAAGCATAATATCACATAAGAATTCATCAAAGTAATTTCCAATCTTAAATTTCACAAGGCACTATTCACTTACCAATAATTTATGTTCATCCTTTATCTCTCCAAATTCAACTTAGATACCAACTCCTTAGATGCCAAATCATCATAACTGCCACTGTCAATGATTACTTCATGACATTTTCCTTCAACCTTACATCTAGTCTTGAAAAGAATTTTCCTCAAAATAGGTTCTCCATCCAATTGCTCATTTCACAAGGTTCTTCTAATAATCATATTCTCTCCTTTATTAGGTTCATTAGATGCATCAATAGCTTCTTCTTGAATCAAAGAAATTCTTCTACTACTTCATGATTTTAAACCAAAAAATGTACATTCAAAAACTTTATGTCCTTTATGACACTTAAAACAAGTATCTTAAACCAAGATTTGTCTTCTCTTTTCCCAATATTGTTATTCCTAGAGAAACCAACATAAATTACGTCTAGTGCAGTTACCTCTTCCTCTATTTCTCTTATCTTATTTCCATTCAAATTTTTCTTTGTCATTAGATGTGCTATAAGATCTCCCACTTTCCCCATAAGATCATTCTCTAGTATGTTAAAACCTTCCACCTCTTGTCCTTTTTTTATGCTCTTGTTTCTTTACCAACTTTTCTTCACTCTTTAGGGCATACAAATATACATCTTCAACACTTTTCATCTTTACAAAACTGATGTCATCTTGTATAGAAGTCCTCAAACCATTCAAGTATCTAGAAACCTTCTTGACCCCATTATCAACATGTCAATATATAATGTCCAACTTATGATATAATTTAAAGTATAATCTTTTACAATCACATCCTATTGTCTCAAATTTTTCATTCTTCTCAAAAAATTAACTTGATAATCAACGGGAAGGAATTTCTTTTTCAATTTACTGACCATATTAATCCAAGTCTTGATCTTTTCCTTTCCTCTTCTTTGTCTACTAGTTTGGTAGTGTTCTCACCAAAGAGATCCATGTCCTTTCAAATTTTTAGTTGTCATCCTTACCTTCTTATCATCAAGATTACTTGCATAATCAAAGTACTTCTCAATCTCAGAAATCCAACCCAATACAGCATTAGTATTAACTCTCCCATTGTAGGTAGAAATTTCAAGAATAGGTCTTGAATTCACTTTTGTCGAATCCTTAAATGGTCTTTCCTGATCCTATCCTTCTTCAAGTTCAGGGTTAGGTGTTACTGCTTTGTCTTCATCACTAACATCTTCAAGATGTACTCTTCACTATGTTGTTTTGACAACTTCAATTCTAGCTACAATCTGTCTCAACATGTCCATAACAACATTGTCTACATTTTATCTACCTCAAACCATTTTGACATTAGTTCCTACAAGAATCATAACCCTTTGCAATTTATATGTCAAAAAATAAGTCTTCTGTCCTACAACCAATCCACTCAAGGTTCTTCATAATCCCAAAAATCTACAAAGAAAGAAACCTTCACTCTGATATCACCTAATGCTAGGCGGGAGGGAATATAGTCCACTCCTAAGCCACCCTTGCTAAGAGTTACAAATAGAATCCAATGTATAGGAGAAACCACAAGAAATTATAAAGAGATCAATGCAGATATGATGAGACAATCTTTATTCAACTTGCCAAGCATAAGCCGACCTTGTTACAACCATATATAGGGATTACTTTAACAAACCCCCTCCCCAAAAAATATATAAATTCGTGGTGAATATAGCATTAGTTTCAAGGTGGGGAATTAATTTCTATTGGCGATTTTTTTTTATGTCAGGAAAAGTTTAATGTTAGATGTGATTTTCTTTGACCACTACAAAATTTCATAAAACCAAGGAGATTTTGTCCTTTTGATAGAAAAATATATATTGTATATGGTGATTTTTCCCATTTATTGGAAAATATATATATATTTGATTAGGCAATTTTTCTCATCTATTGAAAAAAAACATATATAATGCATTGGAAAATGTGCTAGAAAATGATGTGATTACTCAATGAATCAACGACTAGAAATTAATCATATGTTTTTCAAATTAGTTGTCAGATTATCAAAAGATTATGCTTGATATTAAATTAAAGAGTGATAAGAAAGTGAGGTTTCTATAGGATGACACGTATGTGGAATTTTCTATTGCATTTATGGCATGGTGGAATATGGTTGAAAAAAAATTCTTTAAATTGCAAACATCCTCCTCAGAGGTTTCCATTAGTAGAAATGTAGTTGGTTACAAAAAAATGACTACCTATGGAAGAGGGATCATCAAATGAAAATCCAAGCCATGTTGTCAACCTAGATTTGACTATGGAGGAGGATGAGGAACAAAGTGATCTTACTACTGAGCTTATTGCAGCTTTGCAAGTTCTCTATGCTAATCCTAGGGATTCTATCAAAGAGTTTGAAAAGGAGTTGGAAAAGGTAGACCTTCAAGTGATGTTCGTTGAAATGGGTTTTGACCCTACTCATATTGAAGAACAAATTGCAAATGCAATGGAATAGAAAAATTGGACTTCAATGCTTTTGGAATATTTTGAAGGATAAAATAAATGTTACATGAAGAATCATTAGTTTAGTTAGGGTTTATTCTATAAAACATATTATGGAAAGTGGATGAATTTGATATGTAGCAATTTGAAGCTTTGTTGCTTCCCTTTTTGAGGAAAACCACAACCAATTTTGGTATACTACATATATATATATATATATATATATATATATATATATATATATATATATATATATATATATATATATATATATATATATATATATATATATATATATGAAGATGAAATATAAAGTAGATATAGAGAATATAATGTAAAGTAAACTCCTTTTTGTTGATATTTGATATTTCAGTGGGCATGGCATTATCTTTTGGGCTCTAGTTATTTACAATAATCAAATGATGTATTTAATTATTACTTTCCAAATTTGTGTGAATCATAATTTTATTTTCTAGTAAGTACTTATTGGTTAGTAGTAGTACACAATACATACTACACATGTCGCATGCAAGTAGGAATTGATGTATGAAAGTAATGGATTTTTGGGAAATGTTTCTAATAACTTGTCATATCTCCAACATATTTTTTGAACAAGTAACATCCACCTAGTTCTAAAAACTATCATGCGATGATAATATATCAATTGTTGAAGGTTTATTTTGAGCCAAACATCTCGAATGAAGCCTTAACCTTGTTCAAGTCTCTAGAATGGTAACACATTTCCTTCCACCCTGTACCACTTGTAGTGGATAGTAAATAGATATCTTGTCACTTCCTCTTCCATGAACTTCACATGCATTACAACTTTTTCAGGACAAATTTGCATTTATCTTGAAGATTTGCAAATATTTTATCATTTAAAACAATTGAACTAGAAGCTAGATAGACAAATGTGTATTGACCATCACTCAACTTATTTATAGGTGATTGAGCTCCTTTTGTCATTGCCCATCTCATTTTTTATTTTCAATAGTCTGGTAATAGGTATACTTTTAGTGCTCATTAAATTCTGGTCTAGTATACTTGGTGTGGTAGACTAGTAGTCTTTGCTTTGTAGTCAAGATGGACACTCCAATTCACTTGGCATGCAAATTGGAAGAGGAACAGAAGGAGTTTTTAGGCGATGTCCCTAATGAGAACCTCTTGTCAATTTGCAATGAGGTTGTTCTCGCTATGCATTTCATTATTAATGCTATGAAAATGGTTCTGGGGCTCAAGCTTTTGTAGAATGAGAATAGGTACAATGTCAACATGAGAATTACATCCTATTTTCTAGCATCTTTGCTTAACCTCAGAGAAGAGAGGGTCGATACTTTTTTACTCCTAAGGAAGAATTTTAAAGAAAAATACCTAGGCAATGACATTGAAATTGTTGCTCATGTAGTCTAAGGGGTGGGGATCCCTTGGGCAAGTGAAATCCACAAGCTTCTAGAACCTAGCCAGAATGTGGCCCTGCAACTATTTATGTTGGGCATGACTGTTGAGCAGTTGAAGCACCATAAGAAATGGGCATGAATTGGCTTGGATTTTCCCTGAAAATGGTATCATCTAGATGAAGTGGCAAAGGACAACTCATGACTAGAAGAATTCACTGCCTTAGTAGGGTCTTGTTCTTTCTACAATGATTGGTACAGTAGTACTAGGGTTTTCAACTTGTCCCCTGTAGTCTAGTTCCAATTTCTATTTCTTTAATAAAATTATAATCATTGTACATGTGTCTTCCTCTGATTGTAATTTTGAAGGAATATTAATGAAATTTTTGGAGTTTTCATATAAAACTTCATTTTATTGTTATGCTTACTTATGCAATATTTTGACATTTTCTACTTTTCCTACTAAATTGTTAAGAAACAAAATATAACATTAAACATTGAATTAAAATTAACATATTGAGATTTAACATTTAATAATGAATTTAATTAATAAATCACTTACTTCACTGTTAGGTTTCAATAGTACAAAATAATAAAATATGTTGAACATAGTCGACAGTTACTCTTATAATCAAATTTAGTTCTTCATTGGATGGGCTTATTTTATAATCAAATTTAGACTATCATTGGAAAAAAAATTATAAATATTCTAATATATTTAAGAACTATATTATTAATATTATAAAGGTGATGTCTAAATATTTTTTGGGCCAATTTCACCAATAGCCGACTAGATATTCCAAATGGCTCGAAAAAGAAGACATGTGTCAAACATGTATGAAGTGCAAAATCACTATACTCATAGTAGCACTATTTGATCAACTTAGATCAACAACCAGAGATGATTTTTAGGCAAATCTGGGGAACACACACCATTTTTATAAATGCAACCACAAAAAAGACATGTGTCATCTCTAGTCTCTAATAACTTTAATAAATATGCTATATAAAAACTTTACGCTATGAACACTCAATTATTCATATTGTAATGACTTTTAAATTTTAATTATAACTATAAGTATGATATATAAATTAGAATAGTTTAACTATAGTGTATAATGTATTAGGTCCTTAATTATTTTTAATCATCATCAAAAGCATAAAATAAGATAATTATTTTGTTAATGTAAATGGTTTTGTTTGAAATTTCAATGCACAAATACATAGATTCTTATTTCTATTTAATTTGTTATGAATATCTTCTTATTATTCAATAAAAAAATAATTTAAAAAAACATAACACAAAGAAGTTAAATTATTTCTTAATATAAAACATAAAACATATTTATTCAATTTATTTTTAATTAGTAATTTTTATCTTTAATAAGTGTTAATAGAGTTTTGTTATTATTAGTATATAATAATAATTAATATTATAATTATAATTTAATATGATGATGCAAGTGTTAATATAATAAAGGGGATGCTCCCACTACTATTGGATGAACAAGGATCAATGGCTTAAGATGTATTTCTGGCCAATTTGGGTAGCACTCAATTCATTTTCCCAAATCACCCCGGAGAGAAGACACGTTTCATATATGCAATACTAATGACTATTCACTATTCATTTTGACATGGACTGTGGAACCATGGTAAATTTCATAGTGACACATGTGACAGGGCATCAAATCAACCACCATTCAATCAACTTAGATCAAAAACTCCAAATTAATTTTAAGCCAATTTTGGCAATAGTTGACTTGTATTCTCATATTGCCTGAAAAGAGGACATGTGGCATATTTGACATAACATCTATTGTGGCATCATCATCCTTTACAATCTTACACATTGTTTTATCAACAAAGATCAAATGGCCCTAGTTGTATTTCGGGCTAATTTTGGCAAGAATAGTGTCGCTTTCTCAAATGTCGCAGATAGAAGACATGTACCATACACATATCAAATGAGAAAGAATACATGTAGCATTGAAATAGATCGTAGTGTGGTAATGAGACATGTAAAGATCAAGACTACCATCATTAGAGCATCAAAGATCGACAACTCAAGTTTTATTTCGAGTCAATTTTAGCTACCCTTTATTTTTCAAAATTTTCCTAGAAAAGAAGTCTTCACAAAGGAGTCAACAACTCTTTAGAAATTAGCATTAATTACTAGAGTTAATCCTAAATTATACAATAACATTGTTCATTTATGGTTTCAAAAATAATTTTAATACCAACTCTAGTTGTCCATTGTAGAATGTACATTAGAATTAATATCAAACACATGCTCAGCTCTATTAGTTTTACAATTTGTAACATTTTCTTTTGTGTAGACTGTAAGGTTTAGTTTTCATTAGTTAATCTTGGATCTCTACACAAACTACCAATCCAAGATTTAGTAAAAGCATTGGAGCATCATAAAGGGGTTACAAATCACAATTTGCAAGTTGCATTGCAAACCTAGTCTTCCTAGATAGCTCATAGTGTCACAGAATAAAGGTATCAATTAGAGTTTCAACTTTCCAAGTAAGATCCTAAACATATTTTTTACTAATAGTTTAGTAACTATTATCATATGTAGAATTCAGGGATTAATTTTCAACTTATCATGCATTGTAAGCATAAATTATTTACTTTCTAGTGGTTAAGTAACTTACAAAGTTAAAAATTAAAAATACAATTTAGGGTTTAAATGTTAATTGTGTCTGTAAATTGTAATTTGTCTCTGTGTATAGGTCTATAAATCTTTCAATGATGACAAAAACATACAAAAGGAGTGGAATTACAACCCAAAAGAAAATACAGGGGATCAAGAAACTATATTTTGAAATGCACAAACTTGTTGAAATGTCAAGTTTTACTAATGAATTCCATGATATTTTGGATCATTTTATCTATGGAAGGAGTATTAAGGAAATCAAATATGCAATTGAAGATAAGTGTAATGATCCACAAAAGGAGTTAAAATATATTAAATTGAACAACGTGATAGGGTGCATTGTAAATAAATTTGCAACATGGACTAGGGAATTGGTTGCTTGAGGTTCTCTAAAGTATTCCCTTTTCTAGAATTTGTAAAGGTTTGTGTTAAAAACTATGATGAAAACAAAAAGGCAATTGTGAATCAAAATACGTAGGAGGTAGTTTTGTCTATCACGTTGAGTGAATTTGGTAGACTATTGGACCTAGGGTTTGAAGAACAAAACCCAACCCACATTGACCTGAAAAAAAAGGCAGAAACATATGACAAGTTAGGTTCAGATAAAAACATTATTAAATTAGAGGGGTAGTAGATGGATTCAATCTACCTTATGATCATAAACCTTCTTATGAAATGGATATTCTTTTGTAGTGGGTTCATGATAATGTATCTTTGTTATCAATGTGTTTAGGTTTGGAAAGTAATGAGAAAGTGGGCGTCAGCATTTTGGAAATGATTTTCAATATTCATTGTCTGAAACAATCCATAAGATATAACTATATTGGGCACATTTCACATCACATGAACAAAAAATTGTTAATGATTAAAAGAGGGTCAAACCCATTGTCGTAGAAAACATTTAGATACATGACTACTTGTGCTATCTTCTATTATCAAAGCATCATCAAAATTTTGAAACAAACATGCTTCAGCTTAAGTTTGATAAACCAATATTTGAATGGACATCTATGGTTAGGATGAGTGATCCCCAAGGGAACTACAACCACTTTGTAGACTTCTTTTTGGCACCACTTTGTCATAAAATTATATGCACTTCAATGCCTATATTGCATGTGTCTTGTATAGGATTAATTCAATTAAGAAGTCAAATTCAATTGGCCAACTGGTACTTTATGGAAGAGTACACTATATTAAGATTTTATGATTTAGTTATAGAACCCTAAAAACTTCCAATACATGTGAAAGAGAGGGTATTTGCATTGGAACATGTATGATAGATGGAAAGTACATATATACTCTTTCATAATTAGCAAAAGAAAACCATTTTTCCTTCATTGTCTGTCAGATGCATAAGGTTCACATTTGAGAGAAGAGCATTCAATGTGGTACAAGAATTTCTTGTAGTTTTTAAATTTGATGTTGCTAGGCACTGACAATATGATCCACTAAAAATAATTGGTATAAAGCTTGTACAAAATGAGAACTCTACAAGAAAATGTCAACATGAGAGTATGCCATTAATTGAAAGATTTAAAATATGGACTCACAGGAAGAGGTCAAAATAGAGATGGATAAATGCTCCTATAAAAATAATATTTCAATATAGGAATTGTTAGGAAAAATTAAAAAAATTCACAGAAAGGAAAGAAAAAAAAGTACATCCTATGACATCCTACAATTTCTGCTAGATAGTGGATCATCCAAGTAAAAAGAATCATTCAGACAACATAAATAAAGATCATGTAGCTGCACATTGGTGTCGATAAAAAATTAAGTTTTTTCTGAAATGAGGAAGAAACTTGGCGAACCTAAGACCTCTATAGATTTTAAAGAATTTCCCAAGGATGAAACATTTAGAAAATTATGGGATAATGAGCATCCAGATGTAGTAGCAACACAATGTGATGCAGATGATGAAGACAATGTGTATGAGGTTTGTAAGGATCCTTCATTCACCACCATAGGCACTACCACTAGTTCCACTATATCCACTGCCCCAACTACTAGTAGTTGTAGTACATTTGATTCAAATGGACAATATATTGTATTGTATTGCATAAAAACGTAACAACAGAATAAACAATAAGCAACTAAAGTCTATTCTTACATATTCATGCAAACCTCAAATATGAAAGACAACATGTAAATAATGATGACATGAAATCAAGAGAGCTTAAACCTTTCAAAATAGCACTAATGCAAACCTTATAAAATCACCAAGTTGTTGATGATTCCATTATTGTGGGATGTGGTTGCTCATAAATCTTGCAGCATAACAATGGGCTAGATAGTGCTTATGGAGATGAGGAGAGGGCTCTCCTTTTATAGGAAATGAGATGAAATGGATGGTTGAGATTCAATGTAAGATGAAGGGCTAGGATCTCTTAGGATCAATGAGGTGTCCATGAGGTGGAGGCCAAGTGGACTCCATGTGGATTAGGGTTTTTGACCATTCAAAGGGGCAAAGATGCTCAAACATGTGTGATCAACCTTTGATGTGATAGGTCAATGACAAGTGTAAGAGGTGTGAGAAGCATGGTTTCTCACATGTGTGAGACATCTTGATTCTCATGTGAATGGGGACAAATGTGTAAGAGGTGTGAGAAGTGTGAGGGGTGTGGGAAGTGTGAGGGGTGTGAGAAGTGTGAGTGTTCCTAACACATGTGTGAGTGTTCCTGACACGTGTGAGGATTTCTCACACATGTGTGAGCACGCACTTAGGATTAAAAGAGGATTAGCAAGGTGATTAGGAAAAGTAAGTGGGGTTAAGTAGTGGGTAGGCTTAGAAGGATGGATTAGGTTAGGAAAGTGGTTGGGTGAGGGTTAAAGTTAGGAGCCATGTGCTACAATAGGATTAAATTTAATATTTAATTTCAAGTGGGATTAAAAAAGGATTAATTAAGTAAACAAAGTACTTTACTTAATTATAGTGAATGGGTTAAGATGTAAGTGGGATGAGAGGAAATAGGCTAGGATTAAATAAACCTAAATTTATTTAAACCAAGGAAAGATGAATGTAATTAAATAAATGTAAATTTATTTAATTAAAGGTAGGGTAAGCCTATAATTAATTAAATAATAAATATCGATTTAATTGGTCATGAAAAGGGTATTTAAACAATTTTAGGTGTCTACATGTACTTAATCAGTAGAAAAGGGAAAATTATGGCATAGGGTCAAAGATGATAGAAAAATGGGCTATCCAAGTGATGGTGGGCTAGGCATAATAGGTCAAGGAAATTGGCATCCACTCCCGATATTGGAGCTACCAAAACCTAGCATAAACCAATAATTGGAGATGAGTTAGATGGCCCATCAGGTTCTTCAAAAAAGGTAAACCCATGCCATTATTCATCCAAGGTGGATTTGTAACCTCCCAAGTTGTTTCATCTTCAAAAAGTATGATGCAACTAAAACTTGACTAGAATACTGCAATTGAAGATCACTATGCAAAGAAGCAAAAGGCTTTGGATACTCATTCTAATACAATGCCAAACGCAATTCCCTCGAGACAAAACCATCATAATAGTCCAAAAACTCCACTTGTTAGTGGTAGTGGGGTAGGATTAAGAAGGGGCAATATCATTGGTAATCCTCAAAATGTAATTATTACAACCTTGGGCATTAGTGGAGACAAGTACAATGTTGTAAGTGATCTTTCTCCTTTCAAGCATTGTATTATATCAATAGATCCAAATTTTGAATTCAATAATTTTGTAAAAAAAATTCAAGAAATCACAAAAATGAATGGAAAAAATAATAAGGCATTCAAGAAGGATGTACTTGAGGTGTCTCATTCTCAAGAACCTACATCGAGTAGGATATTTCCAACATATAACACAAATAAAGAAATGATAGAATTTATGATTGTTTCTCCCCACAACTAGATAATAATTCACCAGAGGGTGAGATAAATCCATCAAACTTTGGTGTTAGTACATTATCTATTAATTTCTCCAAAGTAAAAAATGTGGACAAAGTCAATGTGGCAAAAAGACTAACTTTATGGTCTACGGTTCACTATTCAAGATGGAGAGAGAGAGAGAGAGAGAGAGAGAGAGAGAGAGAGAGAGAGAGAGAAGGCTTGGAGAAGGAAATTGAAAACTTAAAACCAAACCTAGCAAATGCAAAAGCAAAGGATAAAGAAGCAGATAACAAGTGCAAAGAAATATAGAAAGGATTAGAAGTGCTTCCTCTCAAGAAGAAAGTGCACAACCTCAGCCAAAAAATATGGAGGTAGAAATGAAAATTTTGAAGGAACAATTGGAAGAAAGTAGTAAAAAGCTATGTGATGTAAATGTAGAGAGAGAAGCAAAACTCAACATGTTGAAGGAATAATTGGAATAAAGCAATAAGAAACACAATGGTACTTTGAACCATGTTAATATGGAAGCCAATGTAAAATTCAAAGAACTTAGGGAAAAATTGCAAGAATCAAATAAACAACTTGAGGATAGAAAAGCATCTATAGTAGATATTTTCAAAAAGTTGGAGTCTAGTAGACATACAACTAGTAAAATAAATAAGGAATTGGACAATGAGAGGGAAAAAGAAAAACAATGGAAAGAGAAAGCTGAAGAAATAAAGAAAAAAAGTGAAAATTAGTTGTCACAAATGGTGCAAGAGGTACAGAAGGAAAATAAAACAATCACAACCTACAAGAACAACTTGGTTGAGTCAAATGAAAAAAAAATCAGTCAAGCTAATTAAAGGAAAAATGTGGGGGTAAATTATGGAAAATACCAATAGGTTGTGTAATTGGTTTGAATTGCATCAAATTTTTTGAGTTGTTTGTGGGAGTATCAAAGAGAAGATTGAGAAGAACAAAGGCCTTTTAAAGCTTGAGAAGACTACAAGACAGATTACACACATAATCAACATACATAGTGACGAGTATTTGGCTAGTCAAGGAGTTCATGACCGCATTTACTAATATGCAATAACTTCATAATTGACACATCATACCATAACTATTAAACTTTGCACATCATCTCATCATTCAAATCTTCAGATTTCTCACTATCAAGTTCAAACAACCCATAATGCTCCATGTTTTATCTAGTCTACATAGCTTTGCCATCTTGATACTGATCCTTGGCTTCAACATCAATGCTACCAATACAAATACTACTACTTGAGTTAGTGATCTCATTATTTGAAACATTGCCCAAACCTCTTCTTTGGCATTGCTTCATCCACAATTTCAATGCCCTTTTATAAGGAAAAGTCTTGACTTCATATCTGGATGTATAAAGCTTCAGAAAATTTTCCAAATTCTTGTCTAGTTTATTTATTACCTTTGACTTTAGGAACCCCAAAGCACTGAAAACTCTCTCATCCTCCACAAACCCCAATATCATGGTCAAACATAATTCAGCAAGCTTGAAAATTTTGATATTGAATCCTCTAACACCTTGCTCTAAGCTAGATTTCTCTAAAGTATGGTTATTGATCCTTCTTCTCTAGGGTTCCATAAAAGATCATTTGTTCCTATATTAAATTGGTAAAATGACAAGACTAATCTCTCAAATGAGATTCATCTAAAACTCCATTTACAATTACCCCATTGATTTCTTTGCTTTTGAAAACTTGGTCTATCAATACCAATAACTTATCTCTAAAATCTTTAGGACTTCTTAAACTCTAATAATGGGAAACCACAATACACATTGATTCAAGTAATTTGTGTCGAGGCAATCTTTTTCTAATTTCTAAGGAAAGAATATAAGAAATATCCTTTACAAAATTCATTACAAACTCAATAATATGTTCAAACACTTCCTTTGTAACAATTAATTTTGGTTGTGTGGGTTTCTTTCCTTTTCTTGTGGACATAAGCCTTCCATAGTAGTGCACTGGTATCTCAACACCTCGTATATTGGCACATAATTCCCCCTTTGCATCAATCTTTAAAAAGTTATCTTGATTATCCAAAGCTATGATTCTCATCCACCCTAAAATTTTTTCATCCACAGAAAATAAATATGGATTTCTATAGAGATTATCGAGGGCCACACATGTCATTTTACGCAACATATTATATTCTACAATATACATAAATCTTGGTTGGATCTTCTTCATTATATTTCTCATTTCCTCTAGCATGGGGAGAATGACTACTAATGTTAGGAGTGTCTCTATATTACTTAGCCTTTCATGTAGCTCACCATATTTTCATTGACCACCATGATCGTTGCAAGTTGACTCCATTGTACCAAGCAACGATGGATATTCAGAAAAAAACTCGATGAGTTGGTCCATCCAAAGAGATCCATCTAGTATCATTATCCTTAAGTAGCTTTCTCCCATTAGTTAGTCCCTCAAAAAACTGTTGAAATTCCCTTAATCATTTAGGACTTCGACAAAAGTTCCTATAGATCTCTTTGATTAAAACTTCAAGTCCATATATTTCTGGAGAGTTGTTGACAATTTCAAAAGCTAGATTCATTATGCTGGCCATGCAATGAATGCCTACAATGTAAGGTGCAAGGAATTTTTTTAAATTTGTGACAAGACCATTCTTGTGTTGGAAATGAAAAGGAGTAATTGAGAGGGGAGGATGAATCGGTTACTACAAAAACAAATCCAGAAGTCCTTTTTAGAGGTCAACACAATATAAAACCAATAACTTGATGTAACTCGATTAACATTGAATATTCTATTGTAAGTTGGTTATCACTTAATATATTACTATCACTCAGTTAACATAGAGATCTTAAGATATTAATGTGATTAACCTTAATTAATTTAGTTGCAGAAACATAATGAAAATAACATGAACACTAGAGACACCAATATTTAAAATGGAAACCCAATTCGGGAAAACCACCAATTGCAACTAGTTAATGTTTTTCACTCTTGTAAAGTGAGCCCTATTAGGAGCCAACCTTGTTAAAAGTTACAAAAAACACTATTTTGATTAAGTAAAAATAGGTTTTAAAAGAACTGAAACCTGTTACAAAACACACTGTTAGGTGTGACCCTTTTAAAGGATTTAATTCACCCTATTAGGAGTGTCCTTGTTAGAGGTCTTCAAACACTTCAATCTGGAAATGCCACCTTGTTAGAGGATTTTAAAAATAGCTATTAGGCTAACTCTATTAGGAGATTTGATTCACTAGTACAATTATTAGAGAGTAACAATGACTTGACCTGAATACTAATGCAACTATCTTTTCTGATTTTAGATCTTTTTTCTAGCTTGATTACTTGATCTTCTTTGATCATAATGTTCTTTGAAGCTTGATCAACTCAAATACTTTGTCCTCTTGCAAATATCCTTCCAATTCATTTCCTTAATTCATCTTCTTCAATCTCATGCTTTCTTTCTTCAATCCTCAACTTGACCTTATATGAATAATGTTGTCAAGTAGGCTTGAATATTCTTTTAATCAAGCAATATTTATCCCTTAAGTCAGCTAGCATTAGCCAATAAATTGATCAGACTCAATATGTTGTCAACCAACTAATATGGAATTGAGTACTCAGTCAACTTAGAGAAACTCTTCGTTAATTGACCCAACTCAATCAATACTAATTTTAAACTGACTTTCCTTTGGTAATTGAGTGAACTTAGTCAACATAGGATCCATGCTAACTTTCCTTTGGTAACTGAGTAAACTTAGTCAACACAAGATTTTCCTTCGATGCCTGAGTGAGCTTGTCAAGAACTAACTCTAAACTTGGTTATAACTAGAATGCTTGGCACACATAGAAACCTATCTTCAATGCCCAAGTGAGCTCAACAATCACTTAGTTGCTTGGTAAAACTTTACATTTTGTGTGACATCAAAGACAACATACAATTGAATAATTGTTTTCAACAATCTCCCTCTTTAGCATTGATGGAAACACAACATGTATTACTACAATGAAATTTTAGAGCAAAATGGAAGTAAGGATAATATCCTTAGTTTCATTCTAATTCTCATCAATTAGAACTCCCTCTATGAGTGAGAACTCCCTTTGCCATCAATCTCTTCCTTTGGAATAATTCTCTGATTTCTTTGACTATAATTTCTCCCGCTGACAAAGAACTCTCCTTCTTTATTGATATAAAAATTTATATATTATGACAACATCTCACTCTTTGACATTTCATTCCAAAGACAACAATCAATGGATATGCCATGTACTTGATGTACTCATTCATATGCAATCTAATTTGACAATACTACATCAACCTGATTGATCTTCAAATGCTTGGTTGATGCATCACTAAACTTTGTTTAGTGAGCTTTATATAGGGAATGAACCCTGGCTTACCTCTTAGATATAAAAATGCATCCTTAGTCAATGGCTTGGTGAATATGTCTACTATTTTTTCTTTTGTATTCACATAATCCAATCTCTCCTCTTTTTCTTGGACTAATTCTCTCAAAAAATGATACTTTATTACAATGTGCTTTGTCTTGGTATGTGTCATTGGATTCTTGGATATGTTAATCGCACTGGTGTTATCACAGAAGATAACTATTGGATCGTTGATTTCTTCATAATTGACAATAGTTGTTTGAACCAAATGATGTCAGAATAATTAAATGTCATTGCAACATATTATGCTTCTACTATAGACTGATAGATGTAATTCTTTTTCTTGCTTGTCCAAGACACTGGCCTCTTTCTAAGAAAGAATGCTCCACCACTAGTGCTTTTCCAATCATCAATACTTCATGTCCAATCAACATCAGTGAAGGCTTTCAATTTAAAGTTGCCTCCTTTCTTATACCAAAAACCATAATCTTCAGTACCTTTTAGATACCTCATTATTATTTTTACTGCCATCAAATGAATTTCCTTTGGATTAGTAGAGAATCTTGCCACCATACCAACTACTAATGCAATATCAGGTCTTGTCGGTACCACATACTGATTTTTTTCCAATCATTGATCTATATGTAATCTGATCTACCTCTTTGGAATCATCATTTTCGAAAATCTTATGTCTAGTAGACATAGGTGTTCCACTAGTCTAGAATCCTCCATTCCAAATTTCTTCAATATCTCCTTGATGTACTTTGATTGAGTAATGCAGATATCATCTTTCTTCTGTTGAATTTGGAAGCCAACAAAGAATTTAATCTCTCCAAGCATTGGCATTTCAAATTCTTCACTCATTTCCTCAAAAAAGATTAGCATAAATCATCATGTCCAGTGAATAATGTATCATCTACAAAGATTTATGCTAGTACTATCTTCTTACCTGGTCCTTCCTTGATGTATAGGTTGTTGTTGTCATTTGTCCTTTGAAAGACAATCTTTACGAGATGATTGTGGAATTTTTCATACTAGGCTCTAGGGGCTTGTTTGAGACCATATAAAGCTTTGTGTAGTCTACAAACCATATCCCTTTTATTGGGATCTATGAAACCTTTAGGTTGCTCAATGTAGACTTCTTCTTCTAGGATTTCGTTCAAGAAAGTTGACTTTACATCCATCTAATATACTTTGAATCATTTATGTGCAACATAAGAAAGTAGTGTTCTAATACCTTCCAATCTTACAATAGGAGAAAAAGTCTCTCCATAATCAATACCTTCGTCTTGAGCATAACCTTTGCATACTATTCTTGCCTTGTTTCTTGAAACTTCTCCATTTTCATTCAACTTGTTTCTAAATACCCATTTTGTGCCAATTACATTTTTGTCCTTGGGTCTAAGAACAAGAGTCCAAGTTTTGTTACTTTTAATCTGATCAATCTCTTCATTTATTGCCTCAATCCAACTTTCATTGTCTAATGCATCTTTAACAGTTCTACATTCAAACTCAATAAGAAAAAATGTACCTTTTAATTTATTCCTTGTCATTGTGCCTTTTGACTGATCTCCAATGATTTTCTTAGGTGCATGGTGCCTTCTAACATATCTAGAAAATGTAGGTACCTTCTCCTTGGATTTAGAACTTGTTTCATTTTGTTCAGTGTTCATCATGCTCAAAATCATGCTTGGGTCCCACTATTTGTAAGTCGAGTATGTTAGATTGTGACTTGGTATGCACTTATTAAAACTTGGGTCCTTTTGACTATGACTCGGGTCCTTCAGACTGTGACTTGGGTTGCATTGACTGCAACTTGGGTTGAACTAGAGATTTGGGAGACTCGGATGGTGAAGACTGCTGATTTCCAATTGCATTTTCTTGAATCTCACATATAGTATAAGGTTCAAAGTAGAAAAATTTATCTAACTCAAAAGTTGTCAACCTTCCCACTAGTGCATCCAAAGTTATATCATTTTTAGGATCATATCTCATCTCTTGAATAGCTGACACTCTATTTACATAAATAGGAAGAAGAGTTATGAGTACCTTGCTTACTACTGTCACATCATCTATTTTCCCTCCTGAGGATCTGACTGCACTTACACTTGCTTTGATTCTTTCATTGTATTCTACAATGTTTTCATCTTCTTTCATCTTCATTTGATCAAGTTGACCTTTTTAAAAAATTTATGCCTTAGCTCTCCTCACATTGTCATCTCCTCCATAGATATCTTTTAGCTTGTTCCACATTTCATGAGCAGTAGGGAAATCTTTGACTTCATCAAATTCAACATAATTAAGAGTAGACACAATGTCAATTATCATTATGTTGTGATTCTTCTTTTCCACAATTTGATCCACAGACAAAGGTCCAACAAGTGCCACATATTTTTTATCCAAATATTTCAGGTATGTGTCTCCAATGGTTGCCAAATGTAGCTTCATGAGTTCCTATCGTGCTTGGAAGTCATCTATGTTCAGTTTAGGAATCTCCCTTTTGTAAGACATCTTGATCTTTATCTTAGGTCCTTGAAACCTTATCTGTAAGCACCAAATGCTCTGATAAAAATTGTTGGAAATAGAAATTAGTAACTGAGAGGGAAGGGGTGAATTAGTTACTACAAAAAAAAATCCAAAGGTCCCTTTAAGAGGTCAACACAATATAAAACCAATAACTTAATGTGAATTGAAAGTAACACTGAATATTTTGTTGTAAATCCATTAATACTAAATATATTATTGTCACTCGGTTAGCATAAAGATCTCAATATATTAATGTGATTAACCTTAATTAACTTAGTTACAAAAACATAAAGAAAATAACATGAACACAAGAGACACCAAGATTTAACGTGGAAACCCAATTTGGGAAAACCACCAATTGTAACAAGTTTCTATTTTTCACTCTTATGAAGTGAGCCCTGTTAGGAGCCAACCCTATTAAAGGTTACAAAACACACTGTTAGGTGTGACCCTATTAAAGGATTTAATTCACCCTATTAGGAGTGGCCTTGTTAGAGGTCTTAAGACACTTAAATCTAGAAATTTCACCTTACTAGAGGATTTATGAAATAGTTGTTAAGCTAACTCTGTTAGGAGATTTGATTCACTACTACAATTATTAGAGTAATAATGAATTGACCTGATTGCTGATGCAACTTTCTTTGCTGATTTTAGATCTTTGTTCTGGTTTGATTACTTTATCCTCTTTGATCAAAATGGTCTTTGTAGCTTAGTTAACTCAAATACTTTGTCCTCTTGCAAATATCCTTCCAATTTGCTTCCTTAATTCATCTTCTTCAATCCCATATTTTCTTTCTTCAATCCTCAACTTGACCTTATACTTATATGAATAATCTTGTCAAGTTAGCTTGAATATACTTTTAATCAAACAATTTTCATCCCTTAAACCAGCTAACATTAGCAAATAAATCAATCAAACTCAATATGTTGTCAGTCGACTAATATGGAATTGAGTACTTGGTCAACTTAGAGAAACTCTTCGTTAACTAACCCAACTCGGTCAATACTAATTCTAAACTAACTTTCCTTTGGTAATTGAGTGAAATCAGTCAACAGAGGATCCATGCTAACTTTCCTTTGGTAATCGAATAAACTCAATTAACATAGGACCTACCTTTGATGCCCAACTAAGCCTGGCAAGAACTAACTCTAAACTTAGTTATAACTGGAATGCTCGACATATACAAGAAACTACCTTCAATGCCTGAGTGAGCTTGACAATCACTAACTTGCTCAATAAGGCTTGACATTTTGTGTAACATCAAAGACAACATACAATTAAATAATTGTTTTCAACATCTTGTGGCCTTGTATTACTGAGGCTCCATCTACTCCAACAAGCACCAACTTTTGGGCAATCCTCATTTCATCTATACCTCCATATTCAATTAGAGAACTCTTTACTAGTTCAAATATGTTTTCTATTGTTGAATTATCCCCCATTTCAACAATAATTAGTAGATTGGGTTGGCAAAAAAAATTGTGTATAGTATAGACATGCATGCATACCTAGGAAGTATTGTATATTGTTGTCACCTCATCTAAATATAATGCAATGAAATTTGACTCTTTAATTTTTTCTTTCATACTTTCCTTTCAATCTCAGCAAGACAACTTGCCCATTCCCATCCACTATTTACTAACTAGTGACTCCTCAGATAATAACAAACTTTTACAAAGTGTAATAAATCACTCAATGATGGGTAGTTTATCATGGCATGCCCTTTGCTCAAAATATAGAAGACAATGTACTTAACTGAAGAACTTTACCCATTTCTTGAACTTCCATTGCTTTTTCAAGAAGAGATTTGATGGAGCCCTTTACTTTAGTAAGCTTCGTTTGTATTTTCTCTTGAAATTCTAAGATTTATGCATTCTTAACACATTGAGATTCCTCCTTGGCTTTCTATCTTGTCACTAATTTTTCCACTCCATCTATGATTTTATTCTCATAAACTTTACCCATTTGCTTTTTTATGGTGTCAATTTTTAGCTACAACCTCTTTCCCTTTTAATTTATCCTTGTGCATATCATACATTTGCATTCTACTAGAGGCTGACCTTATTTTGGATTGGATACAAGTTTAATGAATGGATATTTTGAGGCCCATTCTATTTGAAAATTCCTAATCTATAAATTCTAACGCCAATCCTTTTGGATTTAGATTAGTTTTTGCATTCTATTTCCTTTTTCCCCTTCCTTGTTGTGTACCATCACCACCTTTAGAATTATCATCCAAGTCTATTATATTATTCTGGTTACTCTAGGTATTGACTTGGAGATCTTGGCTACTTTGGATGTTTACCTGAATATATTCTTCAAGTTCATCATGATCAAAGATATCAAGTTCACCAACTTCTTCAATATGTGCCAGTGGAACTGGCAGTGGCAATGGTTAGAAATATTGTAAGTGTACTTGTGATGATGTAGCTTCCTGATTTTGGCCACCAAAATATGATGACAAGGTTCTACGAGTGCACTTGGCTGGCTTTTCTTGACTTCCACTACATGTAGGACTCTTACCCTTGTTCACGTTTGACATCTCCCAAGAAATATAGGCTTCCATATATTTCAAATTGTTCAAAAAATGACAGTCGACTATAATCTATTACATTTATTTATCTAAATAGTATTCATTGGTTGTACAACCTACACTATAAAATATAGATTTCCTAGGTCTCCCTAGTTACCACATGACTTGGTGGTATTGGCCAATGGTACCAATTAATAACTAACCACTAACAGTCTACTAAATATAAGAATGAATTAAAATTATAGAGAATAGATAGATAAGCATTTGAGTTACTCACCTTTGGCTAAAATGTAGTTGTCGCTCACATGACTTGCCCGACAATGTTCTTGGTAGTATGAGAAATTGAAACTTCGCTATTGATTGGAATTGAGATAACCTATTGATCTACGAATGTATTTATACCACTCTTTTTTGGTGAATTCCGTGGGAATATTATAGTGCATACAAAATATTTGGTGAAGCCTACGTAAGAAAAACATGTATTATGGAATTTCTAAGGCGAATATGGTTTGTCCATTAAACAACCATGCATAATATAGTTGGCAAAATTGAATTATTGTGTGACACACGTGGGCATATTTGGGGGGAGAATGTCCTCCCTCTCCTCAAATAGTTTTTAAAACCAAAGGCAAATTGAGCCCTTCCAAAAAGTTCTGCTTCAAAAATCATAGGCAAATGTGTTTAATTTTCTATGTGCAAAAAATATTTTTGATTGGCTATTTCATTTCGAAAGGAGCTCTAATGGCATAAATCCTTTGGCAATGGGCCTATGGGTTTGACTTATATTTTGTAAACTTGGGGCAACATGCCAACCCACATCTGCATAATTTTTGTGCCAAATTGACGTTGGTTGATGGGCTACATTCACCAAATGGTGAATATTCACCACTAAAGTGAACCTTGACCATATATATAATCAAATTATAATATGTGAGGTTAGATGCTCGGCTTACATAGATAAATCTTTATTATTTCCTTCTATCCAATTTTATTCTAATTTTCCTAATCATAGGTCTCTAATTATATAGCCAACAATACGACAAGCTGGTTTGAAGATTATTACAAAATATAGGTCCTACCCCAAAGGAGAAATCAAGGACCTTACAATTAAGAAAATTAACTTCTACAGGGATAAAGATAGTTCCATACATGATCCAAGAAGCAAACCCCAAGGTTGCAGAAAGCCTTGATGCTACGAAAAAACCTCACCAAAGCCAAACCTACACATTACTTGAGCTGCCAGGGAGCAAACATACTTGGAACATGTTAGGATTAATCACAGATAGAAATAACAATTACATGAAAATATAACCAATATTAGAAAATAATAAATCACACAAAAGAGAACACAAGACACAAGGATTTAACATGATTCACCCAATCCTTGGGCTAAGTCCACCAACAAGTCCAATATTATTATTATCCAGTGATTATAATCCGCAATCCCTTACAACTCAATACCACTGCAAGAAGCTACAATCTCATCATTCATTATGAAATCCCTAACTATAAGCCATTTTATACAAGCTTTCGTTGCTTACAAAATTAGGGCTAGAATAAGTCATCTAATAGAAAAATAATAGGCGATGCCTTTACAATAGTCAATTCATTTTTGGCTTTGGGGTCGTTGGCCCCAAAAACCTCCATAGGGGCGTTGCCCCTTGACCCTACCTTGTACATGCTACCCGCAAACCCCTATAGTAATAATTTGGAGGGGGGGGGGAACATGCTAAACTCTTAGTCTAAAAAGGCTCCACATCACAATAAAATAAGGAAAAGGATAAGTTCCACACATGATGGAATTAGTTTCTATAGGCTTAGGTACACGATCCACAATAGGTCCACTTTAAGGAGTTGATTGTGCGGAAAGAGAAAACATGAACAATAAAGACCATTCCTCAAGCAACAACCAAAACAATAAAAGGAAATCTTTTTAGTTGGTGCAAGATTGCCAAAGTACCCAAGATGCTCCTACATCATGACTCTATATACTTAACATCTAAATTTATATCATTTAGTCAATTAGTTCAATTTTGCATAGGCATAATCACACATGGGCTAAAGAGAGTACTTCCTTGTATTGTATTCCTTTCTACAATTCAAATTTAGTATTGATGTCCCTTCTATCATTTGGGCCTTTCTAATCTAATTTAAATTCAAGAAGGAATCATACTTGAATATTCTCACTTTCCCTACACACATATTTGAATGCTTTCGTGTGTAAAGTGGAGTCCTAGATCCTATTAAAGTGCTTCCATTTATTCACCAATCACTTGCCTCTTTTGGTTTTTGAATATTATCCTAATTCTTAGGGCATTTTTTTTGCTCAATTGCCCATTTCCTTATAGACAAAGCAAGCAAAGGGAACAAACTCATATGAACAATCCTTTGAACTATCTTACCCAACTTTAAGACAATCTCCATAGGGGTGGGGAAATCAGTATACTATCCCACACACACACATACACACATAGACAAATTTTATGTTAGAAGTTGTCATAGGGTCCATTGAGAGTAACTCACTAAAATAACTTGCAATACCCTTAAGTATGTTTTGGCTCCAGAATTCCAAAGGTATACTAGGAAGCTAAATCCAAATAGGAGCCACCACAAAAATTGAATCATTCATCTCCAAATTAGGGGTCCACTTCTTCAGTACTAAGGTAGATCTTACAATAGCCCAGGGAGCTCCACATAGGATTTTATCCTAACTTAAATTTCTTGAAAAACCAATGGAGAAATAGCCCATCAACATCGCAACTTTTTCAATACTCCCTTTGATCTTCTATTGGTTCTTAGTGTGGTTCCTAACCATATCGATGTATGGCCTAAGACTCATAAAATTTCCTACAAGAGTAAGAGCCATAGGACGAATGAAGTGGTCCACAATCTGGCCAGGGATCAAAATGACATGTATTTTCCATTTGAAATATCTAAAATATTCTTCACTAAAGGGAAAGATGACTTCCCAATAATCTTTTGCCCCAAAAAGTGTAGTCTAGGGACAAATAACATCACTGTCATTGACAATATTCCCATTGGGACCAACACCATGAGAAAGTTCACAAGAACCTCTAGGTGGTACTTGATTCTCCATGCTATGGCATTTTACCCACATGAATCTGCTTGCACAGGGGTCTCGCGAACCACATGGTGACCATCGTTTCCCTGTGATATCTCGTCCCAAAAAGGGCATGTCCCCAACCAATGTGAGTCCCCAACATAAGAATCACCCTCTGACATTTACATTTTAGAATCTATAACACCATGCCTTCCTTTCCCTGACAAGGATTCCCCACTGGCACCATGACCAACAAATCCACCATTGCTCAAAGTCTCGCTCTCTCCTACTGAACCACACATTTCAAAACCCTAGAATGGATTAATGTTAGTAACATGATGATATCATAGATTTCATGTATCTTGGTGAAGTTTATATATTGTTTGAATTATATGTTAAACTTTTTTTTGTGAAATAATTATAGTTTTCTATCTTAATGTCACTTCTTTATTATTATTTGTAACGATACATGGTTTTATAGTTGTATCTATGCAATGATATTACTGTTATTTAGTCTATTATAGTCTTCTTGCAAAAGTGGAAAGATCACTTCAAATAACTTGAAACTTCATGTATAAAAGGCTGAGGGTTGATTTCATGTGGAGATTATTTGAGAAGGGGTGACTTTGACATTAGTAATACCATGTTTTTCTGATGTAAGGTAGGAACATCACATCAAAATCAAGATTGCTAGGTGTTGTGTAACTTGTTATGCCAATCATAGAATTAATGCAAATGTTTCACAATATCTGGCTAAAGTAAGAGACAATTTTGCCATACTAAGTAACATAGTAATGATTTAGAGTAAGAAAAAATGGCCTATAAAACATGAAACAAAGATAATCATAGTAGTTCACTAAACATAGGTCAACAAAAGACTCCACTTAAAAAAGTTGGCATTTATTATTTTTCTATTGTACAACAAAGTGTTTATATGTGATATTACATCATGCCATAAGACTAAAATGTTGACCCATTTAACAACATACAAAAGTAAGTACCTTAAAGATCCACCTATAAAAGTGAAACATCAAATACATTTTTAATAACATACAATTTTCTAACATCAAACATGACTTTATTGAAATAATAATGAACTAATTCATCATTTAGCCCAACCAAATATTACTATAAATTTCAAAGAATATTATTTTATTATGCAAACTTAAACGTTATAATCTCCCTATTCCATTGACTCAAGCTAAATATCTTTGTGATGAGTGATTTATTTGGAAGGGACAATAGTTTTCCATTTCTTTAAGGCACTTGAACCTAAAAAAAGGTGAGCACGCTAGAGATTCCATTTCCAATATAAGGTGATATTACCTTAAAACTTATGCATTATTTCCCTGATTTGGATAAGTTCAAAGTTGAGGGTGGGGGAAGGGGCTGAGTGGTGAAAGGTCATGGGCGTCGATGGAGGTAGTGATGTTAATAATAATTATGGGCATATGAGGAGGGTTCACGGGGTAAAGCTGATTAGCCTATCAAGATGGAATGGAAAGCAAGGGGGCATTAGTGAAGAAAGTGACGGCTACCCGTTGGCCGCCCACAAATTTTCCGCATGGATGACTAGAACCATAATATATATATCTAATTCTTGCTAAAGTAGGTGCATTCATCATGTCGGTCGGTTCACTTGCATCGCAAATCCATTTTTAATTGGCCAACACTCGTGAACAATAGCCCAGCCGATAACTTTTACAAACATTTTCAATCCCAACAAGCCTTTTTTACAAATCCATAATAATAAATTGCTTTTGGGAACAAAGCGATGGAATAGAAATTTATTACTAACAATCAATTATTATTATTATAATGTACCGGAGCCTCCCGTCGGAGTCGCTTTCAGAGGGGATTCCGCGGTCATGCTTCTCTGTCTCACACGCCTCAGCCTGTCCTCTCTACAGTGTGCGATGCTCCTTTGTTCATTGGTCATTGGTCGCTTAACGTGAACGTTTGCATTTGCTATTCATAGTAGGTGGGAATGAAGCACGCCTCTTGCCCGTCTTTTCCCTCGCCTTGTTCCAACGGTGCCCTGCTCCACCAATTGCCATGAGTGACCGTTACATCTACCACGTGGACCGATTCCCTGCCTTTGCATTATTATTATACGAGTCTTCCGCTTGAATAATTATGGTGAAGAAATCGCGGGCTACCTCGCGGGCTACCTAGCTGCTCAATCAAAAGGCCATGGGAGGGGGGAACCTGTAGATCCATACATTCCTTGTGCACTTTCCATGGCTGCTGTCACCGGACTGACGCATCGGTATCTGTTACGGATTTTCAACTCGTCAAAATGTCTCTTCTTCCTGGATTTATCGAGCGTTCTCGGATTCGCACTAGGTACTTTCTGGAAAGGATGATTCTAGGTATGGGCGATTGAAATGGTAGAGACGGAGAAGTACGAGCTCATCAGCCAGATTCCTTCTCCGTTTTATTTTCGATTGGAATGATGCAGACGAAGAAATATTGCTCGGTCATCATCCAAACTACTGAAATTTGATCACAAATCCTCCTCCATTGTGCGCAATTTATTTATGCGCTTCTTGTTTCCTATCGGGCTGAAACCTTGACCTTTTGCTAATCGTCCATTATATGTTCGAATAAAATGATGCAAATTAAAGGATGCTCGCTCACCAGGCAAATTCTGAAATTCGATCCAAATCGTCCTCTATTGTGCACAATTTATTTACGAGCTTATTGTTTCATGTCGAGCTGAAATCCTGACCTTCTAGGGTTGCGAATCCTCCATTATTTTTTTCGAATAAGATTATGGAAACTAAAGGATGCTCGCTTACTAGACAGATAATGAAGTTTGATCACAAATTCTCCTCTATTATGCACAATTAATCAATTTCTTGTTTCATATCGAACTGCAATTTATCAGCTTCTTGTTTCGTATCGAGCTGAAAGCTTGACCTTCTGTTGTGGTTCGAATCCTCCATTATGTGTTCGGTTGAAATGATACAAACAAAGGGATGCTGGCTCACCTGACGGAATTTTGAAATTTGATCACGAAATCTCGACTGTAGAAAATGTATCAGCTCTTGGTTTCATATCGAACTGAAAACTTGAGCTTCTAGGGTTACGGATCCTCCATTTTACAGAAGTCTTCAGCTCCTAGTTTCATATCGAACTGACAACTTTGATCTTCAAGGATTGCGAATATCCTCCATTTATCAGCTCCTCGTTTCATCTAGAACTCAAATCTTAAAGTTCTAGGCTTGCGAGTCCTCCTTTATATATTATATCAGCTCCTCGTTTCATATCGATCTTAAATATTGAACTTCTAGAGTTGCGAATGCTCCATCTTACAAACTCTCTAGCTCCTAGAGTTGCGAATCCTCCATTTTACAAAATTGATTAGCTCATGGATTCATATCGAGATCAAACCTTGACGGCCTTCTAGAGTTGCGAATGCTCCACTTTGCAAAAATCATGAACCTGAAATCTGGATCTTCTAGAGTTGCAGATGACGAGATCACGTAACAGGACACCTGTTAGAATAGGTTTATTTCGAAAAAGCCATCTACATTATTACGAGCTTTAGAAATTTAATAACATTAAAAGTATTCTATTTTAAAGATCAGATTTTCGGCTCCTGAAGCTATGAAATGAGCTTCTGGACAGATTTAACACTGCTTGCCATCTCCGTATAATTTATAGCAGGACTCCGGGGGAAAAGCTCTATAGAAAGTTTATCAGCTTCGCGTTTCACATCGAGCTGAAATCTTGAGCTTCTAGGGTTGCAGACTGCAGTTGACGCAACGGAGCACCTTTTGCACATGTTTTCAAATATTAAAGAGAAAGAAATTCACACAATCTAATTTAGAAACAGCAACAACCGACGAATCATATAAACCAATTTAGAAATAGCACAAAAATCAATTAAATCGCACAATCAATTTAGAAATAGGAAAAATTAGCATTATAATTAGAAATTGTAAATTATAATATCATTAAAGATTATTAGGTTGTCAAAGACGAGATTTCGGATCCTGAAACTATGAAAGGAGCTTCTGGACAAACTGGCCACTGCGTACCGTCTCTGTATTGATTACAACACAATTCCAGTGAAATACATCGATATTATTAATGAAGCACAGCAGAAACGAGAAACTCTTGACCGTTACACCTGGGAAATTAATTTCATTCACTTATTCATCCGTCAATTGACACCCTGTTGCCCACGAACTGCAACAAACCTATAAATTCCAAATACAGCATGAACAAATCGGCTGACACGCGTCTGCGACCTGGAGATTCTAGTCCGATATAGTAAAGAAACAAACAATAGAAAAAGTAATTGTGATTAGCGGGCAGAAAGTTGGGATGTTTACCTGAGATAAATAAATAAAATATGTTGTTCGCGTAAAGCGCAGAATTGTGAAGCGCGCATTAGCGTAAAGTGTCCTGTACAAAGTACCTAATGTCGCCTGGATAAATCGAGTGTACGACGCGAACCAATCGCATTCACCTCGGTATTTAAAAAGGGTTGAATGCGGTAAGCGATGATATTTTCCGAAAGGCGCAGTGGTCGGTGTAGTAGATTCATTCCATAGAGATTGGAGTGCATCCGCTACATCCGTTCCCTGAATCCTGTTGTTGCCGAGAAGACATCAGAAGGCGGCAACATGGAAATGGAATTCCACGGCATTTAATGATGACATGGAAAATCGAGTTGTGTATTAAGTGATGACGACCGTTTTTCTGGGGACGAGAAATGCTCCGTCCATTCCCGTCGTTTTCGGCACAACAGTAATAATGTTCGCCGGGGAGGTAAATGGGAGGTTTTCCCAGTTTAAATAAATTGCCCGGGTCCGTCCCATTGTTTCTAACCCTGTGAATTAGGAGAGAAGTCGCTTTCGGAGCGTAAGGAAGTCTGGTATTTTCTCGGGCTACCTTTCTTTTCCTTGCTTTTTCATCCTGGGTTTTCGTGCCATTATCTTTTAGGTTTCCCCTTCTTTCCTAATGTTGAGGCAGTCGGAGGCGGTGCAAACGTAATGTCCAGATCGCCTCGCTAATCGTGCGTCCGCTTCTGAGGAGAAGGGCTTTTCGTCACTGCAGAAGAGGAATTGAACGATCTTTGAAAAGAATTAGACGATCTTTTGGAGGAATTTGATGGAGGGGAAAGGGGAAGGTGCGGCCATGGCGGCGGAGGGTTTGGGGAAGGAATGCCGAGAGAAAAAGGGTGGAGACGATCTTCCGAACACTAGCAGTACCATTGACGTATCTGCTTCAGTTTCCACCTGCAGGCCCTCCGCTGCTGCAAAGTCTCATCATTCAGGCCATGCTTCACAAAAGCCTGTTCTTCTCAAGCGCTTGGTCCCCGAGACGGAAGCAAGATCTTCTTTGCAGGCATCCGTGGCTGGCTTTACGGGGAAATCAAGGTTTTTCAATGGCGAAATGGCGGAGGACAAGAGGTCGACAAGTGAATGCAGCATCTGCGGAGACGTAGGATTTGTGCGAGATCTCCATCTCTGCAAGAGATGCGGCTACCGTTTACAGCACACGTAATGTTCTCCTGTACTGAAATTCTTGTCTTGGACGAGGGTTTGAAGGTTCAATTCGGTCTTATTTGTTGTTTCGTTGTGCAGGTATTGTAGTAGGCTTTATCCCGATTTGGATATGGAAAGCTGGGCTTGCGAATGGTGCTTGTTTGAGGAGGAGAGCAACGGGGCGGGCAAAGCGAAGCTGGGAAAGCGGAAGACGGAAAGCAGGAACAAAGCTTTCGAGTTTTTGCTCCAGATTGCGCAGGAATCGCCAAGCAGCAGCAGCAGCGACAGGCAGAGGTACAGGGCTGATGGTATTGCTACTAGAAAGGAGAGCGGATTCAAGTGCGGCGCTGTTAAGGTCGGAAAGGTGGAGCAAAGACTGGTACAGGCTCCAAAGGAGGACAATACTTTGAAATTGGGACATTCATACCCGGACTGGAAAGAGGAGAGCGCAATGAAGAATGGAGGACAGGTGCCGAAGAAACAACGCTGCAATAACAGCCATCCTCCCAGTGATAAGAACAATAAGGCACTGGATAAGTGGAGGAATCTTGCCAAAAGTAAGCTCCATTGTAGTAATACTTCCAAGGCTATCGTTCGGCGGTACAAGCTTCTCGCAGATGTTCTCTGTTAAATTTCGTTACAATTCGATTTCAGATGATCCTCCTGTGAATTGCTAATTACCGTCACTTTCGAACAATCAAAGCCAAGTTTTGGTGGTGGCCTTGCCTTGCCTTGTGAAGAGAGAAATGTTGTTGAGCTTCCTTCTACTTTCAATTGTCGCGTGCTTGGCCGAGGCCTGTGGACAATTGGCTGGAAGCTGCGGTTAGTTTAAGACTGTACAGAATGTGTTTTTGCTTTTCTTTTTAATAAAAAAATCTAGCTTCCCAAACTGCGAATCTTTGTGTTTGTGCTCAGACTCGCTCAATTTGCTGCATCAAAATAAGTATTGCTTTATTTATGTCAGTTACTTTGCAGATTCTGGAACTTTTCCAATCTCATGTAAATAGAAAGATAATAAGAACTGTTGCTCGTTTCTTTTCAGTTGATATGATCAGAATGATTTGTGATGCTTTCTAAATCAGCTTGTTCATGAATTTTAGCATGTTATATGGACCTTTTGTAGTTTACAGGTGGTCTGCCTACAAAAAGGTTCGCACAAGACACGATGTAGACGATACCTTTGTTGATCTGTGCAAAATCCACCATATCTCTCCTCCGATTCTTTGTTTTACTTTAATAAACTCCTCATGTGTACTAGTCATAACGGATAAGCATGAGCCTAAAGTTCATTCTCTACTTGCTTGCCCTCGTGGCATAGCTTACTGATTGATTAGTCTCCTTTGATGTCGACAATATCTGATTGAAGATTTCTGAAACATTTTCACCATTCAGTATGCCTGTGCGCATAACTTTATTCTTTTCCATATTCTTTAGAATATATTCTCACATGCTTGTGCAATACAATAATATCTTCTTTTAGAGATATCGATGAAACAAATTCCACAGATACAGCAGTGAACAAATTGATTATTTGATACAGGTTCTGGCAAAATGCACAGTTTCGGCTTTTCATCTTCTTGCCAAATATTGTTTGGTAGATCCCCCACCCCTTTGGGACTGTAAAAAACGTCTGGAATTTTCGCTCTGTGCTTACCTCAAGATAAATCGCTACAGTAACAGCAAAGTAGATTGAAGTTCCTCTGTGTATGGTTCTTTAAGTTCTGAGATTTTTCATTCCGCGTTTTTTATGAATTCAAAATTTGTGTAAGTTACAGGAGGACGAAGTAGATGCCACTCTCTTTATGCTTCCATAAATGAACGAAGCCTAGACTAAATTACAGCGATTTTGAAGCTGGATAGCGAAAGTCTGGTGTCTCAATTATTGACGATAAAGATTGAGTACTTCATTTCTGTAGCGCACCAGACGCGATAAACGGGGAGAACACGGACGTAGAAGAACAGGTGGATTCACAAACGCAACTCAATCAATTAAGTCATGTCCGTTACGATATCAAAAAGTCAATTGCAATTATCAATCGCAATTATAGGCTGGGTCATCTCTCTTTATCACCTTCCCAGTAGGGATATTCTCTGCCAACTTCAATTCGTGAGCTGATCGATTATGCCAATATTACCCTCAGCTTTCCTATTTTGCGATCGTCGTTCAAATACCAAACGATCTCCTTAAATATTTCGCTCTTGGTCGAAAACTATTAACTTTTTAGCGTAGGTTTCGTTAGGAGATTCGAACACGGTTGCGCTCTACATATAACGCGATAACAAACATAGGCTTCAAAAGATTTGGATTGATTCTATCCAACGATAGCCCAGAATTATCTCGAATGCGGAAAAAATATTTAGTTTCTTGTGTTGTAAGGAAAAGACACGTATCTGTCGTGTTGCATGTACTGAAGATTCATGATAGTGGACCCGATCTTTTGGACGACAACGCGAGCGAACGAACGCGACCGGCTTGCAACAAAATTAAACCCGAAACAAATTGACGTCGCTAATTTTGTCACGCAAATTTCAGACGGTTCCGCTGAGATGCAAATTTTGAATTTGCTTCTTTGGGCTTTCAACCGGCGACCCAGCCATATTTTCAATTATTTCTTTTGCCTTTTACCAACTTATTTTAAACATAAACAATTACTATGACTGTCGAACCGACTTAGAACTTAGTTATTTGAGACAACGAGATAATCGAAACAGATTCATAATTATTTTGATTAGGAGATTTCAACTATTCTGGCGTAAGTTACAGCTGACGCGGGAGACATTTACACGAAAGAAAATCTGATCTTATTTAAAAAGTATGCCAAATATTTTGATAATCAAACCGATTCAGCAAAATAAAGTTTTTTGAAACAATCAAAATATCGATACAGGAGAGATTCGTAATTACTTTGTTTAGAAGATGCAAATTTTCCTTGTGGTAAATTTCACAAAGTATTTTGATCAAAACACGAAAATTTTCCTGGAGTAATTTACGGCCGAAGCGAGAGGCGATAACAGGAAAGAAAAACTGACTTTATTTAGAAATGCAAATCACGAACACTGGAAACGATTTTTTGTTCTCCATGCATAAGAAATCAGGTATCATTACTCTCTCGATTAGATGTAAGTTTTCCTGGCGTAATTTACAGTTGAAGCGGGAGAACTTAAACGAAAGAGAACCTACATGAAAAGATTTTAAATTTGATTAGAAATGCAAATCATCAGGGGCAGCAGTAAATATTTCCTTGTGATTCTCCATGAGAAATAAATGAATCCGGCATCATGAATACTTTCAACTATATCTTCCGGACGTCTTCCATGATTGAATCTGCTCTCAACTTGAGAAACCTAACGATTTGCAGAGGAGAAGAGCAGCGCGTAGCGTACTCGGGGGTTTGTTAGAGACAGACGTGAGCAGGAAATGAGTAACTTATCGAGCGGTCGCAGGTGGTGAGTAGTGGTTGGCTGGGACACCACACGACACAGTGGAAGCGGGGTTGAAGGAGCAGGATACGCATAACGCAGTGGTGTCCTCGTCATAATTTGCATGCACTGCAGGAGAAGAGTGAAGGGCACAGGCTGCACACACATCGAAAAACTGTATGATTTATTTGTCCACCGCCATGGACGTGCATCATGTTGATGCTCAATAAAGAATAATAATAACAGCAGATGGCAGGGCGGGACCAAAATACCTTTATGTCTTGCTTGCTCCGAGCGGGAGAAACACACACAACACACCGGCGTTCGATTGATCCGGCGGCCACGGCTGACAAGAAGCGATATCTCCAAGAGAAAGAGAGAGAGGGGCTTGGAGATCACAGATCAGAGATCGAATCCTGCTACATTCCCCGAGCTCAGACGCGTCTCCCTTACTCCTCCACCCTTCCCAATGATTTCTCACAACTTGTTTTTAAATATCAGTCCATCTACGTGTTGCTCTCCAGATGTAAGGGTACCTCTGCCCCGTAACACCACTTGAAATAATCTCTGCTTGCTTGCCGTACTTGTCCCCTAAATTTAGAGGGGCTACCCTTTCTCTAAAGCGCAGATCTTTCATGTCAGAGATACATTGTCTATGCACTTGGATGTCCACTCCAGACTCCCTGGATTGAATCTGCGCCTTTCACGTGATTTGCTCCTTTTCTTTTCTATATCTGCTCTTTGCTCAGAAATTTGAGCGCTTTTCGTACACGAGAAGAAGCGCTGCTCCACCACGTCTCGCTTTTTCCCGCTTCTCGTGGGAACACGGGATGCTTCGTTCAACCGGGCAACGTTTTCCATTTGGAAAGCTAAATAAATAATTATTTTTCACTAATGAATATAAAATATATCTATCTAGTAGATTACCGTATGTTCTGAAATAAAATAATAATTGTTTTCTAATTAGGTTTTAAAATGAATATCTAATAAATATTCCGGATTATTTGTGAGCCACTACAAATATATATATTTAAATGAAATAAATGAAACAAGAATATTAAATTAAAAGGTTGACGAAGACATGTCGGTTAGTATGCCAATTCAACTATCAAAATAATTTATTACTATTATGATCATGATTTAACGTATTAGTGTTTTGAAAGTTCAAAAATAATAATTTAAAATTTAAAATTTGATATGGACGTGTTGATTAATTTGTAATGATAAATATTTTTAAGTAAAATATTAATTGATTATATTTTGAGTTAAAAATAATACTATTTAACTTAAAATTTGATAAGGACATGATTAATTTATTAGTTGTTCGTTATGATAAATATCTATGAGTAACATTTCAATTTATTATTATAAGTAAATTTTTTTTAATTGCGAAGTTGATTCTTTATTGTGGAATTCAATCTGTTTGCATATTTGAATTGTGCATATTAATTTAATTTAAATTTAAATTGTATTTGAAGTTTCAAGCTTGACCCATGTTTACAAAAAGACAATATTCTTTGATATTCTTTGAAAGATTGTTATATTAAGAATCAATGCAACCAAAAACATGTAAGAAAGTAGGGGCAAGATAATGAATTTCATAGAGTATACTTTGAGAGAAGTGTGTGAGAAACTTTTGTGAGGTGGTTGAATAGGGCTCTACTAGTCTAACTAGGAATAAGACTACTAATATTTAATTCAAAGTTAGATAAAGATGTGTTAATTAATTTGTCAATTATTTCTAATGATAACTATTTTTATGTAAAATTTCTAATTTCTAATTTTAAATTAAATTCTTAGTCCTTAAATTAATGTTTTTGATATTAAAGCTACCAAGAAATCAAGGGGTTGACCTTAAATTGCATCATTCGACAACAACAATCAAAGCCATTGGAAACCATAAACAACACCTCAACACTAAAAGCATATAAAGACCACTAACAACACATCAACGACAAATAGTCGACAATAAATAGTTGACCAACACCCCATAATATCAAAAACAAAACCCATGGGTTGATTATAATAAACAAAATCATAACTAGAATCATACCTAAAGTGATCCAGATATACCAATTATCTAGTTTCATGATGTCACGTCTCGTCTTGCGACCTTTATTATTTTTGCCTGTGGCTATTGTGTGGCAACCTTATGGATTTCATCTTGGTCAAACCTTGTTTTGAACTTGGATTAAATTAACTAGTGTGATTAAATGGATAAATAATGCATTGGAAAGTTTTGTATCTCATTTAATGTTAAAGATGATTATGTTATAAAGTTATTATAATGTTTGGATTTCATGATGATGTAATGTGTTAATTTACATGATAATGATGCATTGTGGATATTGATGCATGGGTAATACGTTGATGTTATGATGTTGATTCAGTCATGCGTTAATTTTTTTCTTGATGGATACTAACTAATACCTGGTTGCGAGTGTTTGAGTGATCGCAGGTTGTCCACGGTGAGGGTGTGGTTGAGGTAGAGAGGGTTAGCCTCTCAGAAGGGGACAAATGGATAATCCATGCAGTGTTTCACACACCACAGTCTAGTGTGAATTAAGATTTGATATATTTGAACTTTTTCCTAATCTCCTAAAATGGTAATATGATATTGAAATGTAGTTCAATGACATGAATATGGTTCTAATTTCTTTTTAAAAAGCTATTGCGCCTTATAGTACTATGTTTTTGAGGATTTAATATAAATTTGCAGTGATAAATTGTTATGGTAATCTTAACTTTATTCCTTTTTAAAATGTTTTTAAATGATATCGGTCTTGATGTTGTTTGGATTGTCATCACTTTATTTGCAATGAAACATCATTTTATGGAATTCTGAATCATTTTTTTTCTTATTTATATTTATATAGCATAAATATGCCATATGTGCCATCTTGAGTTGTCTAGGCATGTCGTGACCAAGAGTGTGATTGCATGTGTTGTGTGACTAATGTTGTTATATGTCAATTGATTTAGTAAGGTACATAATCTTAGCAATGTGAGTTTCTAAGAAAATCTATGTTTAGTTGTAGTAGAAGCCTACGAGTTAGCAGCTGTCGCAAATCTTCATCTGATGTCTTGTCCACTTGTTGTTAAGCAAAAGTGCTAGTTTTTCATTTGGATATGTGAAGGAATGCCCCTTTTTAATTGTGGCATGATAGTGTCTTCTCATTTAACTTTTGGTTTGTAGAGACTTAATCTTAGATTCCTCCAACCAAGTTATAGTAATGTTGCAATAGACTGATTCTTCATGTTATTTGTTTTGGTCTGGATACTGTGGAAAATTTAGCTGAATCAAAATGTCATGGATCTGAAACAAAAACTATGATATATCTGTCCAGAACATTTTCTTTCTTTCTTTCTTCTTTTAATGACAGTAGCATGACTATATTGATAAACTAGGAACTTGGTGAAACAAATGGGACAAGCAATTCGTATGCTGATGCTAGTAGAAATTAGTAGATATTATTTTTGTATCCATTAGTGAAATTGATAACTGGGCAGTGAGAGGACTATTTTCTATAGGCTCAAACCTATTCTAAATTTGAAACTATAACTTGCCATGTATTGTTTGTAGCTAGTACTATTGAAATGGTAAATTTTGAGCTTAGTTCATATTGAAAATTGTTGTTCCATCACAAAGATGAAACCTTCAAGCTCCTATGAAATCTGCTATGAATATATGAACCACTATTTTGAGTGATTGTTGAACTCAGATGCTTTCATTAAGTTAAAGTGAGTTTCAGTTACTCTTCTTCTTGATTATGTTGTTAATGAATACGTAGATTTCAAAATAGAAGAGTAATACTAGAAGAAATAGAGGCTTTTCCTTCAAATGGTAGTCTATTTACTAGATTTAGAAGTAAACTCATGTAACAATGTTCTTTAATTACAATTGGTTGATCATGTTGAAACTTTTGTATCAGCCATCAAGAAATGTTATTTATTTATTTAATGCAACTGTTATAGGATAAACCACTAAACTTGGGTGATAGATAACGAAAGATGCACATTTTTGAGTTAGATTTGTGAATGGATTATTGATTTTGTTATCATGTGTATGATGTTTGCTACCTCATGGAAGGGTGTAATGTGGCATAAGGGAGGGTGAGATGGATACATTATGTTTTGTTTCTCTCAACCCTTCAAGTTCTGAAAAGTAGGATTCATTACGTTTTGTCTCTATCTTCAGTATCATTGACGAATCTAGTGCTTGGCCAAGCCATTTAATACTTGTAGTTAAGTATGTTGTTCTAACATGTAGCATGTGTGTGACTATGCTCAAAATTTTCTTGCATATGTGTAGATTTGCTTCATTTTAAAAGAAATGTACATGTGGGTAGATATGTTATAGTTCTTCTTTCACTGCATATGAGTAGAATGTGTAGTGTTCTTTTCTTTACCCTGCCACATTTCGTGATTAGGCTACTAGGCACATGATTGTATGTAGTATTTTCATGGTTGCACCAGATCCATCTGATCCATCTTGTTCCAGGAAGCTAGGTTTCTCGTGCCAAGGTCGGGGTATTCTTCATGTTAGGAAGAATCCTAGGGGAGTAAACACTTCGTGGTTGGCGAGGTAAAAGCACCTAGGCCACACTCCTATCTCAGATAACAGATGGACGACATCTGATGGCTTGGAGATCAGATTTTTTTTAGAACACCTGTCAAGTTTCAGAATCAACCTTGGTCTTGTATCTTCATCTTGGAAAATGATGTACAATATCATTGATTTGAGGCAACCTTGATTTGGATATTGTAACTTTAAAAACTAGTAATGTAATATCATTTGCGTAAATGATGAACATGTGATGTATATTCATTGTAATTCAACACCATGGTTCACATGATGTAATGATTCTTTCATCAAATCAGCGACTTCATTTTTATGCTGAATTAATTTTTAACTTATTGAAGTCTCATTTATGAACAACATTGTATTATGAGTTGTACTTCGAGTTAATAGCTTGTTAACCTTTATTAGTTTTCAAATATAAAGGTGCTTGACTTTTTCTTATTTCAGCATTGCATGATGTGGCATTGTTATTCCACACTTTTAGCATTTTTTGTGTGATTTAGCAAATTTGTTGTAGGATTGGCTTCTACATATGGTATCAAAACCTATGTTTAAACCCTAGGCCTTTGGGCTATTATGCTAATTCATGCCCCTGTGTGTGTCAGGTGTTTGAGTTATCACCATGGCCACAAGAGCTAACCATAGAGGTGGGTTGAGGAGTGGTGCACGAGTTGAGGAACCTAATGAGAGGTTAGATCAGATAATGGCACTATTGATGCAATAGGGGTCTTTGTTGCAGCAACAAGGTCAATGGATGGATAACCTAGAGCATGGGACATAAGGTAGACAAGATGAAGAAGAGGCAAGCAAGTGTGAAGAAGATCAGCACACCAAGACCTTGTGTAATCAGGAAGAAGAACTGAGGAAGAAATGTGAGGATGAACAGTTGGCTAAGGCTCTTAGGAGATCTAAGGTAGAGCAGAAGGCTGAAACTAATCATTGGGTTGCTCTTATTAATACTGACAAGGTACAGATAGTAGCTGACTTGAGCAAATATCTCAAGAAGGTGACTCCACCCACATTTCATGGTAGAGCTTTTGGGGAAGATGTTGAGGCATGGATTACCAACATGGAGAAGTATTTCCTAATTCAAAACTATACAGGAAAATCTAGAGCAGTTTGGGCCACATTTCGACTGATGGGTGAGGCAGCTACTTAGTGGGAAAATGTGATGGCTAAAAATAAATTTCAGCATGGGGAGGTAACTTGGGAAGAATTTTTGCAGCTTTTTTGCAAACAACGGTTACCACAACTATTCTATGACAAGAAATCATCAAATTTCTGTAAGCTAGTTTAGATGAACATGAACATCACACAATATCATGAGAGCTTTTGTCATTTGGTGAAATATGTTCCACGGTACCAACATGATGAGCTATTCTAAACCCAAAAATTTGTGATGGGTTTGAAACTTGAGATTTTTAGCAAGGTTGCAATGTAGGAGCTTGAGACCATAGAATTTGCACTACGTAAGGCCCTTTAGTAGGAACAGAGGTTGAAGGATGTTTCCTCATCTAAATCCTCCAACTAGAACTATAAAATAAATTTCCAGGATAATAGGGGATATCAGGATGACAGACAAATAGGAAATGGAAAGAAACAAATTAGGAACATGAAGGATAAGGATCAAGCAAATTCTGATAGAAACAAGAACAAGGGAAATTGGAATAGTGACAAGAATCAAAACAACAAAAATGGAAATGGAAATGGAAGGAATGGAAACAATAGGGGTGATCAGAACATAAATGATGATAAGAGAGGCTACAAGATTGTGAAGAAAGATCATACTTATGATCTAGCCAAGATTCAACTACAACAACCAATGGAAAATTTTGGAGCAATCAGAAAGACCAAGAGTGCCCAATGTAAATTTGGTTCAATACTTTTTTGTATATTCTTTTATGTGCAAAATATATTTCCTTCCTTTCGTACTATAAGATGGAAAACAAATAGGTCAATAGTAGTGCAAATAAATGAGTTTATTGAACATATGGGAGAAAATTTTGAATCATTAATGATAAGTTATTTTGAAGATTTTAAAAAATCAATGAAGGAAAGAATGAGGATACTTGTTTCATTGGTTGAGCAACATTACAATGATATATGCTTTCTAGTTGATGTTGATTACACCTTTATACAGACTGCCACACCAAGGGTCAAATGGTTAAGGCCACTTGTGTATGAAATCAATGTTGATGATGCTTCAGTAGCCATCACTACACTCCTAGCAAAAGAAATTGACAAGACTGGTAAAATCTTTGGGAATTATGATGTAATGAAATCAAAGATTGAAATGGAGTTGAAAACTACCTCTACACTTAAGAAGAAAGATAAGCTAGTAAAGAAGCTAAAGGCTAAATTTGGTGCATATGAGGAAGAAGAGGAAGGAGATGAAAAGGATGAAAAGGAAGAACAAGAACCTCTTGCATTGACTCAAGGCATGGGAGAGGATAAGGAAGAGGAAGAAACAGAAGGTGCTGAGGGAGAAGAAGCTGAGGAAGCACCCACACATGTCGAGCCAAAGAAGAAAAAGGCTAAGACACAACCAATAGCTAAGGCAAAGAAAACTATTAAACCAAGCCCAGCCAAGCCAATAACATCTACCACCAGAGAAAGCACACGAGCCACAACACAAAAGGCCAAGGAGAAATCCAAGCAAACAGAGCAAGGTGGCCAAGTGCAAAAGAAACAAAGAAGAAAATATGTTGCACAGCCTGATTCAGATAAAGAAAGGACCGAATCAGATGATATAAGCCAATTCAAAGTGGTAAGTCACAAACCACTTTCTGATCTTAAAAATTTGTGTGAAAATGTCAAGAATAATGTAGATTTATCTGGTTTTAGACATGTAAATTTTGATGATTTGGGCAAAGAAGAGAAGAATCTAGTGAAAGAAGCCCTATATGCAATGATTTCTAAATTTAAGACAACACCATTAGAATTTTCCAACTCACTACCCAAGAAACTATATGACTTAGTTGAGCAAAAATGGCATTATTGTTTAAATTTAGAAAAATAAATAAGGGAAAACACTTTAGCCCAAATAATGCCAGAACTGATAAAAGGGCAAATTGCTAAGGCTACTAAGAAATATGGAGTTAGATTTACACCTAAATATAGAGCCTTCAGCATACTTCAAAACAATATTGAAGATGTGGTCAAGAAATCTACCCAAATATGGAAACTTATCTATGGGTTGACCACTGTTAAACAAGGAGAAGTTGATCCCTCTGAAGGAAAACTTGATGAAAATGATGATGATGAAGAAAAGGATGATAAGGAAGATGATATAGTGGAGTAGGAAATTGAAAAACAAACTGATGACAAGGTAACAACTAAATAGTAGCAAGATGAACAAAGTGTGTAGGACATACAAGTCTCGAGTATCAATCCCCCACATGACACAGTCAAGTCTACTGAAACCATTATTTTTAAGGATGTCTCTGATCTTTCAGCTCAAAACATCACTCCCTTGACTGCAGAGGACTTGAAGAAGATACTAGACCAATCTACATTGCAAGCCAAGCTATGTAAAAATCTAGTTTTGGTTAGTATAGATGAACTCCAAAACATAGTGACTGATGTCACAAGGGACAAGGTGAATCCACAAGAACCACCTTCTATCATCCCTTTAGTTACTCAAGTACAACCCTTGATCCAAACGACAGTAGATACATCTACTAAGGTTGATACATTTGTTAAAGTTGACATAGTAAAGCAGAGTTAGACTACAAAAGAAAGCAAAGACATTACTACTGAATAACAAGAAGCAAGACAAATAGATTCTTCTATACCTAAAGCACAAGGATTGGGTGCTATTCATGTCATTGTGTTAGATAAGAGAAAATCCGAAGAGAGTGAGCAAACACCTAAGGTAAAGGAGCGGGAAGCTATCCTGACATTGGTAACCCTACTAAATCTGGCACTTCTCCTATAAAAGTTCTTCAGAAAGCTATACCATTGCAAATCTTATTGTCAGGCTCTAGCTCTTCAAAAGTTGAAAAGGTAACTCACTATAGAGATATCGCTCTTGATGAAGAGATAATTATTCCTAAGTTTGATTATGATACAATGAAACTAGACCAAATAAGCATTTTGCAACAAGCTTTAGAGAAGAAAAAGCATCAAGAAATGCTTAAGAGAGAACACAGGCAGAGGCAAGCACTTCAAGAAATTAAAGACATCTTTCAGGATGCATTTAGTTTTTCAACTCCTAAAGAGACCAAGCCACTACTAGAACAACTATAAGATATAGTGGAAAAGGTCAATAATGAAGACACTAACACTAATGCTAAACTCTTTGAATGGTTTGAAAAGAAATTTCAGAGAAAGGTAAATGAAAAGATATTTGGTGATATAGCACTCACTCAAGTTGCATTGAAAACAAAGGTTGAGGATGTGAAGAAGGTACTTGAGAATATATTCTCATTATACACCAAATTGTGTGACCCTACACTCTTCACCCAAGAGACTGGACATCATATTTTGAGCCTAGAGAGAAATTTTAATATATCAATTAAAAGGTTACCTCAAAACCCTACTTAGAGTGAGAAGCACTTTCATACATTACTTCAGACACAAAGTCAATTAGATGTGTTAACAGTAGAAGAGGCTAGTATAAGAGCCAAATTGACATGTATACAGGCATCCCTCACCCCACACATGGAAATACTACACAAGGAACTAGGTTATGCAGAAACTCTACTGAAGAAAGACCCCAATCTTTCTACTCTAGATGGCCTAGTACACCTTGCTACCGAGCTTACTATCCAAATCAAGCCATTGGATGTTGCATGTGACAATTGGGATGCAGTTCTCAAAATCATAATGGAGGTCCATAAATCATTTTTGGACAAACACATTATACGTGTATAGCCCATTTGACATAAGTGTCAAAAAATGGGGAGAGATAAAGCAAGAAGGAGAAATGCAACACAAGGGGAGAATAAAGAAAAGGGGGAGCTAGAAATAGAGAAATATAGAAAGGGAGTATGAATAAAGGGGGAGCAACAAATTGAAAGAAAGGAAGACAATAAAATAAAGTTATATCATTGGGGTGATATACATTTTTGTGATATTTTGAGATTCATTTTTGAAAAAAATAGTAAACAAATATAGATATCAGCTACAATAGAGTATCAGATCAAATGAAATATTATCAGAAACAGTGCATTGAAGTTAGAGATGAACATAAAATTTTGGATACAAAACAAACACATTAACTTAGGGGGAGTTATCAATTTTGAGGTATATAGGTTAATGCAAAGTTTTGAAAATTTTGAAGTTTTGTATATAAGCCAAGTCATGGATATGTTATGCTCGAGAAGTTAAGTAGAATATTGTATATTGAAGTGTTTTTGACACTCATGTCAAAGGGGGAGATTGTTGATCTTAGATTGGTTTTGACAAGTGAGTGTCAACACACTTAAGTCATTTACTTAGTTCGTGTTGAACTAGTAATACATGTCGAGCACAACATATAAATGTTAAACCATGTCGATTTGTAATAAGTGTCAAGTTGCAACATATGCCGAGTCACTCTAGTGCTGAGTAGATAGACCATGCTGAGTGAATTCAAGTTTTGAGTAAATAGTGGATGTTGAACAGTTCGAGTGCCGAGTCAAAAGTAGAAATACAATATATGCCAAGCATTAGAGACTTCATATGCAGAGTGACATAGTTTGGACATATTTTTTTGTAATGGCACATACAACTATGTAAAACATTTTCAAGCTGACTTAAGGATAGATCTCGATCTTTTAGAGATAAGGACGAATCTCTATGCAGATTCCCTATGCAATTTCATTCAACCAATCAAAAAATGGGAAGGTTTAAGTGACAAAATGGATGAATATCAATTGTAGATTCATACCTAACTCTAAGCCACCAGAGTCTTCTTAAGGAGAATGAAGCCCTAAACTCTTAATGATGATGAGAATAGTGTATAAGGGGTAAATGATCAAATTGGAAGAGTGAACAAGATAGTTTGCAAAGCATTCAAGGTGACTTAGCAGTAAGATTGAATTGCAAAATTAGTTAAGTGAAGAATAGAGGATAGAGAAGGATACAATATTGATACATCAGATTGTGTAGGATCAATTCGAGATTGTATAGAGATGATTTGTTATAAGGAAAGCAAGTGTCAACTATAGGATCTATGTAGAGACATTTTAGTAGGTGATTTTAGTTAAATCTCTTAACAGAGTAGTCCTAATAGGCTATATGAAATCCTTTAATAGGATGCTTACTTAATTGTAAGTTGAAGTCCTCTAACTAGGCACACTTCTAACAGGGTGTTGAAATCCTCTAACAAAGTGGGACTTAACAGTCTTTGTAAGCCATTAATAGGGCAAGCCTTTCACAGGGTAGATCATGATTCATGGTCAAATCGTTGCAACCTTAATTAGATACACTTTATTACTATAGTAGTGAAGATTTTTGGGTGTCATCCCCACCCCAGTTTTACCTTCTCACTTGGAGGGTTTTTGGGTAATCATATTTGGTGCTATGTGTCTATTTGACTACATGTTTATATGATTGATGCATATGTTTTACATGTTATTTCAGTATATTAATGCATGTGATATATGAATGGTGAAAGTTCTATGGGTCCAAGTTTAAACTTTTGATTCACAAAACCCTCCCCGCCCCCTCAGAAGTTTACTTTCTTCCCACTTATAATTCCAACATAATGATTACTGGATGCATGCAAAATGACATTCTTGTGGAGCATTCAAGGCTTTTCAAATAAATGTCTCAAGGAATGTGGTTTTGTACATTGAAATCATAGCCTTGACAGATGTAAAATATTGTTTTGTTAAAAAAGCTTGCGTCTATTTACTCTTGACTTGTCCCATATTTAAGTGAACTAAAAAATCCTGCCAAGTACCTTTATGAGGATAAACCTCATGGTTCACTGGGAAATTATTCATATTCTATGATCTTCTGATGGAGAATGATTTAAAAGATATATTTTTAATGAAAATTGTTATTTGTTATGGCTTTCTTGTGGGATAAATGTAAATAGCACATCATGCTTATGGAGGGATTGAGACAACTCTTGTTAAAAGGGCTTCAAATGAATCTAAGGTGAGTTTGATGAATTGATTGCAAAAATAGTGACAATGAGTTATTATATTGAGTAGATAAGCTAGAAATTCAAGTGAGTGATCACATCACTTGAAACTGGGTTTTGTATCAAGAAATGATATATTTATGGTAAAATCAAGAAAAAACAAGAAAACAAACTAACTCTTAAAAACCCTAAACAAAATTAAAATGGCTATGCATTATATAAGGGAAATCAACCTAAAGTTGATTGCAAAATTTGAATTTGGCAAGGGAGAGAGAGAGTCACAGGGAGACCTTAACGATGAAGCAACACACCTCACCAATAAATGTCTTGCTAATGCTATCTTGGTAGTCTCTAATCCATATGTCTTTTGAGTTCCACCAGGTCAATCACTATGTTGTATACATCAAATTCTTCTTCTTTTGTATGTCGTGTGTTGTGAATAAATATACTACACTAGTAAATTTACTTTGTTGTGAATGGATAAGATGCATTAACTTTTATTTTCTCTTACCTCTAATCTTGTATTAGAGCAAGGGCTTTAGGTTGAATTTCTTAGGTTAAGATCTAAGAATTTAGAGGTATTTACATCTTTCAAATCCCCTTTACTTTCCACCCACCAGCCAACATGGAAACGACAACTAAATGAAGATCAAATATTTATTGACGACCAACAAAACTTTAGAAAAGGGGTGGAAGTGCCAAAGTTTTTTCCTTTAGTGTGATGGGTTTTGGGGTAAGAGTTGAGCCAAATTGTACATCTAAAATTTTGAACATTTAGTGACAATGACATATTCATAAACCACATAGTTTGTTTATTTATTACAATATTCCAACTTTTATATGATGAAATTGTTAAACAAACTTTAGGATAATGACCATTTATTATAATGTGAGTAAACTTTCTTTCATCACTTACAACTACAAGGATTGCAAGTGCAGTTGTCTCCACTTGCATTGAAAAAAAAAAAATTCAAACCTTACATGCATTACATGAAAAAGAACAATTTTAAAATTAAAGCTAAAACCCTTCACAATGCCTACAAATGCCAACTACATAAAAGTCATCGAAGATGTAGAAAGAGACATGACCGTTCAATCATTTTTTTTCATTATTTCTAAAAGACTTGGTGTAAATGACACCATATCTAGGATATTATAAAGGTATATGCAAATATTCATTATAGTTAATCACATTACCATTGCAAATTTAGACAAAATAGTAAATACCAATCAGAAAATCATAAACTAGTAGAAGCTCATCTTCTCCAAAGCAGCAGCTCCTAAGCAACATAAAATTCTTGTGCATCATTATAAATGCTTTAGAAACCCTATTGCCAAGTAAATTGTCCTTGATAAAATCCTATAATTGCATAGCATAAGATCCTAGGGTTTTTGAGAACTAAATTTGTAAGAGGGTAAGTGCACCAAGTTGTGGTGCCAAAAAGGTGACACGTTGTTTTTTTCTTTTTCAATTTTGTCTAGCGCACAAAAGAAAAAATGTTATAAATGGGTTGCATACCACAACCCATTCAATTTCACTCATTTTTCCTACTTCTCCTTGCTGCAACGCGTACGCAAATTGCAAGAAATTTTTTTTTTCACCACCCACCTTGCCAATATGCCTCCTCACCGTCGAAGTTTGAGATCATGAGCACGTCGTATGTTATCTAAATTTCTTCTTGCATTGTTTGATATGTTTTTTATATTGTTTTGTAGGTTTTTTACAATTTTTCTTTAAATTTGTTTATTTATTTAGATTTCAATTGGTTTCTTATCAGGAAATGTCAATAATGAACCAGCAAATCCCCAAGAAGGTCAAAACCCTCAACAAGATCAAAAGGAAAACCCTCAAGAAAATCAAAACCAAAACCCTCCACAGGAAGAACAAAAAATTTCATAGCTTGAATCAATTGCAAGACCTCCTCCTGGCACACAAGAAAATATAATAAATAATATAGAAAGAGGCAAAACTGAATTAGAAGGACTCATTGGTCGGTTGAAACAATGTGGACAAACCAATCCAATGAGAGCTCAATTGGCATCATCCCTTGAATCCATTAAGACCCACATAGCTTTTGTTAGTGGTCAATTAGATGTTTGGCGGGTTAAGAGAGAAGAACAAAAAATATATTATGCAAATAAATTATCATATCAAGATGTTAAAAAAAAAGATATACCAAAAGGTAGAATATGTGCATTATTTAGAAAACTTGGTGAACAAAATACTGTTAGAGAGGGTACTAAATGGTTCCCCATCCATTGGTGCATACACGATGCTATTAGAAATAATTTTTGGGATAGATGGTGGATGGTTTTTGATGCCCCTCCTTGTAATAATCACAAGGTCCCCATGTATTTCTTAAGGAAATTGTATTGTGAGTTTGTCCTTGGGGAGCTCCTCAATTATTTTGATATATTAGACTCTCAGGGTAGAGGTGGGCGGTCATCATTTGAGAGGTTGGGGCACATCGTGACCCTAATGTAGTTAGGGCACCTATGGTCAAGCCACAGGGTGAGCATGTGACTATTCCTTCAGCTGTGAAGGAACATGTAGAGGCCAATGCTCTAGGAACTATTAGAGCTTTAACGCAAACCCTCTTTCATTGCACGAGTCCATTAGTTGAGGAGGAGCCTTCTACATGTCGTGGTCACATGTGCACATCATATGGATCCTTATACACATTTTGCAGTCATGTTGGAGATGGTGTAGATGAGAGGCTAGTGACTGATCAATTCTTGAATGAGACATTTGGCATTGACACACAAGTAAATTACAATTATAATAAACTAATTTGATCACATTTCATATGTATAGTGAATGACTAATTAATTAGCTTGTATTGGGCCTAGTAGCAATCCCCCAGCCCTATTTTTCGTCCCCTTGATGAGTCTAGAGGTATGTATCAATTTAATCATATAAATGAATACATATATTTATTAAGTAATCATATGAAGGATTGACAAAAAAAATTATGCATGTGCATTAGTTCTCTACAAGACCATCGACATTCACTACAGACTCTGAGCCTAGGAGCAACACGAGCTTCGTAGAGGTACATTTGTTTCATGTCAATTTAATTCATTTGATTATATTTGTTTCATGTTTCATGTTACATTTAATTTGTATTGTATGACATGAAACTCTTGACATGAGAGACTCCTCCTCATCTCCGATAGTCCGTCGATTGTGAAGTGGCTGTAGCTATGGCTAGTTCACATCCATTGACTGAGGTATGACAAAAATTTATTGCTTTTAGTTGTTGTTTATAATAGTTAGTATCAAAATTTCTAATGTTATTTATAAGTGATTATATTGATTCAATTGTTGTAGGGTCTTGTCACACCAGATCATCCACGAGCCTTCGAGGTGGACTTGCAGAGCGACTATGATGGCGGTAAGAAAATAATTAATTTTGTGTGTACATTTATTTGATTTCAATGTATAATAATTATTTATTCTTATCTACTTTGTTTGTATCAGCTCGAGTTAGAGAAGAGCCTCAACAAGAGGACAAGCAAGCGTGTGAGGAGGACCCCATCATCACCACCGTCTCCCTCCACACGACGACCGAAAGCCTCTAGAGATTTGTTTCCTTCCCCTTGTGGGAAGGAGAAGATATAGTTGATAGACATGTACATGTATAGGCATTAGCAGACATATATGTTGGATTTTATGTCAGTGGACATATTCGATATGCATTTGATGTATATATGACATTTTATATTTGATGTATGACATTTATTTGATGCATGACATTATTAGACTTATGGCATTATTAGTTAATATATGATATGTTTGTTCATGTACGACATTATTGGTTATCATAATATATGATGTGTTTGTTAATGTACATGACATTATTGGTTATCATTTTATATTATATGTTTGTTCATGTATGACATTAAATTAGATATGTTCGTGTATGACATTAAATTAGATATGTTCATGTATGACATTAAATTCAATACCTAATCAATTTGAAACTTTGATAGAATATTGATTAACAATAAACTTTATCACTATTTAAGCATAAGTTTATCATTTCCAATATGTCATCCTCATATGATTTATGATCTTGTTCATGTTTAAAGTTTTCCTTCTTTGTCATTTGTTTATCAAGCTTAATTCAATACCTAATCAATTTGAATTTTTGATACAATATTGATCAACAATAAACTTTATTAGTGATAAAGCCAAAAATTTATCATTTGCAATTTATGTCATTTTCATATTGATTTATGATCTTCTTGTTCATGTTTAAATCTTGCCTTCTATGTTATGCATCTAAACATTTATCATAAATTATTATTACAAACATATAACAAATTTGAAACTGAAAACAATGCATTACATTAATTCCAAGGTTTAATTATGATGTAGAGCCTAATAGGATTCTCAAGGTTTCATTAATTTCATATGTTAGATCTGCCATCATAGAATACCAATTGTAATGGGCACTCACATGTATTCCAATGCATATATTTCCTTATATGCACAATTGTTCAATATTGTACCTTATAGAAGATAGAATTTTATAGGTAGAATGATGCAGAGGTTAGGGTACAATAAGCACAATGCTGATGTCAATCCAACAAGACAGATTATACACCCAAACTTCTACACCTTGACACAACAATAACACTAAGGGATTATCATTAGTCCGTACAACTTTACACTAGCAAACTTGGCTTCACACCCATGAATGGTGGATTCTCACAAATAAGGTTGATTAGCATGTTAAGGGGTTCATCCCAACACTAAAACCAATGAACCATGGCCAAAAGACAACCCAAACATGAATTTCATAACTATGTCCTCATAATGCAGCATCTAAGCTACTAGTCCTTCCAAAGACAAATTAGGCAACAAGTACCATATCTTCCAAAAAACCTTAGGAACTAATTAGCATTCCAAGTACCCTTTATTGATTTTTTTATATCCCCAAAAAGGCAAGTGTTGAAGCCATTTACAAGCCTTCCAAAATTGGACTATTATACAGACCTAATTGCCCCAATTAGGTCACCTTAACAAAGGAAGTACCAAAAATCTAGTGAAAAAGACCAAACCAATGCATCCAACGATTAGGTTAGGATAAGGGAAGGTAGATTCCAAAGTTTCACTTACTAGTTCAAACCCCAAGGCATGCAAATTAGCAAATTCCATAATGCAGCAGAGTTGTCACATGGTACTGCCAACTCATTTGTGCAAATTCCATACAACCACCATCTGCTCTAGCCTAGAAACCACCAAAATCTTAATGGGCATTTGACAACCTCCCATTCCACCAAAAATTAGAATTTCCACAAGTGGAAATGGGAGAAATCAACATTCTTTTCCAAAACCCTAGGTGGTTAGGATTTGAAAGCAACTTTTACAAAAAACCTTATATCTCCAACCTCCCAGTGAATCAAGGGCTCAAAGTAGGCTCATTGGGAAGGTGACTCTACATGCTTCAATAAAAACTAACTCTCCAGGCCCCTTGATTTGTATAGTCCATACAATGCATGAAAAAGCAATCTTTTTGCAGGAAAAATGATGGTTTCTTTATTGATTTCAAAGCAAAAGTATAATCTATGTCTTCCACCTACCTGTAAGGGCTTATGAAGACCTTCCTCCAACTGGTCCAATCAATTTTCAAAGGTTGTGACCATTGGAGGGAGCCATTACAAAACAAAATCCATATTATTGCATAAATGTTGCATTATTACCCTAGTTATGCAACTTATTTTTCTTTTTATGACTTTATAAAGACTTCTAAATATCCTAACACCTCCTATGACTTCTAAAAACACCCTAGGAGACTACTAGACCCCTATGACCTCATGAATCAACTGGTTTATAGAAATACCAAAGTTGTTCAAGGGTTCACACAATAGGGTCTAAATGCAAGAAAGTCTAAAAACAACCAAACATGTTAAAAACAAGTTTGATAAGGCCTAGAAGACCTTAAAACCATTCATTTTGATGGGAGAAGACCTTATGACTCCTTGGTTTGATGGGGTGCTCCTGCACCATAGAATTACTCAATCTTGTACTACACTAGATAAGATGTTCTCTATTATGCATAATGTTTAGCTCTGGCATTGTTTATAAGAGTTTTTCAAGGTTGGGAACCACTTCAACATCCTTGGCATGGTTTAGAGGTAATTTCATTGTGGCAAAGGCTTATGCAAGGGAACGAGCCTTGTGATTTTGGCATTTACACAGAAGCAGAACTTGCTTCTTCAACTCCTTACACTCAACTCTTCATTGAAGTTAATCTTATAGTACTAAGAATAAATACTACAAATTCCTGGGAGCCAAGGGACCCTGAACCTATGCTACATTTTCTAGAGACATAGGAGAAGTTACTACATGATTTAGTACATTATAACATTCTGGATCATATAGTGATGCCCAAATTAATAACAACAATAGATACTTGGGATCCTCACAAGGAGACTATGCCAATACATGCACAGTTACATCCTTAGCTTCCATTTTGGGCCAGCATATGGAGCCTTTATATCCAACCATTCGTTATAAGTTGGGGAATGTACACGTAGGTTTCTTATGGCTCATTAAGTGCATCACTTCTTGAGATTTTACTTCAACCCAAGATCATGTCATCTTTTCCATATTTTTCCTTATTTATGAGTTGGGGATGGGAGTGTCAATACTGTCATAAAGTCCTTTAAAAGTATCCCCAACAAACTTTTAACTAGCTTGGTCTCATTTAATGGCTATCGGTCAACAATTGGAAGCTTGACATGAATCCATTAAACAATCCAAATGAATTTGACCAACTAAATATATATAACACTTTCTTATGATTATAAAATGATTAAAATTACACACAAGTATTTGTTTTAGTTTTATTCTATTTAGTATTGATACTAACTTTTTGTACATTATTGCCAGTGAAACAAATAATAAAGCAATCAATTCAACAATATGTGATTTCTAAAACAACTTCTTAGGATGAAACATTAAAGAAAATAATTCCTCGTTGTTAACAAACTAATATATAAAATTTATATGGTAGGTCTAGTCATCAATAGTTTTTCATCATTTTTTTAAAGAATTGTAAAGTATTTATGTGTTGCCAAATGGTAAGAATTGCCTTTGAAAAAGTTAACCACAATTCAAATGTCCTACAAAATCAATAGAAACAAATGAAATCAATTTTGAACTACTTAAAGGCAAGACAGAGAAAGTTAACTTCTAATTCACTATCTAAATGCAAAGAGCTATTATCATTCATTCATTATGTTTGGGCATATCAAAATATTATCCTAGAAAAAACAAAATGATCCATCCCATAGCAACTTGTGGACTCAAACTTGTTTCAATTAAGGAGGAGAAGAACTTTGAAGAGGAATACTTTTATGGCATCATGTTGAGACAATTATGATGCAACTAGTTCCTAGTTCTTTGAATCTAGACTATCTTGGCATTTCACCTATGCTAAATACAACCCACCTTTAGCCCTAATGTGAGTGGAAAAGATGACATCACATTTTTTATGAGAATTGGACAAACATGCTCCCACAAAATTCCCAAACTTCCACCCCAAAATTGGATGAATATTTTTAATGCTACACTTATGTTGATCCTAGCACTTTGAAAAATAGGGTGTACGTAATAGGATTCTCAAGATTTAATGAAACATTAATGAAGCAAAGATCTAACTACTGCAAAGGTTTAAAAATTTGTTCATCACACTCACTATTGTTGCCTTGAATATTTTCCTTTGATCTCATTCCTTCATAATGTCCTTCCCTTATGCATTGATTATCATTAACATTGTCTCTATAGCGATGTAAAATAGTGATGCATTGATTATTCCTCTGTAAAACATCATAATGATGCAAAATAGTGATCTCTATCATTCCTTTGATAGTTTTGACACAATCTTATAAACTTATGGCACATTAGAATATGTGCCATATTAAACCTACCTCTAATAAAACCTTAAGATCATGAGTTATCACAAGGAGGAAAAGTTATGAGCCCTTTATAATCTTATCCTTCTACACATCACACCATGTTTTCTCCATGATATTTTCAATGTGGGGGACATAAATAGAAATTTATGAACTCTTGTAAGCCCCTTAATGTGTCATTATCTTTGTTAGGGATGTTTCAGTTTGGCATGCCCGAGAACATTCGAGTGCTCAATGGGATGGGAAGAGGTTGGGGCTAGTGTTTACCTAGCCACCCGTAGCTAATAGAATAAACAGTTTGATCCCAAGAGGAAAGGTGAGAGAGATTTGGAAGTTGGCAACTTTGTACTAGCCAACACTACAAGTTTCAACATCACCCGAGATGGAATTACAAAATCAAAATGGAGTAAGATCTCAAAAAAATGAGAGAGGTTACTATAGGTCTCTGCAACATAGTCCTATAGGAACTAGAATTGCATCCATACCTCACACGAGCTTCGAGATATGCCCCGTCAAAGATTGCTGCCCTATGGAATTTAGTGACCCTTAGGGACATTTTGGTTTGACGTGCCCAAGAATGTTCAAGCACTGAACAGGACAAGACAAGGTTGGTGATAGGGTTTACTTGGTCACTTGGAGCTAACAGAGCAGACAGTTCAATCCCATGACGAAAGATGAGAGAGATTTGGCAGTTGGCAACTTTGTACTAGCCAACATTACAAGTTTCAACATCACCCGAGATGGCATCGCAAAATCAAAATGGAGTATGATCTCCAAAAAGAAAGAGAGGTTAGTGTAGGTCTTCACAACACGGTCCTATAGGAAGTGGAATCACATCCATACTTCACATGAGCTCTGAGATATGCCTCGTCAAAGATCTTAGCTCTATTATATTTAGTGACCCTTAGGGATATTATGGTTTGGCATGCTCGAGAATGTTCAACCATTGAGCAGGATGAGAGGAGGTTGGGGATAAGGTTTACTCAACCACCCAGAGCTAATGGAGTAGACAATTTGATCCCACGATGAAAGGTGAGAGAGATTTGGTAGTTGGCAACTTTGTACTAGCCAACACTACAAGTTTTAGCATCACCCGAGATGGCATCACAAAATAAAAATAGAGTATGATCTCTAAAATGTGAGAGAGGTTATTGTAGGTCTCTGCAACATGGTCCTATAGGAACTAGAATCACATCCATACCTCACACAAGCTTCGAGATATGCCCCATCAAAGATCATAGCTCTATGGCATTTAGTGACCCTTAGGGACGTTCTGGTTCGGCATGCCCGAGAATGTTTGAGTGCTAAACAGGATGGGATAAGGTTGGGAATAGGGTTTACCCAGCCAGCCGAAGCTAACAGAGCATATAGTTTGATCCCACAATGAAAGGTGAGAGAGATTTCGCATTTGGCAACTTTGTACTAGCCAACACTATAAATTTCAGCATCACTCAAGATGGCATCGCAAAATCAAAATAGAGTATGATCTCTAAAAAGTGAGAGAGGTTATTGTAGGTCTCTAAAACACGGTCCTATAGGAACTAGAATCTCATCCATACCTCACAAGAGCTCCAAGATATGCCCTATCAAAGACCATAGCCCTCTGGCATTTAGTGACCCTTAGGGATGTTTTGGTTTAGTGTGCCCAAGAACGTTCAAGCACTAAATAGGATGGGATGAGGTTGGGAATAGAGTTTACCTGGCCACCTAGAGCTAATGGAGTAGACAGTTTGATCCCACAACGAAAGGTGAGAGAGATTTGGTAGTTGGAAACTTTGTACTGGCCAACACTACAAGTTTCAGCATCACCCGAGATGGCATCACAAGTTCAAAATAGGGTATGATCTCAAGAAAGAGAGAGAGATTATTTTAGGTCTCCACAACATGGTCCTATAGGAACTAGAATTGCATCCATACCTTGCACAAGCTCTGAGATATGCCCCGTCAAATATCGCAACCCTATGGCATTTGGTGAGCCTTAGGGACATTTTGGTTTGGCATGCCCAAGAATGTTCGAGTGCTAAATGGGATGGGATGAGGTTGGGGATAGGGTATACCTAGCCACTCAGAGCTAACGAAATAGACAATTTGATCCCATGACCCTTTTTCCATTAAGTTACAAATTTGAGCAACTTTTACAACTTTCAACAATGCAACTTTGCACAAAAAGTGCAATTTTTACATTTTTCACTTCATTCCAATTCTACAACTTGGAAAAGGTTTGGAAACAGTAAAATAACTTATTTCCAAATGCTCAACTCTTCACCAATTCCCAAACTCCTGCAAAGTTGTCAGCATTTTTGCAATTTTGCTTTGACAACTTTTGCATTTTTTTGCAATTTTTGACATCTTAAATCCTAGATGCCTAAAACTTAGCCTAATGACCCTAAAGAACTTTATAACCTTCTAATAAATTAAAAAAATCTTTTTTTCCTTGAAAAATCACCTATATTGCTCATTTTTATGCCTAAAAAGTGGCCCATAGGCTTATTTGACACAAAACCCCACAAATACAAATAAGGACCAAGGGTGACTTCCAAGCATGGTAAGGGTCTATTTAGATCAAACTAACATGAATCCAATATTAGATTCAAACTATGCAACTTTCATTGGCTAGTTGCTTCACAAACTCAAGACTAGGCTTGTAGCCTTAAACATGGAAAATCACAAACATCTCCTCACAACCCAAAGAAAAGAATCACTGATTTGGATACCCTTTTTGGTTTTATAGAACATACTAAAGCCTTGGGATCTCAAAAGAAGTATCCCTAGGATCTCAAGAGAAGTATGTAGCAATTGAGTTTTTTAAGGCTCACTTAGGAATGTAGGCAATTAGGCATCCATTAACAAAGGAAGTACCCTACCCCTTGAGAAAAACATCAATTCAAAAATTGAAACATGAGGAGATCATGTAATATAATCACATACCAATTTTCAAGCCTTGAAACCTTCTCTCTAGTGAGTTATGGAAGATGTTGCTACGAATTTCTAGCATGCACATGGATCTTGCATGCCTAGGGCATCAAGTTTTTCTCTTTAGCCTCATTCTTTTGACCTAAAACCAAAAGGAACATAAAATTTTTTTTCCTAACTCAGATTCCACCAAGGTTTGTTAATTTCCCATGGTGGAATCTCAAGATATGAGGGAAAATAGATGAAACCCAAGGTAATGGCACAAAATGAGGACAACAATTAGTAAAATGGGAATATCTTGCGTTGTAGAGTGAATTAGAACCTCATTCCAAGTGCAACATAAAGAAGATTCACAAAGCTATCCAACCATACTAGATATCTGTACTTATATATGATCAACTTGACTAATGAGCAGCAAACATTGAATAAAACTTTGAATTTATGCCTTTTTCTCTGTTGTTTCAATTCTATATGACCTGTATGGATTGGTAGGAGTGAATGTTTGGTACTATTGGATAGAGGATTGAGTTAGTGTTCCATTGCATTTGGTTTGAAGTCTTTATTTTATCTACAAAAAAAGTTACATCAGTGTTTGTAGAGGTTGGTCAAATTTACCCTGGTTTCTTCAAGATGGCCTCCTAACTTGCAATTCCATTGTCAGATTTCAATGCCACTTTGGAGAATGCAAGTTAGGAGAGGGTACTTTAAGATGGTAGAGATTGAAAACTATAGGTGTAGGTTACCTATTTTTACCAGCAAGCCCTAGACTGAACATTGCTATATGTCTAATCTAGATTTGAAGAAGAAAGAAGGGTCAAGCTTCCAAACTGATTGATTTGACACAGGTGAAGGGTGTAGGAGGATTAATTAGATGTGAAGAAGAGTTCCAAGGGGTGGAGTCAGGTCTATGAACCCATTTAATCATACTTCCTTTATAACCTAGCCTAATTTGACCAATTAGGTCTGTGACTCAAAGTGGGTGTTAGTTGGTGCTAGAATAGAGTTAGAGTTTGATCTTTTGGAATCTCTAAGAGGTGGTTAAAGGGTGTCTAAAGAGGTGAAAAGATGGTGTGGCCCTTTGCAAATTTTGGGAGTTTGACCGAGAAAGCTAGGATTAGCCCTATTAGAAATGCTGGTAAAAATTATGCAAATCAGTTGTTTGGGATTTGAGAACTTTAAAGTTGGGTTTTTTTGAGAGATTAGGTCCATATAAACCTTTTGTATTAGGATAGTTGAGTTCTAAACCCATCTAGGGAGAGTTTTCCTTTTTAGGCCTATTAGAGAAGGGGAGTCCCTAAGAAGTTGTGATTGATCTAAGTTAGCTGAGAACCCTTGGTTTGAGGGTTGGGCATGTAGAGTGGAGTCCACTTGTAGGGTAGAGTATACCTTTGTTAGAAGCCCTTTGGATAGGTCTGCAACCAAATGTACAATTGAATCTAGTGACCAAAAGTGCCTTCAATAAGTGAAATGGTAAATTATCCACCAACAAGTCTTATGATGTGATGTGATAGCCCTAAAATATTCAATCCAAGGTACTTGAATAGGTTTTAGAATTTCTTCAATGGTTTAGACACCAAAACTTCAATATTCCTCAAACTAGGCCTAATAGCATGCCTTATAGCCTTGAAGCAGCACTCACAAGTATTTTTCTTCAAATTTTTTGAAAACACCAGGAAAATAAATTATATATTTTAGTACCCTTATGGAGTACCTTAACATGAAAAAAGGATAGGGTAGGTTTCTTTGGAAGGTATATGATTGTTTTCACTATTTCTTAGATTTTTAAGGCCTAATTCTCATGCATTTACAAAGGAAGTGCTAACCATTCTAACTCCTAGGCTCCAAATATTTTAATAGTGGCATAAATAGGTTCAAATAAAAGTAATATGAAGTCAATTTGACTCCAAGAGGTTTCTAGGTACCAAAGCCCCAAATTGTGCCCTCGAAACCCTTAAATTTAGGGCTTCCTCAATGTCATGCTTCCCAAAGTTTCTTGCAAAAAATAAAGGTTGGAAAACCTTGTATAAAACATTTATATACACATTCCATCATAAAATAGTGCCATTGTTTGGCCAAAAATCTCTAACCTTCAGCCTATCCTCCAAATTCACTTAGTTTCTTAGTCTTCTTTATGGTGATCACCACATAAATTAATCAAACCTACATTTCCAAGATTAGTAAGATACTATACATATTAAATTAATATTATTAATGTCAATAAGATGTCATTCTATGAGAATCAGAGTGCCACATTCATAGAATGACATTCATAGTGTGAAATTTACACAAAACTGTCTTAAAATTAGATTTTCCAAAGACTGAACAGTACCAAAATGATTAACATTGATTGTAGTAGGGTTTTTAGAACATGAAAGAATTCAAAGAGATGAAATATTAATGATAAAAACATTGTCCAAGGAAATCCAATCAATAAGAACTTTGAATCATACCAACAAACCCTATAACTTTGCAAGAAATCAAAATTTTTTTTTTCAATTTGTTGTAGCAATCCCTACCATGGATTCTCTGCCCGTACAATGGATTTTTGAAACATTTAATAAAATCATATCAACTACCCCAACTGATCCAAATTGGTTGGATGGTTTAATTTGGCTTAAAACAATAAAGAAACTAATCCCCCCCTAAATGTCCATGACTGTTATAATTTGAAAATTCAAATTTATAACTTTGTAACTTTTGAATTTTTGAAATTGCTAAGTGATGAAACTTTACCAAATCATTTAAATGGACTTATTAACCTATTAAAAAGAATATTTTATCCTAAGGACCCTACAACCTAGATTATCCTTATTTAAGGTATTTCTACCTATTTCCCTAGATACTAAATGCCCTATTGGTCTTAAGGACTAAAGGTTTATAGAAACACCAATGGGTCTCAAGCCTTTAAAAATGGGTTGATATCAACTTGAAACTAGTCCTAACATTTTAAAACATTATAACCTCCATCATGAGCCACTTAGGAAGGTAGTGCTATGAAGGATCACTGCAGTGTCTTATGAAATGCCTTGTATTGTCTTTGTAGAAACTATTTTTAAAGGTGATGGGTATGTTAAGCAATCTGATAAGTTTCCAATACCTATGCATGTTATTCATATATTTTTGAAGTGAATTCTGACTCCCAAACTCTACTAATTAGTGCGTGCATGTGATCTCCATGCATTCTACATTTTTAGGATAAACAAGTCAAATGCATACTCAAGTTTAGTTTTAAACCAAAAATGGTATTTTGGAGTTTACATACCAAAGGTTCATCATTTGAATTCCTTGCACCTGTATCTGATGATATCCCTATTTGGTCCTGATCTTTTATAGTTTTTACTTCCTTAGCTCCCTTAGATTTTCTTCCACTTCCATTTGTAGGTGTGTTCACAAATGCAACCTGTCTACTCTTTTTGCTTTGTCCTCCTTCAATTACAAACCAATATTACAATCACATTAAAAGCTAAAACAAAATCAAGAAATACACTAAAAGTTATTAACATAGGAACCATTTTATGGAAGAATAAATTGATTGTCTGTATACTTTTAATTCTTGTCAAATCCATCAATAAACATTTTATATCCTAAAATATTAAAAGTTCCATTTGTTTTTAGTAGACCTAAATAGTCTTTTGGTTCCCTCAACTTATACATTGGCTAAACAAAATTATCCTTAGAGAGAACTATATCTGTAACTACCTCATTATCATCAGATCAAGACCTGTTTTCCTTCTTACTATATTTGTAACTATATATGATTAACACACAATGGTACTTGAACAAAAAAAGCATTGATAAACATTGAGGATGTGAATTGATAATACCATTTTGCAAATGATTTTGGTGTCTCACCCTTTATCACTAGTACTTCAACTTTATTAGCCCTCTTCTTTGGTGACCTACAAATGAAGAATTAGCATAGTTTATGTAGAGAATGAATGATATAGTTTGTTCAATTATAAGTAGAGATGGCACCTTAAGTGATGCAGAGGTCAGTGGTTAATGAATGATTTGATGTAAAAACAACTAACTATCCCTTTGCTTTGAAACAATGCCCTTATATCTTCCTCAAGTGTAACTAAAACAATGACCCAACTCACTCAATCTTTTATCAGAGGACAATCATTCAAAAGGCTTAACCCATTGAACTCCACACCTTTGGATCCACAAGACTAACTCAACTTCCAAACTTCTTCAAGCAAGCAAGTTATCCAAGTTGCCAAAAACACCTACAAACTCCATATGACTCAAAATAACTCCAAATATGCAAAGGCATTAACCAAGGGTTAAATAAGACTTTTATGAGTTATATAATGTGTATTCAATTTGATTTAACCATCCACTTGGCTAGACCCAACTCCCAATGCCTAATTCTTCCAAGGTGTCTTAAGAGACCTAATTGATAAATTAGTAGCCCTTCAGTAGCACAAAAGTCTAAATAACTTATACTTTATCCAAAGCACTTGACAAGATAATTACATTTGTAGACACCCTTTTCAAAATACTAAAGCATATCAAAATATTTTATATGGTCATTTTTGCTGCAGGGCACTCAAGGTCATCATGGGGCATTCCACAAGGATCCTACACTACACCACATTCCTAAAGGATTCATGAGCAAGACAATAAGGTTTTAGGATGTTAGGAATAATTTCATGATGTTATAAGCCCATTTGTAAAGGCTTGAGGCTTATTTGGTAATTCTATAAACCATGAGTCCCCAAGGCCTATAGGACATTAAGTAATTAGGTAATAGGTGAAATCACCTTAGATGAGGTTAATAAGGGTCCTAAAATAGTTTAGAGGTCCTAGGTAGTCAATTTCAATAAAAATTGCAAATGCAATAAAAAGTTGCTAAGCAATTTTTTCTTAAAAATTGCATATTACTAATGAAGGAGTTTGAACCAATTATAACTATTCCTTAGGTAGTTGATTAATCAAACATGCTTATAAATGTATGATCCAACCTTCCTAGTAGAATAGGTTGGTTGATGTATAGATTTTTGCTAATTTCAATCAAATTTACTAGTTTTTTGGCTCAAAATTCCTGCATTTTTTATTTTCCCATGTGTTGTACAGATTGGGAAGGGTGGTTGAATGGTCTAAGGAGTAAATTTGTTAAGTTCCCTATCCAATGCACTTGGTTTGAACTTGATTGGTGATCTCTATCAAAAGTTACAACATTTTCTTTCAAAACTACCCAGAAACCCTAGGTTTAGTAGGGTTTTGTGCAAATGGACATATAGATCATGACTATACAGTTCAAATGGAAAAAAACCCAATGAAAATGGAAGCCCTAGGAGTTTAATTTTATGTCCAAAAAGTAGGAGTTAAAAAACCAAAGGGAGTTAATTTTTCTTGGAAGCCCTAGGCCAAATATTTGTATGTAGTTGGTCTTAAATTGAAGGAATTTGATTGTTGGAGTTATATGTGAAGGAAAGTAACCAAATAAAAGGTGGATTGGCAGTGTCCTGATTACCCCTTGGATTTTTGAAGACCTAGCTCTTGTCTATGCACCCATTTCATTAGTCTTCCTTTGAAAACCAAGCCTAAAGGGGCCCATTTAGGTCTGTGTACTTAGGCAGATTAGTGGAGTGTTGGAATAGATTGGAATTTGATCTTTTGGGATATTCTTGGGGTTGTCAAGAACTTCTTATTTCCACCCTTAGAATAGGTATTGGATGTGTGGTTATGTCAAATGCAATAATTTCTCACCTTTAGCCCTTGTAGCCCTATTTGCGAATAGGTTGGTGGAACTTGCATGAATGGCTTGATGAGTCTTGGAAACTTCTCCCATTGTATCCTTGCTTTCACCAGTTTGAAGTTTCTAGTTAAATGCACAAAATGATGACTCTACATCACAAAGCATTCACATTCTAAAAATTTTCATGTTCTTTCATTACATTTTGATCTAAACAACAAATTCTAAACTTTCACTTATTCAAATGACTAATCTGAGAATGGGTTCTATTAAAGAATCTAATATAAATTCAAATAATGTATCTAGATTCTAAACAAATCAAAACATAAAATCTATGATTTAAACTTATCTCATCACTTACACATCATAACAATATGGTCCACCTTGTCATGTGGATAGTCTTGGGGGAGAGGTTGCAACATTTTATTTGGATCCAATTGATCATTCTTTCTCCCTCTCCCTCTCTCCCTATTCAATCTAATGAGCCAACTGGATCTGCTCTACATTTTAATGTCTTGAGTATTGCCTCATGGTCTGACTTGTGAACTTTCCAAAGAATCTTATTATGTGGTTTTCCACCATATTTTATCAAGTGGACATTTGATGTGACAACAAGGTTTGAATAATGAAGAATCTTCCTCTCTATTTGCCAATCCTCGAATAACCAAAAGTTAGGGTTATTCATAGAATATCGTCTAAGCCATGTGCCAATTACAACCACTAAATTTACATGGTACTCTAAACCTTCACCATCTATAACTGAGTGATCCAATTTTTGTTTGGCTTGGATAAAATGACACAATTAATAATCTATCCCTTCTTTATTTTCTTCAGGTGCAATAATAGAAAAAACATGGCCTACAGTGACAAATGTACAAAATGTGGTCATTAATTCAGAAAATACTTAGGTAAAAGTTATAAAGTTACATATTGAAATTACAAAGATATATATATATATATATATATATATATATATATATATATATATATATATATATTACCAGGTTGCACTAGATTAGACAAGTGGTCAAAGTCAATAGATGAATCCATTTGTACTATTTCTAGTACTTGTGGGGGATGATAGGTGTCAATTGGGTCCAAAACCCGTATATCCCCTTTGTCCACCCATTCAGTTGACTCACACTCATCTCAATTTTCCTTTACACATGATGGATAATAGCATGCCATTTCTTGTGTTTGGATACTCCATGAACCTGCATTAGAGCTTCTAAAAGAGAACAACTCACTGGATCCTATTAGTGTGCAACAATCCTCATATGGTGCAATGTTAGTATTATCTATCAACCAAAAAAATATACTAACTGTAGACTCACCTTCCTTACCTGGACCCATTGTAGCATTATACCACTAGACGATAGATTTTGCATCTGTCAATATTTTTCCATCTTTGTACTTTAGTTCTTCACGAGCTAAGGCTCTTTTGATGGATGCACTTACATCATCGTGCTCTCCCTTTCCATGACTAGCCTCTATGAAATTCCACATGTATTGAATTCTACACAACCTGTGCATCTTGCTTAACTAATATAACATCCGTGCATTCTTGAATTGAGATGTGTAATTGTCTAACCAAATAATGTGCTGACGATATGTTATGCCCCTATTAGCCAAATCTACATAAAATAGTTGAAAATAACCCTGTACAAACTCCATAGAATGTGATCGATCATCATGGATGTAAAAATGGTACTCCCTCGAAATCTTCTTGTCATCCTCTATACTTGTAAGTGAATGCATGAATGTTATGTGAACAAATATGGAAACCTATTGAGAAGTATAACACTTTTCTTGCACCTCATTTTGTGGTTGTAGTGTGTAGTTCTCTACAAAGTCTACAACTAAAACAATGGTATCCAATGGAAATGTATCCTTGCACAATTTGAATTGCAAATCCAGCCATCAAGCTCTATGTGTATGCCTTGCATACTCGTAAATAATCTTTTCATGAAAAATCTTCATCAACTCATACACTGGAATCTTTTCAATGACTAAATCACATCTTTTTCCTTGTTTCCCATCTTTTAGAGCATATGTCACTATCTTAAATTTTCCATAATCTACTATTTCATTTCCAATTGCATGTGTACTATCCATATGTTGACAAGTTGATAAAAGTTGCAAAGAACCACAAAATAAGCATGTACCATCCAAGCATGATGTCTTGTAAAATTGTTGGTTGTCCCCTATTTCACATTAAATGTTAGATATGAATTTCCTTGAAGATCTTGGTGGCTCATTCATGTCACAATCCTACAAAACAAATTCAGAATGCAAAAACACGCATATATGCCTAAAAGCATCAAAATGGTTAGAAAATTCAATATGTATCCTACAACAACAAGTTGTGCGTGTGTGATTTATCTTGACATAAAAAGGTTTACCCATCTCAAAAAATCTTTGACTTATTTGAATTTGAGGATACATACCAATAAATTTTGCAAAAAATGATGTCTGAGTTGAGTCCAAAAAATGTTTCGCATGTGGGTCATGATTTTGGCTACCAATCCTCCTTCTTATAACATCTCTTTGATTAGGGGAAACACGTGTGTTATTTTTCCAAAAATCTTCGATCAATAATTTCAAAGCTTCACTAATTTCTTTATCCTTTTGCAGTAGTCTACTGCTAATGTCCATAACTCATTTTTTGTTAGATCTTCCAATCTCTCATGCCTTAGCATGGCTCTCCTTAGAGTACCTCTACCAATTTTTAATGTTTTTCTTGTCTTTCTCATGATTCAAGCTTTCTTCATTTGACTACTTACTATTGTCAATCTAAGTACTTGTCTTGTGATATTACTATCTTTGGTGCTTGATTTAGAACCCACTTTTTCATAAGCACTCATTAGATTATTTACAATGTTTTTTTTATTTGAATCGTCCATCGTTCTTAGTCCAAGAATCTTCATGATAGGCCTAAATTTAAAATTCCTCATCATTTCAACAAATAATTGACATTGACTTGTAATATTTAATTCTTCAAAAAATAATCTCCACATATAATTAACTTTTCTTTGACAAGTATGCTTGCTAATCTTCTCAAGCATTGATTTCAAAATGTTAGTATCAGTATCAATCAAATATTTTGTTCTTCTAAAATGAATTCTAGAAGGTGTTATAATCTCTTCCATTCTGTCAACATTTTGAACATCAAGATAAGGTTGAGTGTATTGTGTACCTTGAATTGAAGATGATGTGCCTTGGCAATAAGATGCAAAAGATGAAATATCACCTACTTGATGTGTTGATGTTGTGTCTTCAACATGAGATGATGGAGTGTGTACATCGTCGAATCTACAAATTAGTGTCTCTTCAACATGAGAGGATGATATGACTCCAACATTGGAAGATGGTGTAGCTTCACAATTCAATTGTCTTCTTGAGTGTAATAGTCTCATATGTTCTCTTTGTCTTTCCAATTCTTTCTCTTTGTTTCTTTGTATCGGTGGTTCTTGATCCTCTTCAAAAGTGAATTCTTCATTATTGCTTTGCAATTTTTTTTGTTCACTAGTAGTTTCATTTTATCTCTTTTAATTTCCAAATCTCTCTCCCTATCTTCATTTGTTTGAGTTTTTGGTTTCTTCCTTGGCATAATGATGATTTCTACATGTCAAATTATTCAAAGATCTGAATTACTTACAATGTGCAAATTACAAATCATTTAAATACATTAAAAAATTACAATTATTTGAATGAATACACAATATATATCAAACAACTTGTCAAATTTCTAACCATTTCGAAATAACATTTCATTCAAACATACAAATTTCAATGAATTCACTATATATTAAACAAAATGTCAAATTATAATCAAATATGTATCTATATCAACAAACAATATTTAAAAAGGATTCCACTAACCTTTTCTATACATAGAATATTGAAAAAGTCTTCAAATCGTGTATCCAATGATTGAATTTGGTGTTTGCTAGCTTCAAAAAGTCTTCAAATAGTGTTTGCTATGTTGAAACCCATATTTTCTGTTAGAACAACAGAATGCACAACATACCAAAAGCAGAGAATGGATGAAATGGGACCCAAACTTGCTCTTTTACCATTTTTGGGTGATTTGACATAGTGAGTACGCACTATAAAGTGTGTACGCCCTATAGTGCATATGTACTATGTCAAAGCACATCTCTCCCTATCCCACCATCCCCTACTCTCTCTCTGTCACTCTCCCTCTCCTACTCCCTCTCCCATCTCCTACTCTCTCACTCTCCCTCTCTGATTCCCTCTCCCATCGCCTACTCTCTCTCTCCCATCCCCTACTCTCTCTCCTCTCCTATCCCTTACTCTCTCTTTCACACACTCCCATCCCTCCCTCTCTCTCTCTCAGGCTACTCTCTCTCCCATCCCCTACTCTCTCTCTCTCAAGCTAATCTCTCCCCCATCCCCTACTCTCTCTTTCTCTCTCTCTCTCCCTACTATCTCTCCCCTCTCTCATCCCCTTCTCTCTCTCTCTCTCCCCTCTCTCATCCCCTACTCTCTCTCACTCACTCTCCCTCTCCCACCAACTACTCTCTCTCACCCTCTCTCCTTTGCCATCCCCTACTCTCTAGATCTCTCACACACTCCCATCCCCCCTCTCTCTCTCCCACTCCCTAATCCATTGCCTACTATATCTCTCTCACTCTCTCTCTCTCCCTCTCTACTATCTCTCCCATCCCCTACTCTCACTCTCTCTCCCATCCCCCTACTCTCTCACACTCTCTCCCATCCTCTACTCTCACTCTCTCTCTCTCTCTCCCTCTCTACTCTTTCTCCCATCCCCTACTCTCACTCTCTCTGCCATCCCCCTACTCTGTCACACTCTCTCCCATCCTTTATTCTCACTCCCTCTCGCTCCCATCATGTTCTCTCTCTGCCACCTTCTACTCTCTCTCACACTCTCTCCCATCCCCTACTCTCTCTCTCTTACACACACTCCCATCCCCCCTCTCTCCCTCTCCCACTCCCTCTCTAACCACCTACTCTCTCTCTCTCTCTCTCTCTCTCTCTCTCTCTCTCTCTCTCTCTCTCTCTCAGGCTACTCTCTCTCTCCCCTCTCCCACCACCTAATCTCTCTCTCTCACACTCTTACTCTCACTCTCTCTCTGTCAATCTCACTCTCTCCCTCTCTACTCTCTCTCTGCCACCCCCTACTCTCTTTCACATTTTCACACTCTCTCCCATCCCCTACTCTCTCTCTCTTATACACATTTCCATCCCCCCTCTCTCTCCCTTTCCCACTCCCTCTCTCATTGCCTACTCTCTCTCTCCCATCCCCTACTCTCTCTCAAACTACTCTTTCTCCCCCCTCTCCTATTTCCTACTCTCTCTCTTTCATACACATGCACTCCCATCCTCCTCTCTCTTGCTTTCCATCTCCCACCACCTACTCTCTCTCTCTCCCCCATCCCCTACTCTCAATCTCTCTCTCCCATCCTGTACTCTCTCTCTCTCCCCATCCCCTACTCTCAATCTCTCTCTCCCACCCTGTACTCTCTCTCTCTCTGCCACCCCTACTCTCTCTCACACTTCCTCTCTCTCCCATCCCCTACTCTCTCTCTCTTACACACATTCCCATTCCACCCTCTCTCTCCCTCTCCCACTCCCTCTCCCACCACCTACTCTCTCTCTCTCCCATCCCCTACTCTGTCTCTCTTACACACACTCCCATTCCCCCTCTCTCTCCCTCTCTCCCTCTCCCACCATCTACTATCTCTCTTTCACTCTCTCCCTCTCTAATCTCTCTCTCTCCCATCCCCTACTCTCACTCTCTCTCTACCACCCTACTCTCTCTCACACTCTTACACTATCTCCCAGCCCCTACTCTCTCTCTCTCTTACACACACTCCCATCCCCCCTCCCTCTCCCTCTCCCACTCCCTCTCCCACTGCCTACTCTCTTTCTCTCCCATCCCCTACTCTCTCTCTATCTCTCTCTACTCTCCCATTCCCTACTCTCTCTCTCTTTCACACACACAGCCATCCCCCCTCTCTCTCCTCTCCCATCCCCTACTCTGTCTCTCACTCACTCTCCCTCTCCCACTCCCTCTCCCATCGCCTACTCTCTCTCACTCTCTCACTCTCTCTCTCTCTCACTCTCACTCTCTCTCTCTCTCACTCTCACTCTCTCCCTCTCTACTCTCTCTCTGCCATCCCCTACTCTCTCTCACATTTTCACACTCTCTCCCATCCCCTACTCTCTCTCTCTCTTACACACATTTCCATCTCCCCTCTCTATCCCTCTTCCACTCCCTCTCCTACTGCCTACTCTCTCTCCCATCCCCTACTCTCTCTCTCCCCCTCTCCCATTCCTTACTCTCTCTTTTTCACATACATGCACTCTCATCCTCCTCTCTCTCGCTCTCCCTCTCCCACTCTGTCTCCCACTGCCTACTCTCTCTCTCTCTCCCTCCCACTCCCTACTCTCAATCTCTCTCTCCCATCTTGTACTCTCTCTCTCCCCATCCCCTACTCTCAATCTCTCTTTCCCATCCTATACTCTCTCTCTCCCATCCCCTACTCTCTCTCTTACACACATTCTCATTCCCCCCCCTCTCCCTCTCCCACTCCCTCTCCCACCACCCACTCTCTCTCTCCCATCCCCTACTCTCTCTCCCCTCTCTCATCTCCCACTCTCTCTCTTTCACACACACCACACACTCCCATCCCCCACTCTCTCTCCTCTCTCATCCCCTACTCTCTAGATCTCTCACACACACTCCCATCCCCCCTCTCTCCCTCTACCACTCCCTCTTCTACTACCTACTGTCTCTCTCTCTCTCACTCTCTCCCTCTTTACTCTCTCTCCCTTATCTCCTACTCTCTTTCTCTCTCCCGCCTCTCCCATCCCCTACTTTCTCTCTCTACCACCTCTACTCTCTCTCACACTCTCACACTCTCTCCCATGCCCTACTCTCTCTCTCTCTCTCTCACACACACACACACACACACACACAAATCATCCTCTCTCTCTCTCTCTCTCTCTCTCTCTCTCCCTCTCTCACTCCCTCTCCCACTACCTAATCTCTCTCTACCATCATGTACTCTCTTTGCCACCCCTACTCACTCTCTCACACTTCCTCTCTCTCCCATCCCCTACTCTCAGTCTCTCTCCCACATCTCGTGCTCTCTCTTTGCCACCCCTACTCTCTCTCACACTTCCTCTCTCTCCCATCCCATACTCTCTCTGCCACCTGGACTACTCTCTCTCACTTCCTCTCTCTCACATCCCCTACTCTCTCTCTCCCCTCTCCCATCTCCTATTTTCTCTCTATCTCTCTCTCTCACACACACACACATAGCCATCCCCCCTTTCTCTTGCTCTCGCTTTGCATCTTTTCTTCCTTCTCTATGCACTATTTAGGTCTCAATAGTGCGTGCACACTATAGTGCACACGTACTATTGAGACCCAAATTCAAAAGCTTTAAATAGTGTGTGCGCGCTATAGGGTGCATGTGCTATTCAAATTTTTTCATGAAAACCAAGCCTAAGGCTTGGTTTTGCCTTGGAGATCCAACCCAAAGGTTTGGAGTTTATAAACAAGCCTGAGACGTGTTTTGCTGCAAACATACAAAAAATGATTTATTTTTCTTGTGTGCTCTCCTTCAAGATTCCTCGTGGTTGGGCATCGATAAGATCAGGTTACATGACATTGTAGGTCTCTTTGTTAGCTATATAACCATATAATTTATTTTAAATTTGAACTATTTCAAGTCTTTCATCTATAATTTATTTTGAATGTATGTCCATTTTTTGTCAAAAACCACCGTCATCGAATTTTGCAACAACTTAGTTTTTTTAGAAACTAGCCTCCATTCTACACACTTTGAAAAAAAATTGATTTAAGATTAGTTTTCAATTATTTCTAGGGGGAGCACACAGATATTTCATTTTTTTGGGATGTGTCTAGTTAAAAAATTCATTAAAAAAATTTACACATTATAAAATTACCCAAAAAATTTGGGATAAACTACATAGTGTTAATTAACTTTTGACTAGAGTGATTAAATAATTTCAAAAAACAAATTAAAATTTTAGGGGCCACACTTTGTACTGTGTTATGTTTTTTTGGAATAAATAGTATCACTTTCTATGGCATTTTTTGAGGATCTAAAACTAAACCATTTTGAAAAAAAAATAGTAGTTTAGAAACTAGATTCAAAGGACTACAACTTTTGTTTTTGTCGTATCTTAAAATTTTGAGCATAACTATCTTCAAATTCTTGTTGAAGTTCAGAAATTGTTGATTTTAGGAAAAAGGTGTCCACTTATACCCCCTTTTGGTGCCACAACTTGGTGCACTTACCCAAGATGGAACAATTAATATGCATGCCCTATTGTGAAAGTGTTGGCCTTTTCATTCAGTCAACAATATTTGCTTCGGCTAAAGCTTGCATCACCATCAACAGTTTCATAACCAAATTTGAGCTATGGACCTATGAATGAAAGACAAGAAGTTTGGTGAGTAGTGTAACCCTAGTCATAGTTACCACTCACACTTTTGTAGTAGCCATTCAAATGTATATAGACAACCAATTATTAGATCATGGACATTAAGATCTAAATACCTAATCAAGCAGAGCCATTGTGAAAAGAACAAAAAATTATTAAGCTTTCACTTATAGACTTAAAAAATATTCTTTGATAGGCTAGTTGTTTGCATGTCTCGTAGGTGGATGAGGAAAATAAAAAATGGATGGGTTTGCAACATACTACTAACCCAACAACTTACGAAAAGTGAAATATGTTTTCTTGCATTAGGGTCTGCAAATACCTCTGGTTGCCATCTATCTTACAAATAAGAGACCTACACATATTTTGCATCAAATTTTCCCCATAAAAATATGCAAGTTGATCTATAATACTAAATTTAAAAGGTGTGTAGCTCTATATGGTATAGGAGTACTAGTGACGTAGTATAGGACTAGTAGTGTTTGACATTGGAATACGATAGACAACAAAATTATTGCATCTAGTTTAGTTTAACAATAGGTTGCAAATTTTTAAAAATTGTGAAGGTTTGCTTAGTAAAATAAATTTTCAACTATTAAAAATAATGCAATCAAGATGTTATCATTGTGAGGTGTTTACAATGAAGTCAATCTTTTAAAAACAAGGTGTATTTTAGAATTGAATATATTTATAGATCAGTGCTTTAAATTTTTGTTTTATTTTAATTTTTTATAAATGTTAATTTTGAGTTTTTTTTTTAATGTTTTCTAAAAATTGATTAATTATAATATTTGTCATTATTATTATATATTATGCTTCAAACTAATATTTAATAATATAAAACAATTTGTTAGTTTCTAGAAAATTGTTCTATCAAATCATGATTAATTTGATATTAAATTTAAGAATGCATAAATTTAAACTACACTATTATATATTTTTGATTTCTTATATTGAGTAAACTATTGATAAATCTAGGCAACTCTTAAATGGTTTTTTGAACTTTTCTAGTACCCTTCAAAATAATGTGACCAAAATAATTACCCAAAAGACCACAACGAATATACTTACCTAGATGACACAAGAAGACAATGACAACAAATGGATCTGATTAGCAAATAATCAACCAATACTAATGGATTGGGTCAATATGACATTAGTAGAATGTGTTAATGATAATGAAAATGTTGTGGACCACAAGGTTAGGTTTTGATTAAGACTTTAAAATCGTCCTATGATTACCTTTCTCCTTTTGGTTTCCTTCTTTGCTCATCACACTTTATGAAGTAAGTGTTTTCCAACTATAGTAATTTTGACCTTCCATGAATTTTTTTACAATACAACCCTCCAAATGCTCCTTAAAAAATTATAGTTTCAGTTTAGTTCACCTAAGCTCTAAAGTACACTTGGATAACTTTCTTGAGTTGTCTACTTTAGTCATAGAACAAATCTATCAAATATATCAATCATTTTGACAAAAGGCATGGACCATAGCTATAATATCCCAAATGGATATTGGCCCAATTTTATCTAAAAGTAATTTTCTAAATATAAACATATGAAGATGCATTATAAACCAACAATATAAACTAGTAGATTCTCATAAAATACCTTAGAATATGTTATTTCATTATACATTAGCAATACAATAACTAGCATTCAAAAATCCAATCTTAAACACAATTTTATAGCTAGATTGAAATACTAAGAAAAGAACTTGTAAACACATGTGAGACACCTAGTGTGATGTCTCCATAAACAATGGGTTTGCATCCATTGTCTACCAGCATGAGGGTTTACATTCTCAAGATGGATGAAAGTTGAAGATTTCCAAATAACTCTCTCAAGAGAGAAACTAAAATCTGAATTATAAACTAAGCATCAAGAAATGAACTTCTCCTCTTCCTTTTAAAGACCCAACATGTGACTCTTCATCTTTTGTATTCTTGTCCCTGTCCCTCATGCCAACTCATCTCTTATTCACTCTTCTTTAATTTAAATTGACTTAAAAATCTTGTATTAAGTCCTCAAAGGTCATATATTGGATTACCATATAAGTTTTTATATCGTAGAAAAAGGGGAAATTACAGTCCTCCCCTCTCGTGATTTTTTACCTTCAAACAACTACAAGAATGTGACCACAATACTTGGGTACCATATCAACATCATGAATAATATCAACATCACGAATAATACTCTGACAATATATTGCACTACTATGATATGAACGAAGGACTAGGAACTACAAAGCCATTCACCATCTTCCTTTAATAATAATACATCAAGCATGCTAATGCCAAGATCCCAAACCCTGTTTTCATGACCATCATACATGATGAGATAGAAATTTATCAAGGAGCTATGTACATAATAGTAGATGGTGATGACCCAACCTAAACTATTGATGTAAGAAACAAGATTCTCAATAGTTGAAATAAACACCATGGGCACATCAAATACTATATTGTCATCATCAATCTAAAGAACCCCTAAGTAAATAGGTGCTATGAGTAAGAATGAGCCTGAAAAACCATCCCCTATGATCAAAACATAATTCTCATCAATCCTTCATGGAGATCTATTCAATGGATGATGTATGAAATCCATCCAACTTAGATATAGGTTGGAATCAGAAACCATATATAGGTTGATCAAAGGATTGGTGACCATAGTCAATTCACCACACCAATTCTATGACCAAGATTCAGTACTAGGACTGTATTTGGATCCAATATTCTATAGTCAAGATCATTATCTTCATTACAATAAAAAAGAGTTCCCTCATTTATCTCAAAAAGTGGATTATCAAAAGTCCAACTAGCATCTACTTCAAACAAGGGATTTCCTATAAGTTGAATGTGATATAAAATTTTGGTACTTGGTCTTTTGGGAAAACTATCCAAGTCATAAGTCTATTGAATGCTATCAAGTTCATTAATTACTTCTTGGAATAACTCCTACCTCTCTTTACTCTCTTACTCTCTAGAAAGACTTGCAACCCTAACCTAATTTTCTACTTCATGAAGAGCAATTTGTGTATCATCCAATGCCTGATGAGAACACTTAAGCTCCATGTTGAGCTCCATAATCTCATTCTTTCCTTTACTCAACTGATCAACATATATTATAGCAACCTAATGAATATAATCCCTATTGAAAAGAAAAGAAAAATAATCTGATTTCATAAATTCAATGGTTGTTTTGACTACCTATAAATCAGCAATAAGAAAATCTTCTTCCACTTCCTTTTGAGCCATCCTACGGAGATCCTCAACCATCCTGTGACTGTTGTCATAACATACCAAGATGCCACGACCATGTCTTCACTAACCTTTAGCTATTTTTTTAAGGCATGCATCTCATTATTATTATGTTGATTCAACTCATCATCTTGTAGTGTCATCTTGGACTGTTCCTCGAAGTTAATATCATGTGTATAAGAAACACATGGTTCATCACACCTCTCAAAAACACAATCATAGACCTCAATTTCTTTGTTTCTTTGATTTGCATGCAAAGGCAAAAGTATTGCTATGTTATCATTTTCATGCAAAGGCTCAACATACAAAGACTCTAACATTCTATTACTTCAAGTATCACTAACCTCATCAACATGTTTGTCAAGGATAAACTCCAAATCACCAACATAGAAACTTGTATGTTCTTAAATCCATAACTAAAATAATATTATCTACATGTTTTTCCCAGTGTTGGCCTCAATTTCTTTAGCCTTCTCTTTGTTATTACAATTCTCACAAACATGAATGGGTGTACTAGTGTCCTCACATGTCAAGGAAATGTGTTCCTACCTCATAGGGGTTAATTTAACTTGTAAAACTACAAAGATCAACTCACTATCCATCATGCGATCTTGAAATTTGTTGATTCTATGCTTAATTACTTCCTCCACTAGCTGGAAGGCTATGGATGAGATCATCAAATCAAATGGTCCTTTTCAATATCTATGTTCCCTCCTCCAAAAGCCTAACAAGGTTGACTACAACCTCTTGCAAATTTCAACATCTACATCATGAATTGAAGATATAATAGTGTGTATGTAAGTGTTTCCACTTCTTGAATAGTAGCTCCTAATTTAAAACAAGAAGCATTCTAACAGCTTAAGAATTAAATCATTGCATTCAAGGTTAATCATAATATAAAATAATCTCATCTCTACCATAATATCCAAAATCTAAACCCTCTTGTCCAAATTAGTAGGTCTTTGTCATCATGTAATCCCTCCAAGTTCTTCACTATCATTTGTAAAACTTTCTTCAACACCACATCATTGTAGGCTATTGTAGGAGATCTTATTTGCATAATCTCATTGAGACAAGTGGCAACTGAAAGTCTTACATCTTTATGTGGATGTTCCATAAACTTGGGTTGGACCAAGGTAACCATTAAAGTTTGTAAAGCCCAATTTGTGATCCTATAATCTACCTGCTCTACATTGGTCAAATTGTTGGATACAATTAAGTAATTGTGTATTGTCTTTGATGTTACACAAATGTCATATCACTTATCAGATAGAGTCTACCGAGTTCTATCAAATAGGAAAATAGTTTACAGAGTCTACCGAGCTCAGTTGGTCAGTAAAAGCCTTTTGCAGTGTATACCGAGCATTCCGGTATGTCACACGGTGAGTTAGTGTTAACTGAGTTAACTCGGTAAGCTAAGGAAAGTTTAGTTCTTACCGAGATCACTCGGGTATCAAAGGATTTTGTAACGAACGGTTAAGTGTTAACCGAGTTCACACGGTAAGCTAAGGAAAGCTGAGTTTTCACCGAGCTTACTCGGTAGTCGAAGACAGCTTTTACCGAGTCCAGTTGATTTCCAAAGGAAGTGGCAGGATTACCGAATTTCTCGGTAATTGTAGTTCTTACCGAGTTCTGTCGGTTAACACAGGAAGGAAGTTTTTGTTCTGTATTGACCGAGCAGCGTCGGCCAGTGAAAGTTTTTTTTGTTCAAGCCGACTTTAGAATATGTTTAGTCAAGTTGGTTGGGCAAGTCGACTTTGAAATTGTTTTAACAAGTTGGTTGGGCCGACCTGGTATTATGAATAATATATAAAGAGGTGCTCAAGATGAAAAAAAGAAGAGGAGAGAATGAATATACGAAAAGTGCAAGGAAGTGCAAGGAAGAGACTTGCGTGTGCCTAAGCAGAATTGAGCAGAGGAAAATCTTGGAGCTGCAGAGATATATATTTGATCAGTAAGGATCTCGTGGAGCTAAACTGAGATCTGTATTCAGCAAGATAAGTTGCATGTATTTTCAAATCATTCATTGTTACTTTCTAACCATTGTAACAGTGATTCCAAAATCTCCTAACAGAGTTGGTTTAACAGCCATTTCACAAATCCTTTAACAGGGTGGCAATTCAGTTGAATTTTTCAAAAAGACCTCTTACAAGGCCACTCCTAATAGGGTGATTAAATCCTCTAACAGGGTCACACCTAACAGTGTGTTTTGTAACCTTTAACAGGGTTGGCTCCTAACAGGGCTCACTTCAGAAGAGTGAAAATTGGTGACTAGTTGCTGGTGGTTTTTCCCATATTGGGTTTCCACGTAAATCTGGTGTCTACTGTGTTAATGATTACTTTCTTTTGCATAGTCGCTTATTTCAGTAAATGCTTCATAAATTGACTAAACACCTATCAAGTTTTAAGCAGTGATTTTTGTAGCAGCAGCAACTAAGTTTAAGGCATCTTTGAGACTTTTGAAAATGTTTTGTGGTAACTGATTCACCCCTCCCCTCTCCGTTACACCATCTTCATTTTCCAACAATTGGTATCAGAGCTTTTGGTGCTTGCAAAAGAAGATTTCAAAGATCTACGCCAAAGATCAAGATGTCTTATAAGAGAGAAATCCCAAGGCTTAACCGAAACAACTTCTCAGCATGGCAGGGATTAATGAGACTTCATCTAGCTTCCATTGGTGACACTGGTCTGAAATATCTTGATGAAAAATATGTAGAACCATCAGGTACATTATCAGTCAATGACATTGCTATAAAGAAGACTCATAACATTATGATGATTGATATTGCATCTGCCTTGAGTTATGAAGAGTTTGATGATGTCAAGGACTGCACTACTGCCTATGAAATGTGGGAAAGACTGAAAGAGATCTATGGTGGAGATGACAATGTCAGAAGAGCCAAAGCTAAAAGTCTGAGAGGACAGTTCGATCAGATGAAAATGAAAGAAGATGAAAATATTGCCAAATATGTTGAAAGAATTAAAGCATGTGTCAGTGCTATCAAAGCTTCTAGAGGAAGTATCAGTGAAGAGACAGTCATAAGTAAAGTTCTTAGAACTCTACTTCCAGTTTATGCCATCAGGGTATCAGCCATTCAAGAAAGAAGGTGTGAGGCCAATCACAAGATAAACCTAGAGGCCATAGTTGGAAGATTGACAACATTTGAATTAGATAATTTTGATAATTATGTTCTAGCTGCAAAGAACATTGAGTCTGCATTTGAAGCCAAGCTCTCACTCAAGGACAAAGGCAAAAAGAAGAAGGAATCTCAGTCAGAAAGTGAAGATCAATCAGATCAGATCTCTGACAGTGACCTTGAAGTAATTGAAGCCCTACTTGCAAAGAAATATTCAAGAGGAAGAGGTAAATACAGAGGTAAAGTACCCCTAATCTGCTTTTCATGTGAAGAAATCGGTCATATTGCTGCAAGGTGTCCAAACAAGAAAGATAAAGATGAAAAGAAAGATAATAAATGGAACAGTAAGAAATATTTCAAATCATTTAAAGATAAAAGTAAGAAATCATATTTTATGGCTAAATATTCTAATGATTCTAATGATGAAGAAGAGGATGAGATTATTTACATTGCTATAAAAGATGAATCTGACAATGAAGAAATGGCACTCATCTCTCACATAAGTAAGAATGATACATGGATCATTGATAGTGGCTGCTCACATCATATGACTGGAGATAAAACAAAGTTTGATCAATTTGAAGAGTATGATGGTGGCAGTGTAAGATTTGGAAACAATGAACCTTGTTGCATCAAAGGAAAAGGAAGAATCACTCTAACCCAGGAACTTGTATGTGATAATGCTTATTGGGTAGAAGGACTAAAGCATAATTTATTGAGTGTGGCACAGTTACTCAACAATGGACTCAAAGTAGAATTTATCCAAGGCAAAGCAAGACTGCTGAACGGTAAAGGAAAGCTGATTGGATCTGGTATTCAAACTAAAGGTAACTTGTTCTATCTTGAACTTGATGAACATTCATGTTTTATTGTTCAAATAGAAGAGAGTTGGTTATGGCATAAAAGATTATGTCATGTGAATTTTGACAATCTGGTAAAGATAAGCAAATTCAAGAAAGTGAGAGGCATTCCTGATTTAAAGAAACCAGAGGTCGGTTTATGCAAGAATTGTCAAATTGGAAAGATGGGTAAGTCTAGTTTCAAAAGCAAAAATTATCAGTCTGAAGATTTATTAGAAATTGTGCATACTGACTTATGTGGACCTATTGAAACTGAAAGCTATACTGGTGAAAAATATTTCATTCTTTTTGTTGATGATTATTCAAGAATGATGACCATCATGTACCTAAGAAACAAATCAGAAGCATTTGAAAAGTTCAAATGGTATTTGACAAGAGTAGAAAAAAAAATAGGTAAAAGATTGAAATGCCTAAGGTCAAAAAGAGGTGGTGAATTTATTTCACATGAATTTAATAACTTTTGTATTGAAAGAGGAATCAAAAGACAGGTTTCAGCACCAGGTACACCTGAACAAAATGGCATAGCTGAAAGAAGGAACAGATCCATCATGGATTGTGCAAGAACCTTGATGATAGAAAAGAATGTTGCTATCAAATACTGGAAGGAGGCTATCAGTACAGCAGTTCATACCTTAAACCGAGTACAGTTAAAAAAGGACTCATTCAAAACTCCATACGAAATATGGTATGGCTATAAACCCAATGTAAGTTATCTGAAAGTATTTGGAAGCAAATGTTATATCTTGAAAGAATCTAAAAAAGGAAAATTTGATGTAAAAGGTGATGAAGGTATATTTCCTGGATACTCATGTAAGAGTAAAGCATATAGATGCTTAAATTTATCTACTCACAAAGTCATAGAAAGTATACATGTGAAAGTTGATGAATTTGCAGAAAAGACTGAAGAAGAAAGCAGAAAAGAACCAGAAGATTACAAAAGATTCATCTTCAGTGATTCGGATATAATATCAACTGTATCTGAGAATCAAAAATCTTCTTCTACCGAGTCATCACTAACCGAGTTGCAGGAAACATCTACCGAGCCAACATCTACCGAGCCAACGTCTACCGAGTCAAAAAATACCGAGTTAGAGATTACTGAGCCTGAGGTAACCGAGCAGGTACATACCGTGCCAGTTGATACCGAGCCAGACCAAACCGAGCAAAGAGGAGAAATGCAAGAAGATAATGACAAAAATCATCCAAAAGAAAAAGAACCTGTTCTAGCCAAATATGTCAGGAGACATCATTCAGCAGATCAGATCATTGGAAATAAATCTGATGGAACCATCATAAGAAGTAAGTTGAAGGGTACTTGTTTACTTACTGATTTTGAACCTAGAACTGTCAAAGATGCATTAGAAAATGATAATTGGATTGAAGCAATGAATGAAGAAATAGAACAGATAGAGAAAAACAAAACATGGACTCTTATACCCAGGCCTAAAGACAAAAATGTAATTGGTACAAAGTGGGTTTTCAGAAATAAGTTGGATGAAAATGGTAAAGTATCAAGAAACAAAGCTAAATTAGTGTGCAAAGGATATTCTCAAGAAAAAGGCATAGATTATGGAGAAACTTTCGCTCCCGTTGCTAGATTGGAAGGTGTTAGAACCTTACTAGCATATGCTGCCTACAAAGGATTTAAAGTTTATCAGATGGATGTCAAGTCAGCATTTCTAAATGGTATACTGGATGAAGAGGTCTACATTGAACAACCTGAAGGTTTTATTGATCCAGATAAAAGGAACATGGTTTGCAAATTGCACAAGGCATTGTATGGTCTGAAACAAGCCCCTAGAGCATGGTATGAAAGATTGCATAGCTATCTTATTCAAATTGGATTTCAAAGAAATAATGATAACAGTAGTTTTTATATCAAGGAAGGACCAGAAAATAAGATTGTCCTGGCAGAAATATTTGTAGATGATACTATTTTTACAGGGAATGATGATCTTTGCAAAGAATTTTCAGAACAAATGAGCAAGGAATTTGAAATGTCAATGTTCAGTGAAATCAAATTCTTTGTGGGACTTCAAATTCAGCAGAACAAGAATGGCATCTACATCACTCAAGCAAAATATATCAAAGAGATATTGAAAAAGTTTGGTATGGAAGACTGTAAACCAGTTGGAACTCCCATGTGTACTGGACTAAAACTTACCAAAGAAGATGATTCAAAGGAAATAGATCAGACATTGTACAGATCTATAATTGGAAAGTTGCAATATGTAGTTCATACTAGGCCAGATATTGCTCTTGCAGTTGGAATTGTGGCAAGATTTTCAGCCAAACCAAGAGAAAATCACATGATGGCAATCAAGAGAATAATGAGATATCTGAAAGGAACTGAAGATTATGGATTATGGTATAAACTTGGAGGAAACCTAGACTTAAAAGTGTTTACTAATGCTGATTGGGCAGGAAACCTTGACGACAGAAAAAGCACAAGTGGAGGTGCATTCTTTCTTGGAAAGAGGTTGGTTTCTTGGATAAGCAAAAAGCAAAACTGTACAGCTCAATCAACAGCAGAGGCAGAGTATGTTGCTGCAGCAGTAAACTGTTCTAATATTGTTTGGTTCAAGCAATTGCTACAAGGCATGAAGATGGAAATCAAGGAACCAGTCGTCATGTTTTGTGATAACACAAGTGCAATCAATATATCTAAAAATCTAGTAATGCATTCTAAGACTAAGCACATTGCAATCAAGTATCACTTTGTCAGAGAATTGGTGCAGGACAAAGAAATCAGATTGGAATATGTACATACAAAGGAACAGATTGCTGACATATTCACAAAACCTTTACCTAAGGATGCATTTTTGTATCTCAGAGGTAAGTTAGGGGTTATTCCCCTATCTGAAGTTCACTAAAATAAGTTTTAGTGATGCATCAGCTCTTACAAAATTGAACAATCATCAGTTGATGCAGCAAATCAAGGAATTATTGCATATGAATCAGTACTAAAGGTACAATGAAATTCATTTGAAATTAGATGGTCTTTGGCATGTGTTGTCAAAGAGGGAGAGTTTTACTGTCATATCTTTTTCGAAATCCAAAATTTGATTAAGTAATTTCTTCACAGAGGGAGATTACTGTAAGAGGGAGAGTTCTCTATCTTAGAGGGAGAATTGTTAATTGTGTTGTGTTACAGTAGACTTGCTTTCAAATTTCATTTCTGCTATGACATGTTGTGTTTCCATCAATGCCAAAGAGGGAGATTATTGAATACAATTAAGTAATTGTGTATTGTCTTTGATGTTACACAAATATCATATCAGTTATCAGACATAGTCTACCGAGTTCTATCAAACAGAAAAACAGTTTACAGAGTCTACCGAGCTCAGTTGGTCAGTAAAAGCCTTTTGCAGTGTATACCGAGCATTCCGGTATGTCACACGGTGAGTTAGTGTTAACCGAGTTAACTCGGTAAGCTAAGGAAAGTTTAGTTCTTACCGAGATCACTCGAGTATCAAAGGATTTTGTAACGAACGGTTAAGTGTTAACCGAGTTCGCACAGTAAGCTAAAGAAAGCTGAGTTTTCGCCGAGCTTACTCGGTAGTCGAAGACAGCTTTTACCGAGTCCAGTCGGTTTCCAAAGGAAGTGGCAAGATTACCGAATTTCCCGGTAATTATAGTTCTTATTGAGTTCTGTCGGTTAACACAGGAAGGAAGTTTTTGTTCTGTATTGACCGAGCAGCGTCGGCCAGTGAAAGTTTTTTTTGTTCAAGCCGACTTTAGAATATGTTTAGTCAAGTTGGTTGGGCAAGCCGACTTTGAAATTGTTTTAACAAGTTGGTTGGGCCGACCTGGTATTATGAATAATATATAAAGAGGTGCTCAAGATGAAAAAAAGAAGAGGAGAGAATGAATATACGAAAAGTGCAAGGAAGTGCAAGGAAGAGACTTGCGTGTGCCTAAGCAGAATTGAGCAGAGGGAAATCTTGGAGCTACAGAGATATATATTTGATCAGTAAGGATCTCGTGGAGCTAAACTGAGATCTGTATTCAGAAAGATAAGTTGCATGTATTTTCAGATCATTCATTGTTGCTTTCTAACCATTGTAACAGTGATTCCAAAATCTCCTAACAGAGTTGGTTTAACAACCATTTCACAAATCCTTTAACAGGGTGGCAATTCAGTTGAATTGTTCAAAAAGACCTCTTACAAGGCCACTCCTAACAGGGTGATTAAATCCTCTAACAAGGTCACACCTAACAGTGTGTTTTGTAACCTTTAACAGGGTTGGCTCCTAACTGGGCTCACTTCAGAAGAGTGAAAATTGGTGACTAGTTGCTGGTGGTTTTTCCCATATTGGGTTTCCACGTAAATCTGGTGTCTACTGTGTTAATGATTACTTTCTTTTGCATAGTTGCGTATTTCAGTAAATGCTTCATAAATTGACTAAACACCTATCAAGTTTTAAGCAGTGATTTTTGTAGCAGCAGCAACTAAGTTTAAGGCATCTTTGGGACTTTTGAAAATGTTTTATGGTAACTGATTCACCCCTCCCCTCTCAGTTACACCATCTTCATTTTCCAACACAAATATGTTTCTATCTGTTCCAATTTGGAGAGAACATCATTTGATGATTCCATGTATTCTAGTTGCAACCCAAGTACATATAACCAACCCAATTGTTTTTCTTTCTACAAGTTTCTCAGTTGTTCACCATTAAAGGTGTCATTAAATTCTATAGAAAACACTTAATTTTTTTTGACTTTCCATGACCACTTTAATTACCTACGCTTATGCTTGATTAAAGAATGTATTTCCTTTTGTAGTGATGGTTGGAGAAATACTTCACTATTATAAATCACCAAACTACGTACTACTTATCACCTTAATCCTCATATTACCTCTAATTCAAAAAACAAATCTCTTAGACTTTAATCTTGAAGATAAATTCTACAAGTTTCTTGTCACCATAGATTTACAATAACTTAGAATGCAATACCACCAAATAGGAAAGATGCCAATATGAATTTATCATCTTCTATGTCTCCTTTGTGATTTAAAGAGTACTAATATGTATGTGCAATTATTCTTCATGATGTTCTTAGCTCCTAATTGCAACCTCCAATCTAACTCTAACCACTCACACATAATATAAACCCTGGTAGCATACAAAATGGTCCCGTTTTCAATGTCTTTTCAACTTATGTGAGTGTGCACACCTATTACTCCAAGATGGATGTTAGAAAATAAACAATAAACTCTCTCCACATGAAAGTTTCAGCCAAACATTACTCCAAGTTAAAGGATAATAACTGTCTTTAGGCTATTCTTCACACATGAGAGATAAATATTCTATCTACAATACCTCCACCCAACAATAAAATCTCAAACTTCAAAAATATTTAAAAATATGCATGTTATTTTTTGCAAAAATTAATTTCTTTCCAATGCACAACACTCCTTCAATTGTTATCCCTTTGCTAGAAAGTGATGCACCGCATGGACCCTTCACTTGTCGAACAATATCAATTTTGGCTTTTCACTATTATTTTGACCCAAGCATCTACTTTCCCATTATTTTGACAAGACTATGATTTGTATCAGAAGATAAGACTCTTGCATGTGGCATCATAATGAATCGTTATGTTCCCTGATATTCTTGGCTATCCTTTGGTTTGCTTGGAAAGCAAGGTGTCATTACAAAATGCATGCTAATGTAATTTGCATGATTACCACCTCTCCATTAAAACAAATCATTTGGTTGTGAATATTTCCATCACAAAAACTAAAAATATCTCCAATGCAACAACTATAGACTTTAAAGTATTTTCCCCAATAAAACCCACTAGGAATAAAATATAATTTAATCACCAATAATTTTTTGGACCCACACAATATCAAATTAAATATTCTTCAAATGCTCAACTCCTAATAAATATTTTAATTCTTCTAAGGTGGAATTCCTATAATCATCCATGTGCTTCAATTTCAATGACGTTCCTTCTTGTTCCTATGAAAATTAATATATGTCATTATAACCACCAAATTGGAGAAGCTTGCCTAGTTGGTATCATTTTAGCCATTTCTTAAATAAAGTAAGTATTCTCATAGTTTTCTTGGTGTCTCACGACATGAAAGACCTGAGAAGGCTCAACATACAGCATATGTTATGAGAACACTAATCGATACCTGGAAATACTCCTTTTTGCTACTAATGATGAAATGACACCTAGAAAATGGTACACGACAAGAGTAGAAACACTTTCTAAAAGTGATAGTTCAATAATTCTCAAACTTTTATTTTGCCAAAATTCATCTGCTTAATCATAACAGAAACTACATACTATAAACATTATAACTCCTATGGCTATCCAAAAAAAATTCATGTAATTATGTAACTCTTGTGTTTTCAACTGAACAAGAGAGGGAATTTTCCATTACCAATACACATTGATCATTAGCTATTACAAAATTTCACAAGCTAAATTATATGTCATTAGGTGCCAAATAGGATGTCTCTTGTCTGTTAAAGCTTCTTCTAATCATTAAACATGATAGTCACAACTCATGGTACATATTGCTAACATTACCCAACAATGAAAATTAAAATTTATGGTAATTTCTCATTTAGATTTCATCGTCTGTTAATAACATTCAATTTAGGATACATTAACTCAGCAGAATTCCATCTGTCCTTCACAGCTTGCTAATATACAAACTACTATCTATTTTAGGTTTGACTCTTGTTTTGTTGTGCTTAGTATTTGTCATGCACCATTACACACCACTCTCTGTCTTTAGGTTTTTTTGTACTCAATAATCCATAGTAACAATGAATACCAATTGTTACTGAATTATAATTTCATCTAGTATAGATAATTTCTAGTGGCAAAAACAGGTGTCTGCCTGTGTTGTCTTTGGTTCCTTGAATTGATGACTATTCCAATATTCCTTTAATTGGTGGCTTAGATAAACTAGATTCAATATTTCTTCCAATATATCAACCTCGTGTCAAGCTTAGCACCAAGAATCTACCGATCTTAATGTTGCTAGTTCGAATGTGTATAGAATGCCCAAATCAACTACCAGTTATAGGTGACTTTCAATGTCATAGACCAATTTGGGAATTTGTACAACACCTCATTCCTCATGCCAAACCCACACTATAGTTGGTTGTAGTTTTAATATCTCCATCTTGCATAAGATAAGTTTGTGATAATCTCTAGCTGCTAAAGTTGTGAGTACACATGGTGACATGCAAAGAAGAGAAAACTTATAGTAGCAATATTTAAAAAAATTCCTGGAACTTTAATTTTTTCCTTCTTAGGATATAATAATAGGATAAAAAAATATTCACAAAAACTTTTAATACTTCATCCAATTTTATAGTGCACTCCAAACTCCTATTTAATCTTCATGCCTGATAATGAATTAGAGATAAAATGAATTAATATGTGGGCTGACCTCAAGGTTAGGAGGAAAGGTTACTCTCTAGGTGAAAATATATTTTCTCTTGTGCAATAAGATTTTAAAATGTAGGATTGCAAATAACTTATTTATTCACAAAACTTTAGATTAAACCTAAAACAATGGCAAGTTCGAAGCTCTGATACCACTATAATATCCCAAATGGATATTGGCTTGATTTTATCTCAAAATAATTTTCAGAACATAAACATATGAAGATTCATTATAAACCAACAATATAAACTAGTAGATTCTCATAAAATACCTTAGAACATGTTATTGCATTATACATCAGCAATACAATAACTAGCATTCAAAAATCCAATCCTAAATACAATTTTACAGCCAAATTGGAATACTACAAAAAGAACTTGTAAGCAAATGTGAGACACCTGGTGTGACATCTCCACAAATAATGGATTTATGTCCACTATCTATTGGCATGAGGGATTATGTCCTCAATCTGGATGAAAGATGAAGCTTTCCAAATAACTCTCTCAAGGGAGAAACTAAAATTTGAATTATAAACGAAGCATCAAGAAATGAGCTTCTCCTCCTCCTTTTAAAAACCTAAACTATGACTCTTCATCTTTTTTATTCTTGTCCTTGTCCCATCATGTCAAATCATCTCTTATTCATTCTCCTTTAATTAAAATTGACTTAATAATCATGGGTTAAGTCCTCAAAGTTCATCTACTAGATTGGCCTATCAGTTTTAATGTCCCAAAAAAAGGGGACATTGCAATAGATCCATAATTAAAATTTTACTCGTTGATATTAATGGAGCCTCAAAAATTTTGAGACTACCATTTCTGAAGCAATGCATGAGAGGGACACTACTATGCAAGTATTGTTAATTATATCAAAAGATTTCATATTTGGCTATCAATAATATCAGAGGTGGGCATTTATTTATGCAACACAGGAGCCTATATGAAAAATCAAAACTTATACACAAGAACAACATGTCATAGATTTGAAGTGACATCGGTCCATTTTCCCTAAAGCCAAACACCCACCTACCCACCTAATGCTCATTAACTTGGTAGGTGTGTTTGAAATCTAGAATGAGAGGGAAATTGAAAACAAGACAAATGGAATGAATTCACTCATTTGATTAAGATAGAGGAGAAGAAGCATAGTAGAGAGAAGAGAAAAGAACAAGATCAACAGATCAAGGTAGTTGTGAAAAAGAATATTTAGTACAAAGCAGAGGATAGAAGGAAGGTTCAGTTTCATTGTTTGTAGTAGGATGTGTTTGAATCTTTCTATCATTCTGTAAGTTCATTTTCATTTGTCATGAGAAGTAGTGATTTCACCATGCACTATTGTATGTAGCCTTTAGTGTTGTAAGTTTAAGATTAAGTTTTATTAGTTGAATTTTTTAGTGTTTTTGGGTTGAAGCCGAATGGTCCCAAATTTTGTAATAGTTTAACCTAGTTGACTAGAAAGAAAGCAAGAAAGCATACTAATTAATCTAATTGTGTTGGCTCATTATTGTCTCTCTTCTATTCATTATTGAATGGTGTTTTGTATTTGAGAAGTTAATATGTGTAAGTTTTGTTGTTACCTTTTCTATATTTTAATGGTGGAAATCTTAGACTGTAAGTCTTTAGTTATCTCACTTGACTCACTCCTTAACCAAGCTCCTTCTCTATCAACTTAGTTTTTGTTAGACTTGTTGTTTTGACTGAGTCTATCAGGAATCTATTTATTTCCCTTACCAAGTTCACTTAGTGCTTTTATTGATCGAGTTCACCCTACCTTTGTATTGTTTAAGTGTTGAGCCTATCAAGTTCCACCTTTCTTTGGTGATCAATTTCATCTGGTGTCCACTATTTCAAGCTCCCTTTGTTATCGAGCTAACTTGGAACCAATTTCTTATCACTTAGTACCTTCTTGTGCCAAGAAAAACTATCACTCAGTACCTTCTTGTGCTAAGAAAAACTATCACTCAGCACCTTCTTGTGCTAAGAAAAACTGTCACCCAACACCTTCTTGGGTTGAGAAATTTTTTAAAGGTTGTGAAGTTGAATCCTTTACATGGTATTAGATCTTTGAGGCTCCACATCCATAATTATTTAGGGAATTTTCTAGGTATTTAACATGGTAGGAGATGTAGGAAAGATATGGTAGCAGCCACCATCCTTTAATGGACAAAATTATGATACACGAGCAAACAAGATGAAAACTATTATGGTAGCTAATGATTTGTGGGAGTTTGTGATCAATGGGTTCAATGATGTTACCATCCCAATACTTTATGTTTCCCTCAAAAACCCATAGAAGAATCAGTTGAAGGAGTCAAGAAGGAAGGATGTGAAAGCATTAAGTCTGATTAAGACAACAATGATAGAGACAGTCTTTCCCAAGATTGCAACAACAAATTACTCAAAGGAAGCATGGGATATCCTTGAGAAGAACTTCAAGGGGACTAATAAGGTCAGAGTAGTAAAGTTATAGATGATCAAAAGGGAGTTTGGAAACCTTCAAATGAAGGATAATGAACTTATTTCACAGTTCATCTCACGAATCTCCACTTTGTTATATCAACTCAAATCAAATGGAGAAGAGCATGAAGAGCAAAGGATTAATGAAAATATATTGAGGAGTTTACTTCAAAAGTATGACAACCTTGTTATGACAATTAAGGAAGCAAAAGAACTTACCACATTGACCATGGATGAGTTGATGGGAACTCTTCAAACCCATGAGCACTGGATCAACAGATCAACAACAACTTCCCAAGAGTAGTCTTTCAAGGCTCAAGAGAATTCAAAAGAAAGTGGGAGAGGAAGAAAAGGCTCCAGTAGATGTTCAAGAAGTACAGGTCATGGAAGGAATGGCTAAAGGAATGCTAGTGCAAAAATCTCAAGATGAGCTAACAACCAAGAGGGAGCAAGCACTTCTCAAAATAGCTCTAGAGGAGGTAAGAAGAATTGCAACTCTAATAAGAGAAATGTATAATGTTGATATTGAGATAAGTATGGGCATTATGAAAGTGAATACACATGTGGCTAATGTGAACTTGGGAAATGCAAATAATCCTATAGCCTTCATCATGTCTAACATTGGTGAAGAAGGTAGCCCTAAGGTATGGTGCCTTGACAACAACTATAGCAACCATATGAGTGGTAATGCAAGTTTGTTCTCTTTCATTGATAAGACTTTCAAGTCTAAAATTGAGATGGGAAATAATGGAACCATTCCCATAGTGGGAAAAGGATCAATCATGGTCCACATCAAGCAAGGTGAGAAGAAGGAGATACAAAATTTCTATTTTTCCCTGGGTATGAAGCACAATTTGATAAGTGTTGGATAACTCATTCAAAATGGTTACAAAGTGCTGGTGGAAAATGACAAGTGTGTAATTCATGAGAAGTATGGTAGTAATAGATTACTTGCAATAGTCCAAATGACAAAGAACTAGATGTTTCCTTTGAGGATAAAGACATGCTTCTTTTCTCAAGTTAGTGTTGCACCTCCCAAGCAAGCATGTACACTAGTAAATCAAGAATCAGCTCTTAGGAGTGTGATTAAAGACCCCTCTAAGCTTTGGCATCTCAGATATGGACATCTTGGCTTTGCTAGTTTAAATTTGTTGTCCAAGAAAAGAATGGTAGATGGTTTTCCAAGCATTGTAGATTCATATGACAAGTGTTAGGCTTTTATTTTGGGTAAGCAACATAGGCTTCCCTTTAATTCTAAAAATTATAGAAGGGCTAATGCACCATTAGAATTGGTGCATTTTGATTTAGTTGGCCCTATTGGGACTCAAAATTGCATCCCCGATTTTGAGTACCATTGAAGAGTTTAAGCCCTATAAATGCTTTTTAATGCATATGTAATCGACTATCCATTTGAGGCCTAAGAGGTGTTTAATGTTTCTAACACCTTCCATTCAGTATGTCGCCTCATCCCATGGTGATAATTTTTCATTCTGAGCCATTTTGTGAAGTCTTGTTTTGAGCAATTGTCAAATCTGCATTTTCACCTAAGTGTCAAATAATGATAGGAGGCCATGTTTGCAAGTAAATATCTAGCACCCAGAAATGTTTCATGACTCGCAACTTTGGGAGTGTCTAGTGTCCATACCAAAGAGCCTATGTTTCATATTTTGAGTCATTTTGAGTTTGTTTGACTAGGTTTTGAATCCCTCAAAGTTGGTCATTTTGTGTTGTCATGCTGATTCAATTTGTTCTAAATTTTGGGATGCCCTGTTTGATGAGTTATAACTTTTGATCCAGTTAACCAAAATGATGAAATTTATTTTGTGTTTCATTCTAGTGGTTAGAGACTTTCTATGTTTCAAGTTTGAGCTTACGACGAATCTATTTGATCAGTTTTCAAACGCAATTCCAAATGCAATTTTTGTCTTTTTTACTGGTGTCAACAAGTGCAATTTTTTTGAAACCCCTGTTCGTGATGTCATAACTTGAAATCCATGATAGGTGAGATTGAATGGATTGTACCACTATGTTGTACTCTGAAAATACTTCAAGTGTGCCAATTTTTAAATTTTGATAAATCCATTTGCACACTTTCCTAGGTCAATTCCATTTGCAAAAAATGTTTTTCTGACATTGTTTCTAGTCTACAAATTTGAGTAGCCCACTTTGATTGCTTTCCATTTTCATCCTATTATTCATCATGAGCCCAAATCATAGATTCATACTCTCCTTGTGACAGTGAACCAACATCCCATTTTCATTTTCCCAAGTGTCAATTTGCCCAGTTTTCAAAGCCAAATTTGAACCCAATTTATTATTTTCTGACTTGTTTTCTTGTATGCAGAATAGAGAATCAGTATTGTTGATTTCAGAGCCCAATTAGAGGTTTGGATCAGTTTTTAAAGCCAGTTAAAAGACCTTCTGGCATTAAATTGACAGTTTGCAGTTTAATGATTAAATGAGTTTTAAATTTGATTGCCCATGGTCAAATTTGTTACGAATTAGTATCAGGTAGTCAGTGGACCAGTTTAGATTATCAGTTGTTCGAAAATAAAAACAAAAAATAGTCAGACTTGCTTTGGGGCCCGACTGAATGGTGTCAAACTGACAAGGTATATTGGAGATTAAAAATCTTATAAAAGAGAGGGTTATAATGATTGTAATCATTATAAATTTTAACATGAATGCACGCCATTCATCAAGTATATAAAGAAGAGAATATTGAGATGATACCCACAACTCATTACATAAGTTTTTGTTGTGGCTCTAAATTTTGCATAGAAAAAGAGAAAGGAGATCATGCCTCTGATTATCATTTTTCTAGTCTATTATTGCTTCCTCTTGGGGCAAGAGACCACATTCAGACCCATATAAGAAAATATATAATTTCCTCATATGTTTCTACATACAGGTGGTCAGAGACATTTTTAATTGTTTTGGTCGCATATTGTGCATGGGTATATCCATTTCAGATAGGCTTTATTGATATACAAAGATGGGGGAAGCTTTGCATTGTTGGCACTATTATAGACACATTTTTTTTCTATTTACATTGTTGTCACATTCTTTGTGATATACATTGATGAGAAGTCACAGACTATAATAGACAATCCAAAGCAGATAGCACTCAGCTTGCTTAACATGCTCTACCTCTGGCACTCAAAGAAAGAAAGCCATAAAAGGCAAAGCCCACATGGAATAAAGAAGCCATGGGCTTAAAGGAGAACCCCACGCCTAAACAGAAAATGGTTATAAAGGGAGCCCCCTCACACCCATCTCATACTTCTCCATCCTTCGCATTCTTAGCCACCATTTCTTGCCCATCACCTACTTATTGTCAAGCTTGGTCAAACAAATAATAAAATGAAATCATATGTTTGAATGGTAAGGGAAACAAAGTTATACACCCCATCTAAAAAAGAAAAACTTTTGAAAAATAAATTGAACAACATCTGTCCTTTATCTTTGCCTTTTGAGACCTGCTTATTGCCCAATGAGTTTTTCACTGACAAGCAAATGGCACTTAGATGGAGAATGCAAGGCATTTAGCCTCCATATACAACCCCTACACTGGTAGTGGAAGAATTATTCAAGTGTACAAAATCTGTGAAGGTGAGGAAGAAGAGAGAGCTGCAAAGTACATACGAAAAGCTTAGAAATACTTCCAGTGTACCACAAAGGATCCAAACTCTTCATATTCTTCCTTTCTGATCCACATCTATCACCCAAGAACATAAAACAACATTAAATTAGCAATGGCAATCATACATTAGTTTACTACACACATCTAAACTATATAACACTACCCATTATGCACAACTTATAAACAAGTCATACTTGTTGGAAGGTACTGAGAGAGGCCAAGATAGAACCACCAATCCAAACATTGTATTTTCTCTAAGTGCCAAAGATTTTAAAGTCATTACTATGGGAATAATAGAGGAGAAGCATGAAAAGGGGGCAGACCACATGCATGGTAACCAATTGGAGAAGGGGAATCGGTCAAGGAAGCCTCCAAATGAAATAAGCAAAAGATGGCCATGCCTTGTTAAATAAAGTTGTATCAATGTTATAAGCCACAGATTGCAAACTGCCATAAAAGAATCATGTCAAAGGTAGGGAAGGCAATCATATCACCATGGAAGCAGAGGAGATGCCAAAAGTTGTAGGGAAAGAACATTAGCAGTAATGCCATGCCATTTCCATTTAAGACCAAGCAAAACTAGTGTTGTTTAAAACTGTAGAGTCTCAAACCGGTTATCGCACATTCCTTATGTGGATGAATTTTTTGATATTTAAATACAATTCAATTCAATTAGTGTAATGTCATTAAGACAAGAGCTTTTGGGAAGCATGAGCTCGTGTGGACCTCTGTAGCTGACTTGTATGTGGATGATAGCTGGATCTAAGGTATGCAATATTTTGAATAAAGATATGCATGAGCTGATGTGGTGAGTTCAAACCTAGATGCATTTAGATCATGCCACGTGTCCTCATCATGTGGTGGGCGCTTTCCCACAATAATAAGTTGTGTAAAGTTTAAATAATGTAGGTAAGTAGGTTGTCGCCACATGGCAGCAGGTCCCAGTCAAGGTGGGGTGGTGCCACAAGAGCAGATCAAGACTAGAGGCTTAAGATTGCAACACATGTCCAAATCCTACGGTCAGCACAATCCTGTAAAACAAAGATGCTAGGTAGTTAAGCAATGTGGGGATGCTAAAAAGTGATACATGATAGTGTGGGCCTGGCTGGCGATGAGGTGGTAGGTCGAGATGAGGTGGACCAATTAGGTGCTGCCATGTGGCATGCTCAATCAACCTAGTTTGACCTGAGATCCAAGTGCAAAGAAAAATTTAGATGTGTCAAAAGATTAATTTTTAATTATTTTCAAAAAGGGAGTACGTGCAACCTTTTTTAAATTCAAAGAGGCCTTTTTTCTAAAGTTCAAACTTTAGACTATTTTAATCTTTTGAAAATTTAAAATTTAAAGTTGCAGACCTGAGCCTTTTAGCAAGGGAGTGATTTTCAAATAGACTTTTAGGGGGTTCCTAGTAAGAAAATATAGCGATATTATATATCGCCAGAATTAGGAGAAGACAAACTTTTTGATTCTGAGGTTAGTTTTCACACAAGAAGTAGTTTGTTCGAGCTATAGGAGGTTTTGTCTTAGATTCCTAACTTACAACCGCATTTAGGTGTCAAAGTTCAATTGTGATTTCTAGTAAGGTAATGACATGAATATGGGTAAAACATGGTTAGAATGCAGTTGGGGTTGATTTTGGTCACCATTATTAAGTTTAAACCTAAGTTTTTACCAACATTTCATGATGCATTTCAAATTTTTGGTGACACAAAAGTTTTCATCATCTAAGCGCAAATATTTTCAAATCAGTTACAGGAAAGTGATGAAAAAAAAATCAAATCAAAGCAGAGAGAGATTAGAAAGATTCTTTTCATTGCAAAGGAGGCAATTTCAAGTGAACAGATATCAAACACAAAATAGATCTAGGAATTCCTTCTCTCCTATACTATTTTTTCTCTCTTTCATTATAGGGGTTGGCAGTTTTCTCTGGGGAAACCAGCAGGGTTCCAGTTTCTACTATGAGACCAAGTTGTTGCTGGTTTTACTTCCTATCTAATTGAGCAGAGCTCTAGCAGTGAAGGCCACACATAAGCTCTTGTGCATATTTTTAGTTCATTTCATGTATTGTCATTCTGAGTTAATAGAAATTGATGCTAGATCATGTGAATTATCTAAAGGTTCATTTAGTTTTACCAGTTTATGTATTAAGTCTTTCCAAGGATGAATATAAAAGGGGATTTACATGAATTATTTGGGTTTTCTTATTCTATCTCCTGATTCTTCATATGCTATTAGCTTTGAGATTAATTGAATAAGGTTCATTTGATTTAAGACATCTTGGATGAGTTGTGTATCAGATTTGTTGTTTCTTTTGACTCAAGGAGTTAAGTAAATGCTTCAGTGTTCTGATAGGGTTTTTGGGTGTATGAAGGGGATATTTCATAAGAATGGGATTTGGGGATTTCAGTTGACAAACTTAATTGTAAGGCAATCAAGTTAGGTCATCTTACTGGCAATGACTCTATGTTGCAATGGATAAGGCACTGATCTCTAAATTAGATGCAAGCTAATATGAAGTTCATTTGCACAAATCTTTTAATCAAAATCAATTTAGTTATTCATGTTTTGTAGTGGGATGAAAAGAATTAACCCTCACTTAGCTTATGGATTCATAGGTTATGATTTGTAGCTATCTCATTTCTATATCACTGCATAAGTATCAGAAGATAAAAGGGGTTTTCATCTACTATTATTAGGTTTAGATTTATGTTTTAGTTGCACTGGTACCATACATCAAAACCTCAAGGTTAACCCACCTAGGTCTTGCAGAGCCTAAAGTGAAGAAGGAGTTATGCCTTATAGTTGGCCCAAGACTGCAGTCAAGTGTATTCATCATAGGAATTTGCTAGCCTTAGATGCATTGGTCTGGCTTCTTGGTTATTTTCAAAACTGTTAAATTAAGAGCCAACAGGCCCTATGCAAACTATTTCCATTGGGGGGAGTACTTTTTTTATGACATTTATAGATGATTTTAGTTGTAGGACATGGGTGTGTTTTTTAAAGAACAAATTTGAAGCTTTTGTTGAATTTAAAGCCCTGGCTAAAAAGGAATGTGGACACTATGTAAAGGTCCTTAGATTAGATAGAGGAGGGGAGTATATCTCCAATTTCTTTGTAAATTTTTTTAGGAAGAATTGCATCAAGGAGCATACAACTAGTTATACTCCACAACAAAATGGAGTGGTTGAGAGGAAGAATAGGACCATTGTTGAAATGGAAAGAATCATGGTGAAAGAAAAGGGACTCCCAACTAAATATTGGGGAGAGGTTGTAGCAAAATTAGTATACTTGATAAATAGGTGTCCTACAAAGTTAGTTCATGACAAGATTCTTCTTGAGTCATGGTCGAGGAATAGATGGAAAGTTGAGCACTTGAGAGTGTTTGGATGTGTAACATATCCACATGTGCCAAAAGAAAAAAGGTGAAAGCTAGATAACAAAGGCAAGAAGTGTATCTTTATGGGTTATCACTTGGAATCAAAGGCTTATGGATTGTATGATCTGATCACCAAGAAGATTATCATTTCAAGAGAATTTAGATCCCACTCTCATCTCCCTATTACTAAGAAAGACTAAGAGTGTAATGGAGATATACCAAGATGAAAGGTATGAGAAAGATTATGATGAGAGTGTTAATTTTGTATTATTTTCTCATAGTGATCCAATTAATTTTGAAGAAGTTGTGAAGGAAGATAAATGGTGTAATGCCATGGATGAGGAAATAGATGTTATTGAAAGAAATGAGACATAGGAGTTAACTACTTTTCCTCCAAAGAAATAAGTAATTAAATTGAAATGGGTATACAAGACCAAGTGCAATGCTGAAGGAAAAATAGATAGGCATAAGGCAGATTTAGTGATCAAGGGTTACAAGCAGTAGTATGATAGAGATTATGATGAGACATATGCCCTAGTTGCAAGAATGGAAACCATGTGTGTTGTCACACTAATACATTTGGCATCGATTTGCGACAGCTACATGTCACAATTACGACAGCCATGTGTTGCCACTGCAACAGTAATAAATGTCATTGTTTTTTCATTACAAATTATGACATCTAGCATATGATGTCACAATTATGTCACATATCCATTTGTATGCAACCCCTTTATTGTGACTCCAACCCCATCACAATTCTTGTAGCTGGCATCGCAATTGCGATGCATGTCCTAGAAATTGTGATGGCTATTGGGTGTCGCTGCTACAGCAAGCCCATCGCAATACTAGTAGCTAGCATTGCAATTATGATGGAAACCTTGGCAATTGTGACAGCAGTGGGCATCGCCGCTACAGCAAGCCCATCACAATGGTTGTGGTTGACGTCGCAATTGCGACAAATACAAAGTAAAACAAAAAAAATTGTTGGCTTCTTTTAGATGACCTTTACAATTTTGGTAATTAGATTTTGGTTTTTGTCCAAGCCAGGAATGGCTACTAATTAGAGTGTGCTTGCGTGTTTGTGTGATGCAAATAACTTAATATTAACCTTGTCCTCTGGACTAAATATCAGTGCTCTCTATAGATCATCTCTCTTCTTCTGCAAAAAAATGCCCTTCAATTTATAACCATCTTAAAAGATAGATTTAAATATGATACCCTAAAGGAATTTCAAAATAAAAAAGCTCATGAAAATGATATGTTTATAAAATAGTTTTTCAGTGATCACCTTATAATGCTTCTGGTTTCCCAAGAAATCAACTGAGGTGGATTGTCTATCATTAGTACTTGCTCTGATAGTTAAAATCCAAGGAGCAACATTCGACACACTACCTAGACTTGGGCCATTGTTTCCTATAGAACAAACCACAACCCTTCCCTTTTGGACAGCATGGAGTGCTCCAATGGAAACTACATTAGAAAGGCATAGTAATGCACCTTGAACACCTCCAAGAGAAATAGAGAATATGTATACTCCATCATATATCCCTTGATCAAATGTTGCAAGAATATCTGCATCATAGCATCCAAATTTTGTGCTGCTACTGTTGGACTTCCAACAAACCTTGTAGGCCGCAACTCTGGCAGCAGGAGCCCCTCCCTTTGCAACTCCCTTGGCATATCCAAAAATATTTTCTTTTTCCACAAAATTCCCACCAGCTGTGGACAAGGTATGAGATCCATTCCCATTCATGTCTTGAGCCAAAATTTCTTCCCCTCCTTCAAGAGGCCTAGTTTCAGCCTCAAATCCCCATGCGAAAGTACCTTACTCCAATCAACTTCCTGGTGGAGAACAAATAATCTTAAGACACAGGTTTTTGATTCTACAAATCCACCAGAGATATCAAATTTCCACGATCTAATCATAATTTTTATCATAGATTTCTGAATTTGATTATATTTATTGTTAGTGTCAACATTTCGGATCACACTTCATGATCCATCATCAGAATGAATAGGAAGATATTAAGAAGGGACATTCATCAACAAATCCATTAAAAAGGGACATTCTTAAATGTCCTCTGATACTTGGAAATCTCTTTTAGGGGTTAGTTATATCGAGGGTATATACAAGCACAATAACCCAATGATTATTTGAAAGCTCGTATCCTTAGTCACTCTATCTAATTACTAAAGATCCCTAGTTCTTCTTAACAATTAGAACATCCTGCACACACTTATCTGTCAAAAACTTTGAATACAAATATAAAGCATCTCCTACACTGATTACTCTAAATTGACGTCTGGATTGCTCAAAAATGTTTTGAAAACTTAGAATACTGGATTGGATTTTGTGATGGGTATAAGAGAGTACCTGTTGCAAGTGAATCCGATGTTATTTTGGCAGATTCCCCTCCACCATGAAGGAATGGGGCCATAACCCTTGTCACTGAAGCTTGTAGATTCAGGCCACACACCTGACATGAGGCAAACCAAGATTAGCTATATTGCATTATATATGACATAATCCCCTATATATATAGTCTAACAATAGGGCTTCTGATGAGCTTCTACCTGAATCCAAGTTAGCAATAATGACATCTTGTCTGAATTTTGTTTTGTTCCAGAGTGATTGCGAAATGATTTGTTGATTGGCATTTTCTAGGCCCAAGAAAGCCCACGAATAAGTAGTCTACAACTTTCGCAGACTGTTAGGAACCACAAATATTACTCTTGGGAGCTCTGAAGTAGAACTATTATGTTAGGAATCTTAAACATATGGTTTGCCAATACATAATGAGAAGAAAAAATCATAGTTGTAAGAATTTACTTGAAATGGCAAGAGCATGATCTTCCTGGAGTTTAGCAACAAACCCGTTAATAGTTTTAGAGTATGAATAGAAGATTGACTCCTTGGCTACATCCTTGTTGAAAAAATTAGACAAAACAGTTGAAAAAATGGAGAATTTATGAGAAAAAAATGAATAACTACCATCCATAGAAACAAAGGAATAGAACAAATATCATTTTTCATTGATAAGGCTAAAGTAGGGATTTGGGAAGGTTTTTAAATGTTTCACATTCTCAATTAAGTTACAATAAAGAGGGATCGAACTCAAAAATGGATGGTTGGAAGGATAAAAAATGAAAGAAACGATTGATTAGTTTGAATGGTAGATTTCTATCTTTCGATTTTATTGCAATCTATCATCAAGATGACAGAATGTTGATCCAAAAAAAAATATACATTCAAATTCAAGAACAAAAATCTACATATCAATAGACTTGTATAATATGAACAAGAAAACAAAAGTATTTCAAAAATTTATCAAGAAAAAATATGTTTATGATTGTATTTTATAAATATTGTTATTTAAGTTTATAATCACTGAATAAAAAATTGAGATTTTAGAATTGAATCAAACAATATAAATTTTGAGGATTATCTAAATGATGGGTAAAATAATCTTTAAAAAATATGTAACATCTGATTTATGTAAATAAATATGAAAAATGAACTGTCAGTATTACATAAGCATAGAATTGTTTTTTTTTATAAAGGACTCAAATTACAGTGCATAATTTGATCTATTATATAATCAAGAAGAAGAATATCAAAAATTCACATATTCCCCTTGATCCATGTAGAATCTAATGGACTCTTGTAAAGCAATGGGTCCAAAGGATTATTTTTAGTTTTATACAAAATATATCTGACTAATAGGGCTCTAAAGTTTATATCTATTACCTTCCCAAAACAGATGACATGACTTCATAATGAGACTCTGCAACCAGATGAGCCCTCACGCTTCCTTTATAATGTTCTCCCATGGAAATCACATAAGACTACCATCAACCAAATCAAAATTGCATCATGCCATTATTTCTTATAAAATTTTATATAATTCAAAACGGCCATTCTTAAACATTAGACATCAAGAGAAAAACAAAGCTTAAAAAATAAGTAGACTTTGATTATTTAATATTTTTAGACTAAAAATCAAGCCTTAATGCGTGATGTTTAAGTCATCCAATCCAAAATAGCTACAATGATTCAACTTTAATCACTACATATGTTGTCTTCTCCCGACCCTCCCAATTTCATCTAAATAGCATTGTAAAGAAAATATATATGAAATCTATATCATATATATCCTTCTTAGTTATAATCATAGAGAATTAGATATTAAATTTCTACTATTTATTATAATCATAGTGATTGGTTTCTGGATTCAATTCAGTTAAAATTTTTATCATCACATAAAACTAATCTCCTAAGATTTGAGAGATACAATCGACAATTCTAAAAGATGAGATAGGTAAACATTCTGCCTTATGAATACATTATTTCCAGAGCTATATAATTTGATTGGAAATTTTAAAAAATAGTATACTTTTCTACTTGGATAAGGAAAATTGAGCATGAAGATAATACTTACCTTACCCATAAGACTATGTTGTCAACTTATTCCCACCCATTCATAAGTTTTCCCATCAAAATAGCGCATAGTTTTCATACCTGCCCATATACCTTCACAAGAAAAAACAATAATGACATTAGGACTAGATTTGTATACTACTTAAACAATCCATGATACAAAAAGTGGAAATCAAAGTAAGGTTTGCAATTTTTTTGAAGATAGAACTCTCCAATTTAGGCTCAGTTATAATGAGGTGAGACGCTGAGTATGTATAATTTATCTACCAATTTTCTTTAGCACCTTATGATAATTATGATAATCATATCATTAGTGATAACATAGTCCCAAGACAGTGCTGAGATCCAAGGATGCAATAAAATGTATTAGTGAATAGGCAAAGTTGACTAATGAATTCCTCCTTCTAACACACATGCTCTGTGATTGTATACACCGTCCTCTAACACGAATTGTTGGGAGGGTGATGTTGGGGAATTGTCTGCCAGATTCACTGAGAAATTCTCTAGTCTCGTAATGTTTCTATTCTCATATGGGCTCCCTCCTCTTTCCAAAAGCAATACTGTGAAGTTTTGTGAAAGTGTTGCTGCCAGTGGACATCCTGTTGTTCTCCTCCCACAATGATGTAGTCATATGTTGCTACTGTGGGAGATTTTGTTGCCTCCCTTATGAATCTACCATGGTGTGGCACCGTCACTGGTTATATTACACACACAAATCAGTTCTTAGGGCCAATGGGTGTGTATAACGAGATATAATACCCATTAATTTGTTAACTAGGAAGAAAGAAATCATTGAATATCTGTGATAGTTTTTAATCTAGAATGAAGATTGTGAGAAATTCTCCCATAAGCTGTGGTGTAAGTTGGTTGTCAAGGATGGCATAGAAGCAAAATGAAACACTAGGTGGAGTAATAGAAAACATTTGTCAACTACGAAAGATGGAAGAAAGTAGGTTGATCATGCACTCAGAGCCAAGTTGATGAGTAGGTTTGAAGTAGTGGTTTTTAACATTAGGCAGCTAAAACTAATAACATGAATATAAAAACATCAAAGCATCAAGAGCAGGTATTGAGCACATCAACATTACCTCAAGAAAAAAGAAATCATTTTTCAGACTGGTAGATCATGAAAAGACTGTTCCTTTACATACCACTGAAAATAATTCTATTGATAGGTAATATCAGTTCAAATCCTTCCACATTAAGGATTCTTAGTATGCACGTAACTCTAGAAAAACTTGGATGTCCACATTGAGATCACGCCCACAAAAAGCATAACCAAGTTAGATAGAGATGTTCCTCTTTAGAAAACTTTAGAACATCATATAACACTAGTAAGAGGAAATAAGAAGAAAACTATGCATACACATTGAAAACAAGTTTTTTGATTAAACTTTTGGATCCTTTTTCTTTCTGTAATACATTATTGAGTGTGATTAGAAACATCCATAAAATCAGTTTAACCTAAAATAGGTCATTGAGATCCATTAAATCAGTTTAACCTACAAGATTGCTTTCAATTATAACGGACTGCAGAGAACTCATATCCTTAATAATATATGGTATTTGATTTTCAGACATGAACTTCCTAAAATCTCTTATAATTTCTGAACATTTATTATCTCAAAAGAAATTCAATGTAAGTAATGTTCATATATAAAACACAATTATAACTTCCAAGCATTAAGTCTATGTTGTGCAATTCATTATCCAAATTACTTTGGCACTCACTGATACTGATTAACAATTTAACCAAGACTAATACAAGAAAATCATGACCGATCAACAATTTAACCAAGAATAATACAAGAAAATGGTGACCTCATTTTGTGGAGCCACAAATGCAAAAGCTACACAGTACTGCAAACAAAATTAGAACCTTCTTCTTAATCTCCATATTCTTTTCCTTGCAACCAACACTCTCATTTAGCTGCAAATCAAAACATTAAGATCTGCTCTATATCATATGCATATCATCCAGACTGAACATAACAATAGACAAAATGTGTATTCTACATTGACAAAATGACTAATATTAATAGTGATTTAATAGACATAGAAAGTTCATGAAATTTTCCATGCTTTCATTGTGAACCTAGTACCTGCAAGCCTACCACATCCTAGTCGGTGAAAAATAATAGTTAAACAAACAAATAACAAGAATGGTCCTTTTCATGCTGAGGTGCAAGAGAAAAGACCTGCCTAAAGAAGAGGGAAATGCAACCAAAATGAGCATAAATTTAGTAGATTTTGCCTAGCTACATTTACTAGATCACCTTTTAGATATATTTAATTCACTTTGCATAGTTCTAATGTTTGGAGATCTTTAAGCTTTGCTTGAATGAATTTGTCTATGATTTTGTCATGGCCTAATCAGAAGTTTATATTATTCAGCAATTCATTAGTCAACTTTTCCCATTCACTAATACATTTGGCATTGATAATACATTAGTCCCTAGTTAATTATGATAATCATATCATTGGTGATAACACAATCCCAAGACAGTGCTGAGATCCAAGGATGCAATAAAAAAGCTACAAGTTTAGAACTTCATGATAGTTCAAAGCATGAAGCCTTAGATGCATAGGACAACAGTCTAAACATAGGACAAAATAGAGAAATATTTAGTATCTTATTGAGCTTCACTTTGTTTCGAGAATAGTGTAATATTTTCTACTAAATAGGGCCAACCACGTGAAGGTGGAAGCTCATTTGGCCCCACCCCCCTCCCCCTAACATCACTCTACATTCCTCGGTAACATCTAACATTCATTCATTCTTTCAACCATTAATAAAATGTAACATTCAATCAATATCACATGATAACATTCATTAACACATTAGATTCTTAAACATGCAACATTCATCAATATTTTGCATTAACACATAATTCATGAACATTCATTAGCACATAATTTAATTCATTGAGACATAAAATTTAGTCATTATCAATTAAGGTATGTAGATGACAATCATTTCTTTTTTTTCTTTCTATTTCTTTTTTCTATGTAAGCTCTAAGAGGAGTATCAGTGTCATCATCAATTCCCCCCTCATCAGTTGTTATTTTCTCTGTTGTTGATGATCTCAAATTCCTATGCTATTGCAAAGGGGGGTCCTCTACAATAAGAAATAAAAGAGTTAAATTAAAAATAATTTATTATAATTGTTACAAGTATTTAATTATTTTAAATAGCATAACTGTGGCGCTCTTTACTTGATCTAACCACATCATTTTGTCTGGACTCAACGTCAACACGCTCATGAACATTGACCCCTCAATCCTCTACAGTTGCTATACAAAATGTTACATTAAGCCAAACACCAATTGCAATTACATATAAAAAATTTAATAGAAAATGTATACCTCCACCACTGGGATGCACATCATGCGAACCTTCAGCATTCATAGATTGTGTAGAAGGATTGTTAGGCTGCATTCCAACATCCTACGCATTGTTATCATTTCTTGCTTAAAACAGATATACTCACTTTATATTGGAACTTAACATCAAATAGACTAATTTGTAAAGTATTCATTTTGAAATAAATTTCATTTAGCTTATTTACCTGTGGCTCATATGCATCATTATTAGAACCTTCCACACTGATTTCAGCTCGTAGTCGTCGTTCAACCACGGCTCTATAGCCTTGTTGGAAGCCAATTCTCTTATCCTCTTCTATTAGGCATCTCTTGAACTCTAAGCCCTAAATTTTTGTGTGGTATGGTGAATTCTACTTGCATTGTTTCATCAACCAATGGAGGGTAGTTAAAATATCAAAAGGAAATACAAAAGTTGCAAAAGTTGAGGATCGGGAGCATAGACAAGCTAGTCTATCCTAGCATTTCCCATCAAAATATATAAAAAATTTGATACAATTTTTCATTTACTAATACTTACAACTCATGCTTGAAGTTTCAAAAAACCACCAGAGCCGAGCTTGTGTGTCCCATGCTTTTCTAGTCTTGCCTTTGTTGCCTTTGATGTGTCCGGCAATCTATGAAAAGTTTGAAATATGTTAGATAGTATAAATATAGAGGCTAATTAGTACAAAATTACATTCTCAATAGTATCACATACCTTGCTATACTCTCTACTGGTGTAATATTATTTTTCTTGTCAGCTTTATACTTTCCATCCAAAATCAGAGCCTGCCACTCAGCCTCAGGAACATAGGGCGAACGCTTGTACTGGGGTTATCCCATAAATTTTTCTATACTGGTCCCTAATATACTTCAAACATAAACCAACTTTTTCAAGGAGCTTGTTTCTCTTGAATGCACGAGGTCCAAAGAGTTGGGTCATGCTCTCTATAAGATCATCCTTCAACGATTTGTCTTGATTATTCCACCTTTTAAGTAAAAAAAATAAAATGTTAAAGCTACCTTTAATATAGTTCAAGAAATGGATGAAAAGGAAAAATATTCTAGCAATGATATGAAATCAAAATAGTGGTTTTGGGTTTTAGTTAGGATATGATGTTCAACCAGGTAAGCAAGGTGGGCCCAAATATTCACAAACACTCATCACCAAGTTTTCTCCAAAAAACATCATTTCCTACAAAACAATCATGGGATCATTAGTCGACGAAGAGTGATCAAAAACTAAATTACTATTATATCACTATAGAATAATAACTTTAAGGTACCTGGAACTTTGGCTACTTTTAATGGAATGCCTTCATCGTTGTTGATGATCAATATGACATCCTTCACCATTCTCGTACTAGGAATGTAGGAACATCTAGGAAATGATGTTGCAGCTCCTATTGCAAAAAGTTTCATAAGTTTCATAAGTATTTGTCATGAAGTATAAAAGAACAAATGATAATTGATGTTGAAAAGTTGTAAAAAAAAAAAACTGTTGAACTTTGATAGCGCATACAACTGTAGGAATTATCTTTAACCTCTAGCTATTATGTTGTTCCAATTGTGGTCTGCTCCAAGAATGTCATAAAGTAGCCTTGCAGAAAATCATTTGTTAGTTTTGATGAGGATTCTCATAAATTTTACATAGAGAACATTGATTTTCAGTGGATTTGAATATCAGAAGTTGAATTGCAACATTAATTCAGGCATGAGTTGTTTGGCATAATGCCAAAAGAAGCTGAAGTTGGGGAGAATGCATACAAACTATTTGCTAAAATGTTAAAAGAGATTTTTTTTAAAAACATCAAGTGCATGTTGTTTGAGTGAGGTTTATCTAGGAAGAGAAAGCCTTCAGTTTCAAAGTCCAACAATCACATTCTTTGCTTGAACAAGAACAGTAGGAGCCTCATATACAACAAATTGAGAGCCATCTTGTGGAATCTAATTGTCATGTTGAAGTATCATTTCAGCCTTCAACTGAGCCATATGGAAAAAAAAATGTTTTTAATGTGAAGATGGTTTAAAGGCTAGTCATGATACATTTTTTATATCTAGGCAATAAGATACTACTCAAGGATGTATGCAATCTCATGACTCATCTGTCAGGTCACTTGCCATCAAGTAGAAGGGGTAAGTTGAAGTTGTCGTTATGGAAGCATATCAAGCTTTTGCTGCAAGATAATTGGCAAAGCTTCAGCTGAGAAGGGAATTTCTTGGAAATCAAATTTCACTGGATATGGTTGAACATCTAATCAATGATCCTGAATCTTAACATTTATTTCCTCTCCAACTAGCTGTAATTCTGTGTAGTCCCAGGTGCATTAGTGCAATGTTCCCTACAGACAAAATAAGGAATAGAACCAACTCTAAAATGTCAATGTGGATTCTTGAAAAGGAATTCTCTAACAATTTGGAAAAACTAGCTTAGGAAAGTGCTTTTTAATGCTAGTTGTAGAATTGTTATACCATATATGTTTTACACCTTGCAATGGAATACTTTTGATCATCATTTCTCCAAATTGAGGGCTTGCCATGCAGATATATATGGCAGATGGTCTTATGAAATATCACAAACAAAAACATGGCTTGGTCATCTAGGTGCTAAACAAAGTTCAACTAGAGAGTGTAAAGGACAACTAATCATATTAAGATCATGGCGAATTTGAGGCCAATTTTTTTGAAAAGTTTGTAAACATAAACATGGTAAGAACATGGACAAAGATATTTATAGATATACAACTCAAATAATGGCTTTGGCCTCCAAGCTGGTCGATCTATTGCATCTATACAATGTTGCACCTCGAGAATATACTCCACTTTCAAAATGATAGGACTAGGCAATACTCTATCAAATAGGATCCATGTATTTATCGATTAATTATAGTGAAGATTTTGCAACTGAGTATGCACACCATTTTAATTATGAAAGAATTGACCACTCTATAGTCACAAAAGGTATGCCAGGTCATGACTTGAGGGATATAGGCTTAAGTAGAAAGGAATTGGACCTCAAAACATAACAAAATACAAGAGATTAGCAAAAGATAGTCAAATGAATAGACATGAAGAAGCAAAGTATAACAATTCATCATGTGGCTTCCAATGGAGATAGTGATCAATGTCAAGACAGCTAAAGGAAGGAATAGATAGGAAAATTTATAGTTGCTACAATCTGATGAAACACATGAGCTTCCTAAGGCATCACAAGGATATGAGGCTATACATCTATGTGTTAGTGTTGAGAATACTATGCAAGAATGTGTACCCATACCCTTTTATGCATGTTGATAGCACCATTCCTCATCGATATGATGAAACAAGCATAGGTTAAGTAGAAGCAGACATTTGTTGGAACTCGTGGGTGGAAGAATTGGCATATAGGAAGCACATTCACATTCACTGCTATCTATAGGAAAGGCCATGCATGCCCACAAGATATGTATTAAGCCATAACAAAGTTTTTAAAAGCCATGATAGCATTAGTGGTTAGTGTAAATCTATTCAAGTTGTAGTGAACAAGTATAATTTGTGCAGTCTTGGTGTACTCATTGAAATAGCAACTAAACAGGAGTCAGCAATTGTAACAGTCAAAAGAAGGTGATGATTCATGCAAGAAGATGTTAAAAATACACGAAAAAGTAATGTTTGAGTTCAAAGATAGTAGACATGTGAGTCTGGTTAATCATTCACATGAATTATAAAAACCAAAGGCGTACCAAATAAATAATTCTAAAAAAAATTGTGAAAAAGTTTAAACGTTGAGTGACTACCAAAGGGGGGTCATTACAATCTACATCGTAAACACATAACACTTAAACACATAACAAAAGAGAGAAAAAGAGGGATTTGTGTACCAGTAGATGGTGCAATAGTCGATGCCTGTAAGCTACATGTTGTCGACTCAGCAGTCGGAAAGAGATTTGTGGTTGTCCTAGATGGAGGTGGCATCGTCATAGGATCTGAAGCTAAAGAATAAAATTGTTAGAGCATGCATAAATATAGAACGTGTGGACTAGCATGGACAAGATTGTTAGAGCATTAAAAAAAAAGATTGTTTGAGCATGTATTGTCAATGATTATGATAATTCCTATATATATTCAGTGGAAAACACAAGTGGGGAATGGAACATGCAATCTACCTGAACCACCTGTAGCATCCTCATCATGGGAATGGGGCTCAAAATCATGCAAAAAACTCTGTAAAGACAACGCATCCATATTTTAATTAATGCCATAAAAGAGCATAACATAAAAACCATTATTGAACTCTTGTTATAATTAAAAATTTCATTAATACTTATTTTTAAGGTTTCAGAGGTGTGCAACAATTTAGATGCCCTATCTTTTATTTCCTGAGTAGTAGGCTTAATGGTTGCCAAACGTATGGTTTCTTTACCAATTTTCTTTAGCAACTTTTTAATCAAACTAATTGGGTCGTCGATCTCTGCTAAATCAATATAAAAAGGGTCCTCCTTAGGGCTAGGCTGCTGAGGGACTGCAGGTTCCTTTCCGTCCCTCTGACCAATGGCCCTCTGTGACAACAATAGTATTAGTATTATCAAAACTACTCCAAAACAATGAAGAAAAAAACATTTAAAAAATAACATTTTACTTCTATCTAGTTTGCACAATTACAATGAGTTTTACCTGCTCATGTGTAGGTGAGTCGGGAACATTGTCAACATCCCCTCTGGGTGGTTGCTCTATATTGTGCCCCTGTGTCAAAGATCAAGTATAAAAATGTTAGCCAAAAATTTATTGACTAAATGGTATGTTGGAGTCATTGATTAGAAGTTGGTTTAATAGTATGTACCACCCCCATGATAGTAGCCTCGTTTGTATCTATGTGGTTCAAATTGTAATCAATAAGAAGCTCTTCCCCTACACGTATTGATTTTATCGCACAGATGAATACATGATTTCCCTCGCGTGCCTCAAATATGCAATTGGGTTGCTTTATAGTTGACCCAAGTCATGTACTATTTATAAAACCTGCAATTTTCCCTATTGCTTTTGGCCTTCCATCAATGTATATAGCCACACTTTTACTTTGATTATTGTCTAGCTATTGTATATAATTTTCTGAGAGGGCATACCTACACATACGTTTTTTTTATTGAACAATATGCATCCAACTTTTGTAATCGTAACATGGTCCAACATACTCCATCAATACAAAAAAAAAATTTTAAGACACCTTTATGCCGTCCATATAAAATAGGCCCAAACCATGTAATGATGATGGTGCTATGTGATATATCCTCTCGTTAACACAAAAATCAGTGTTTATTGGAGGAAGTTCTTTGGGTACCCAATGTTTCTGTAGATGTTGGTACCTCAAGGGCACTTTGATGTCACCTTCCATCTCATCATCATAAGAACATGACCCTCCTTGAGCAAGGAAAAATTTCATGCATTTATTGAATTTTCTTCTAGTCCTTTGACCTCTAGTTAATCTCCCTATTCTAGATAAACTGCATGTCTCACTTTCCTCTTCTATTCCTATATTTCCCTCACTTGAGGAAGACACTTCTGAAAAATACCTATTTGCTGGCACCTACAAATGGGAGAGATCTTAGAAGACATCAATCTTACTATGATAAGTGTATTAAATAGACTGTCTATAAGGAGTATTGACTTATAACTGTCAATCCATGAGACTATGCAGGATGCTCCTGAAAGGGGTTCAGTTTCCTGCAAATATAATTCAATTATCGTGAGCATAATCACATCATAATCATAATCACATCCATCATAAGCATCACATAAAAATTAAAAACATTAAAAGGTACACAATATAACACTTAAATCAGGCTCACATTATAAGCCTACTAGGGAAGTAGGCATAGTGAAGGGCTAAGCACTTATATTATGTTTTCCCTATGAATTTTATTCTAGGTACAACTCCCTTTTATAGATATTTAATGAATTCCCTTTTCTAAACTAAACACTTACAAATGATTTTGACCTAAAAGAAAATAAGGCTCAATACATTCATGCATCAATATGTGTTTTAAATAGTTTTATTTAATTAATTTAGATTAATAGTTAATTTAGATTAGTAGTATTCTATTTCTAGTTGAAACTTGTAGCTTTTAAATAGATAATTAATAAACTATGTAACCATATAAGACAAATATATTTCTATCAAGAAATGAATATTAAATAGATTAAGGATTGATGGCATACCTCTAAATTTCATCATCATCATCCTCGTCGTCATCATCATCATCATCATCATCCTCCTCATCATCATCATTGTTGTCATCGTCGTCATCATCATCATCATCATCATCATCCTCATCATCATCATCATCATCATCATCTTTTCCATCATCATCATCGTCATCATCATCGTCGTCGTCATCATCAACATCATCATCATCAACATCAACATCAACATCATCTTCATCATCTTCATCATCATCATCAATAGTAGCATCTACATCATCTTCTACTTCTTTGTTATCTTCTTCTTCCATCACATTATACTTTATTGGCCTTCCTCTCAGTTCATGTCTAACAAAAAATGACCAACCCGATTTATGTGGAACCTCTGAGTAAAATAACTGCTCACATTGGCTTGGAAGAACATAGGGCTCATCACCAACTAGCTCAAACGACCTTGTATTAACCATTGTAAATCCATTATCATGTTCAATAACAATTCTATCAGGATCATTTGGATTAAGTTGTAGTGTGTACCATTTGACAACGAAGAGTACTAATTTGAAGGAACTAAAGTCATAGTCAAGTATATCATTCAAAATACCATAGTATTGATTTTCAGACTCTTGAGAATGTAAGTCATTTCTAGATGAAATATTAGTCACTTGAAAGACTGTAGGTATTCCTGAATCACAAGTTTTCTTTGCGTCATCCAACAATTTGACGCATATATTTTGACCATTACAAAACAAAGCCTTATGCTGTTTAACCTGCAATAATATGTGAAACATTTCAAAATTATTGTATCATGAGTTGATAAACATACGAGTGATTAATAAATTTGTACGTACCTAGAAATCTCTTAAACCACATGCTAAATCTATTTCCCTTTGCATAACATTGGAATCTCCATTAAGATGAGCTTCCTTAACCAATGAAGATACACCTTCCCATGTTAATGTCTGACCAAAATGTTGACATCATTCAATCCATACCGTCATCCAATCCAGATTGTTTGCAATATACAAATGTAGTGCATCCCACTCTCGAGCACCTGTACAAAAAAAAAATAGACAACTTACAATCGATTTATTTTGAAGATTAAGAAATAATATCTTACAATAACATCTTATAATTTATTACCTCACTTTTCTTAATGTACCTTTCACCATCAAGTACTCCCCTTCTAATTTTTTAAAAGACTTGAGATCCCAAATGAGATCTACATGGATATTTGATGCAAACTTAGGAAGATATTCAGTAATGTACACCATAGTCTAGTATACCATATATCCCTCTACCATAGAACCCTCAGGATGTGCTCTTTGTCGAACCAAAGCCTTCAAAGATTTCAAGTGCCTCTCAACCATTCACATTGACCTAGTGTGTACAGGTCCACACAATTCAATCTCCTCAACTAGGTGTATGAGGTAGTGTTCCTGTGCATTGAAAAAAGTTGGAGGTAGACACTTTTGCATTTCACACAATAAATGAGGAATTCGTCTCTTCCAATAGTTTATATCTTCTTTATGGATTTCTTTAGATGAAAAATACCTACATTAAGACATTCAACTCACAAAAAAATATATAGATACGAGATTTTACAAAATAATATACAATAGATTACATAGCAAGAAAAAAAAATCACGAATATAATAAATATATACAAAAAATTGAATAGATATTACTACTTACCTCATGTATTTTCCAAAATCGTATATCACTTGTTTGATGTTATTGTTGAAGGGCTCTGGGAGAGATAGAGAAAGCACGTACTGCAGTAATTATAAACCAATCATTTCATTGTTTTCTAACATAACATAACGAATAGTACACATAGTTTATGAATATATTGTAAATACAAAAGAACATAACTTACCTTGATGAAAGTATGCCAATCATGCGTTTTGAGCCCTAGCCCAAATTCACTATTTTTTGATATGAGATTGTTTATGTTCGCAACAAATCCTATGGGAAATTGAATTTTTCGTATGACTTCTTTTATGGCATCACTTTGCTGCTCCATTAATAACCAAGGAAGGGCACTTATATTAATCTTATCTATGTTGCTATTTGAGTGAATGAAATTCTTCAATGCATGATTGGATTCATGAATGTCATTAAAAATTTTGACAATTTTTTCTTTGTCACGCCTTCCATCCAATATTTTCCACAATGTCTCTATTATATTCTTTCCAATATGCATAGTATCAAAAAAATGCACAATTTGTAAGTGCTCGTAGTAGGGCAACCTGCTAAATTTTTTGGGATAGTTTTTTAGTCCCTTTGGAAGGTTCTCAGTACTACCTTGATGACCTTCACGATCATCAATTACACAATTAGTAAACAAAAATCACAATAGAAATATATAAATTACAAACATAAACCATTAGGTGGAACAACATTACCTCAACGATTAATTATATTATATTCCAACTTCCATAGGCGAGGTGTCATTCTTTGTGGCTTTGATGTAGTCTCTTCTTTCCCATTGAAAAGATGTTTTTCTGTACTTTGATACTTATGATTCCTATGGAGGAAGTGTCTACACTCATCAAACACATGCTTTCCTAAACTTTTTGAATGACTAGATTTCATCTTTGGACCACAAACTGGACATGCAAATTTTTCCTTTGTTTGAAGACCTACAAGATAATAATATAATTGTATTATTAAATATGTTGATTTTTATAATTAGAATTATCGTGTGCAACTTGAATTCACTATAACATACCGCAAAAATGTGTTAGCCCTGGGGCATCATGTATTGTCCATGCAAGTATTGCATGGAATTGAAATTGTCTTTGTCCTATTGGTCTAGACACATCATACATAGTGATACTATTCCATAACTCCACCAACTCATCGATAAGAGGCTCAATATATACATTCATATCTTTAACTTGATATTTACCTACTTGAATGAATAGTAACATTACATAATTATTGTGACCGTTTTACTGCAAGATTTGTAAGTACATGTAAATTAATAACTATCAAATGATAAGATGCCTGGAACAATCATTGCCAACATAATGTTCTCCTTCTTTATTGACATCCATGAAGGAATGTTATTGTTGATAACAAAAATAGGCCACACCAAGTAAACAGATCTCATCTCTCCAAATAGATTGACACCATCCACTGCCAATGAAAGCTTGAGATTACAAGGTTCTTCTTTGAAGTGTTGCCACTTTTCCTCTATGTGCATAAATGTCAAATCATCCGTAGGGATTCGAATAATTTCATCTTGACTTCTATTGCGTGCATGATAATCCATAAATTGAGCCAAGCTACTGCACCTGAATAATTGTTGCATCCGTGGAATAATGGGGATGTAAAAAAGAACCTTTTGAGACACCTTTTTTGTTAGTCGATCTATTTGATATCTACTTGTATGACGTACAGGGCATTGTGTTGCAAATTCATGTTCTTTATAATATATAATATGATCATTGGGACAAGCATGTATTGCTTGATACTCCATTCCAATATCTTTCATAACAGCAAATAATTCTCGATATGAGCGAAGTAGAATATTTGATGGTGGTAACAGAAACTTGCCTATCAATCTATAGAAAAAAATATAAGTTGTTAATATAAACAATATTAGTGGTACATTATTCACCCTTTGTTAACTATAAAGACATATATGACATACCTTAACATACGTGACATTGTTATGTTGGATAAACCATTCATAACCTTCAAGTTCAACAATAACAATATAGCAAAGAGAAGAGTTGTTTGGGAGTCTTTGTATAGGGGCTTGTATGCCTTCTCAAGTAGAGGTACATCGAGGCTATCATCATCATCATGATTAGATATGCTTGGACTAAATGTGTCATGGATCAATGTATTTATACCATCATCTTCAATTGTGTTTTCTAGCGCATGATCGTCATCTTCCATGGGATCATTATCTTCACCTTGGATATTCGCACCTCCATGTTCCTCCACTTCGAGAACCATATTCTTCAGATTGTTGTGGTTCATATCATGTACTTCCCTAGGGAGATCAACCTATATAAAATTGATTAACATAAATAAACCATGATCATCAACTAATCATCAAGTGATTTTATATGTATATAAATTGTTAAAATGCTATAATGAACAACTTACCAGTGGATGATAGTCATGCCCCCCTTCAATGTGACCATTCTCCCTACAATTTCTCTTAACTATTTTGATCAGTAGTCTTCTACGGTTTAAGCCCTTACAAATTTTGTAATAAAAATAAAATTTTCCATCACCTTTTCTTTTCAAGTTAGACCACAATCTATCGATTGTCTCCCTATTTTGTTCTTCACTTATATTATCTGACATGATCATTTTTTGTAGGAAGCAAAAATCGGGCTATGAAAACTTTGATCTACAACTTTCACAAACTAAGAAAAACTATCAAAAGTACACAAATCTTATTAGACCTAGCTAAATATTTTAATATTTTAAAAATACTTTCTTTGACTTTATTCCTAAGACATTTAACCCAATCACCTTTTATAACATTTAGTCAATTGCTCTAGGCAAATTTGTGGATAAGATTATTTGTAAAACTTTGACCAACCGTCTGAAGGTCTTATTTCAAGAGACCTTACAACATTAAGCCACTACAAAAAATTTCAAAACATATAAGCTAAAAGTCTAGTTAAAATATACATTAGATTAAAAAATATACAATTTTCATAACCGAGCACGCGGCTATAACTCGTGCAATGGCCTTCTTGGTTAGTTGTAGAAGCTCTCTAGCAATCAAATTATACAAGCTACAAGGCCTAACAACAATTTCAAAATATATAAGCTACAAGGCAAGACATATTACATGACATGGAAAAAGGAACAAAATTTACAAGCTTTAGCAAGACATATTAAACAACATCATAGTGCTAGAGAGATCACAATTATATGAGTCAAACATAGTCATGAAAAAGCACATAAATTAGTTATTATATGCAATTAAAAGATATATAGTTAGATAGGGACATCCATAGGGCATATTGAAGAAATGAAATGGTGATATATGTTTCATATAGGATTTTGAAGATGATAGTGTTCTAAGGCAAAGAATCAGGAATCTACCTTCAGTCAAACAAATTAGAGGTTCGGTAGTTTCTTTAAATCCTGCACATGATATGGCCTTCAATATAGCACTTCTCTGTAGCTTGCCTGTCACAATAGAAGAAAAGATGAAATTAAAATGAAAGCCAAAAATGTTACAAAGAGAATGAGCTCTTTTATGTTGATTTTTTTTCATGATATCAATTTTTTTTTCTGGATCCATTATTTATGTTCTTTATCCCAAAAAAAAAACATATACAATTGAATCCAAAAACAAAATTTGATGTTATAAATGGATTGTAGTAATCTGATAATCATGTCTTGTTCAAAACCTTGCTCCAATCAACATCTTGCACATTCAAATATTTTTTTGGGCACTTAATAGATTCCTAACTTATCTGGCCAGTGTAAATTGTATTATATAATCAGTGTAATCCAGTATATATTTGCAACCAGTATGAATATTTCTTGGTGGTTTGTGGTTTGATCAGTTTATCTTATTCACTTATTTTTATTCAGGGGCATTTGTGGCAATGTCTATTATGGGATATGTGGACAAGATGATTTCACCTAAAGGGCTTCAATTAACTATTGCACCCTTTGGTGTCATTTGTGCTATTTTGTTTAGTACTCCAGCACCAGCTACATGGGTAGGATTGGAAACTCTTGAAACCCATTTTTTTTGTAGCATCTTAAGAAACTACAAACAAACATTGTAAGATCATGTTAAATTAACAAGGTTTTGAATTTTATTTGTATAAGTACAACATCTTTGTATCTCATATCGGCTATGCGCGTCTTGGAGTGATTGCACTCACTATTTTTGGCTCAGGATGGATTGCATGTAGTGTTGCATTGGTTGCATTTGTGGCATTCATGATATACACCGGTTCTCTACATCCTCTTGGTTTTCCTTTCTTCCATAGCATTTTTTTCTTTGAATCATGTTGTATTGTGTTTTTCATTCTTGATAACTTAATCTACTGCAAGTAGCGAGTAGTTACCTCTAAATCCTGGTTAGGAGTCCCAAGAATGGCTTATTTGACTCAAAATAATATATTTTGCAGCTGCTAGTTTGCCATTACTTCTAATTGATGCACCAAAGTTTCAGCATTTGTACTAGTGGTACTCCATATTCCCTGGAGCCGTAGGTTGCATTTTATTATGTCTGTTGGTAAGACTTGTTGTATCACTCCTGAAATGTTTTCTTTGTCTATCTTCATAATTTTAAGTCTTGATAGAGGATAGTTCTGGTGTAATTAGATATTACTAATTTTTCTTTATTTTAGTTCATTTAGAATAATGCATTTTCATACTAGTTGTCTTGTAAACATCTAAGAGTTTTCACTTTATTTGAGCACTTGTTGTCTCACACCTCTCTTTGTGTGATCCATCTTTGTGTTCTTATCCTCTCATTGTTGCACATACTTTCAGCCACAATGGAGGATAATCCACCTTTGGTGGACACGTTCTTAGTTGTTATAACTTATGTTCATCACGTGCATTACTCCTAGTTATATTCAAGCACATCTACATGTATTGTATCGATTACCCATTATTGTTGATCATCAATGAATCAAGTCATTGGAGAATTATATCATTGTCTCCCTTTTGTGCTATCAATTGGACTTTTAGATATTGGCTTTTTCATTCTTTGTTTTAGATAAATTTTTACAGATATTTTGAACTTTCTTATTCCCTGTTATGAGAATCCTTATTTCATCGAGTGGGTAAAATTCTTCAACGATATACTTTTGAGAGGGTGATGGGTCCTATAGATTGATTGATCAGATGGGTCTTGACCAACCCAATCTTGTCGCGCTACTCTGTTCTCATACGGATCAAAACAAAGGCTTCTGAGTCTCAAGATGTCTTCCTAGTATGTTTTTTGCACAAAGTAAGGGAGCCCAGTCTCTCTAGGCAATCCACTATCTATGCCAGCTTTTTCTTTTGAATTCACTGGATTTTGCAATTTTTAATTTGATAGATTGGAATTAGGCCTCTCATGAAAGCCCTTAATTGAAATCCCCTCTCTCCAAGGTTTAGGTGGGGATTGGAGTAAAAGGTTTAAAAAAATAGGGTCGTTCATACTTAATAAATTTGTTAGATTAGAATTAGGTCTTTCATAAAAGCGTGTCATTGAAAATCTCTCTCCAGGGTTCATGCGGGTATTGGAATTAAAGGCTTTAAAAACTAGGTTTTTTGATACTTCACATATAGTACCTTCATGTTAACTATTTTCAGTCAAAAACTTATGAATTCTTTGCTCATTAAATTATTCCTTTATCAATTTTAATATTTAAGAATAGAAAATGATGAAATGGCATGCAATTGATGATATATATGCTCGTTAAGCACATTTCTACTATTCCTGTAGAAATTGAATCTGGTTTGAACAACTATATAGATACACGTATTAACACTAAAGCCACACATTACACACATTTGGGGTTTGTCCAATTATCAAAGGACAATATATCTACATTGCATTATAGTGAATTAGAATGCTTGCAGAATCAACATTTCAATCACAGTCCTCATTAATGATGGAACATCAAGTATATTTTGATAAATTGATACAAAAGCTGTTGTACAAAAGCTCTTATACAATTGATAATTGGAGCACAAGTATCTCCTACTTATCAATTCATACAAAAGCTCTAATACAATTTTATTCCAGAAGCATTGTAGTCCAATTAAATAAATATAACCTGGGCATGGTAGTTCTTACACCATCTTAGATTAACTTAAATTGGAAACTAATTCTAAGACATTCATTTGATTTTGTGCTGCAGCAAGAGGTGGTGACATTTTTGAAAGCGAATTACAAGTTCTGAGAACTATGGATGTATTAAAAATAACACCTACAGTATGAAATCCTAAACTTTTTCCTTTTCTATATTTTGGGACTATTTTACTACCAATATTCCCAAGGTAGTCTTTGTGGACAGTGTTAGTCCCTATGCAATAGCCAGATTCACCTTAGTATTAGTTATTAACTTGCAACTTGCCCTCCTCAAGAACACTCTTTATCAAATGATATTGTAGCTCAATGGTGATTTGGAGGAAGAAGTACTCATGACCCAGCCTCAAGATTTCAAATTTGTATGCAAAGAACACCGGTTATGCAAAGAGCACTAGTTATGCTTACTAGTGAAGACTCTTTATGGCCTTAAGTAGGCTTTCAAAGCATGGTACACCAAGACTGACAGTTACTTGGATGCACATGGCTTTCAAAGGAGTCTTTTAGATCCTGACTTGTATGTCGAGAGTGCTAGTAGTTCTATCATTCTTGTTGTCATCATATGATATTTTCATTACTAATAGAGGGGCACATTTTCTTGAGTAGATCAAACTAAAATTGTGTTAGTCATTTTATATAATTGATTTTGGTTTTTTGCATTATTATTTTGGTGTGGGGGTTTCGAAGACAACCAAAGATCTTACCCTTTACATCTGAAGCATAGGATCCGAAAGTGGGTCCATACACACTTGTATCCTCCCAAGTTAGCTTTCTAGAAGGTTTATGCTTCCTCCATTCTTTTCCATAGCTAATGCATCACCAAAACTTCATTCTAATGCATCATCATATTTTATATTGTTTCACCTAATGTGAATATACACCAATAGGATATGAGTTGATCCCTTGTATATTGACATAACTTCTAGCACAAGTTGCCAATAGTATGGGAGAGGAGACAGCTGTGTGAACAGAGTTATAAGGAAGGACCAACATTAATAAATGAGCCATGTAAAATGAATAACATTCTCTCCTAAAATGATAAACTGACCATCTTGGAGGTCAAAGTTTGCAAATAGATGGCAGAAGATTTCACGTTTCTAGCAAGACGTTAGGTGCAAGAACAAGCCAACATACAAGTAGCAGATGATTGGATGAAGGTTGGAAATAGAGGGTAATACCAAGTGCAGTGAAAGTGGAAATTAGAGGTGATGATATGTGAAGCTAGGCCAGAAGTACGGCCATCAAAACCTTAAGAAAATTATCATTTGAATAGTCAATCATGCCCTCCGTACCCATGCAGTGAAAGAAGGGGGAAGATTAACACCAACCCTAAATAGTAAGTGACAAAGAACGTAATAAGGTATGGTAAGGAGGTAAGTTATTTCTATCACATTTTCTTGAGCAGATCAAACTTAAAAACAAAAATAAAAACTACAATGGCAAGAGTCCTCTGAAAGTTACCTTGGCCCTTTTGCCGCACGCAGAGCTGTGTCAATTCTAAACATGACAAATTTCAAATGAGCAACATTTTTTGCTTCTTCTTTTTTCTTATATCTCGTTAGCATTGCAATTGCTCTGTTTTTTCTCATTAGCATCGCAATTGCAACGTTGTCAGGTTATAATTGAAAAAAAAAAAGCCAAAAACACACAACATTTGCCTGCCGTTGCAAATTTCTATCACAATTTTTCTCCAAATGTATTAGTGTCATAGAAATTGTAGCCCAACATAAATGGAAGTTATATCAAATGGATGTAAAGTTCACCTTCTTGAAAGGTGTATTGAAAGAAGAGGTTGATGTGAAGCATCCACCTAGTTATGAAGTCCTTGGTGAAGAACACAAGGTGTATAAATTGAAGAGAGCTCTATATAGGCTCAAGCAAGCTCCAAGGGCATTGTATAATAGGATTGACTCATACTTGATGAGCAATGGCTTTAGAAAAAGAAATGGTAAGCCCACTCTCTACATTAAGGCAGAACATGGTAAGGTTGTGATTGTTGTTTTGTATGTAGATGATTTAATCTTCACTAGAAATGATAATTTCCTAATTGGTGAGTTGAAAAAGACCATAAAAATGAATTTGAAATGACAAACCTAGGTCTCTTGAAGTATTTTCTAGGCATAGAAGTAAAAAAAATGTAAGATGGCATCTTCATCTCTTAAGAAAAATATGTAAAGCAGATCTTGGAAAGATTCAAAATATAGAATAGTAAGGCAGCCCCAACACCAATAGTAGTAGGTCTAAAGTTGAGCAAGGAAGATTGTAGAAAATGTGTGAATCCAACATTATACAAGAGTATAGTTGGAATCTTAATCTATTTGACAGCAACTCGACCTGACATGATGCATGCAATAAGTTTGATTTCCAAATTTATGGAAACACCAAAAGATTCCCATTAGCAAGTAGGAAAGAGGATCCCAAGGTATATGAATGGTACCAAGGGATTTTGGATCTTGTATACTATAGATAATGATTTCAAGTTGGTTGGTTACACTAATAGTGATTGGGCTAGAAGTTTAGATGATAGGAAGAGCACTTCTACATATATGTTCCATATGCAATTGGGTACAATTTCATGGACATCCAAGAAGCAACCTATTGTTTCTCAATCTGCAACAGAGGCTAAATACATAGTAGTAAATGCAACATGTCAAGCTATTTGGTTAATGAGAATCTTGACATATTTGAATGAAAGGCAAGAGGATGGAACCACAATCTTTTGTGACATCATTTACTCAATTGCACTATCTAAGAATCTAGTCTTCCATGGGAGAAGAAAACACATAGAAATTAGATATCATTTCATCAGAGAGTTGGTGGAGAATGGAGACATAAAGATGAAATTTTGTGAGTCTAAGTAATAACTAGTAGACATTTAAGCCTTTAGGCATAGGAACTTTTGTGCACCTAAGAAAGATTCTATAGGTAATATGGTTAGTTAGATGTCTTGATTATTGTCATTTATGGAAACATATACTCAGCATTTCATTTATGCATTTAGAGATAGGAAATTGTCTAAGAATTAGACAATTTGCAGTAGTGTAGTGAACAGATCTTAATAGTATGGATGATGTGCAAAGAATTAGCTTATGCATAGTTGAGGAAAGCTTTGTGAAACCTCCATAGTAATATGTACTAGTGTGCATGTGTGTATTATTAGTATGACGCAAGTTATAGTAAGTTTAACTGTGCTAGTATTTAACAGTGCAAAACAAAGTATAGCAAAAATAGTGCTATACAAATTTAGGAATTGTTTTGGTTTTAAAATATTTACTAAGTAATGTTTAGATAACTATGTGGATATTATTTTATATTATGTCAAGCATGTGAAGACATGGAAGCTAACTAAGTAACAATTTTTGAATGTGTAAGATATAAGTAAAGATCTTATGTTGTGTAGATAAGTGGAGAAAATGAGTGATGCAATGAATGTATGCGATGTGCAGATATTGTGGAAGTTGCATGATTAGATGTAACATGTGAACTATTGTGAGAACCATCTATGAGTCTTATGTGATGTAAAATTTGATGTTAGATTAGAGAAAGTGTGAGTTACAATAACAAGCCAAGATTGTATGTACATCTATTTTGTGAAGGAACTGAATTGTATAATTGCATGTTAGGGCAGTGGGCTCTTCTTGCATACATTGTAATTGATCTACCAACTCCTAATAGGGTTGAAGAAACACCTAGCATGGTTGAGGCTTCTAACAAGGACTCGAGACACTATATGTACTTCATAGACTCCTAATAGGGTCAATATCCTTGACCAGATCCTATTATTTAGTGAATTATCTAGTGGGTATCATCCCTACCAAGGTTTTCCCTTGGCTAGAGTTTCCTTAGTTAACTAATAATGGTGTTATGAGTTCTCTATGTGTATGGTTATATTTATTTTTCAAGATCTTTTGTTAATTATAATCACTGGATCATTATAATATTGGACTTGATGTTTGGTGGACATAGCCTAGGGTTTGGGTAAGCCACATTAAATCTTGGTGTCATGTGTTCTCTTCTATGCCATTTATTATTTTTTGATATTGTTTATATTTACATGTAATTCTTTACTTATGTCTGTGGTTAATACTAACAAGTGGTATCAAAGCCTAGTTTTTTTTTAGTTATCCTCTACATGAATGTCTAACAAATGAGTGGGAGTCTCAAAATTGAGTGGGAGCAATGGTAGATGAGGGTAAGCTAAGGGTTGTCAAGTTTAATGGGTAGAAATTTTAGTTATGGAAGATGAAAATGGAGGACTATCTTTATTAGAAAAAATTATGGAAGCTGCTGGAAGGAAAAACTAAGAACTAGGGAACTGTGACAAATGAGGACTAGGATATTTTAGACAAAAAGGCACTTGGAAGCATTCGATTATGCTTGGCACCATCAATGAAATTTAACATTAAAAAAGAGAAGACGATGGAAGAGTTGATGGAAACCATAGCAAAATTATATGAAAATTCCTCCACTTCAAATAAGGTATTTCTCATGAAACATTTATTTAATATGAAAGAGAAAAAAGGTGGATTTGTTGCAGATCATTTATATGTGTTTAATACTATTACTTGTCAGTTATCTTCTATGGGTATCCATTTTGATGAATAAATTAGGGCTTAGTTGATTTTGTGTTTTTTTTTCCTAGAAGTTGGAGTGGCTTGTTAATGGCTGTGAGTAATTATATTTCTATATCTAATACCATAAAATATGATGATGTGACCGGTGTTATTTTGAGTGAGGAAACTCATAGGAAAACCTCAGGTGGATCTACATCAAGAAGTGCTTTGAACACACAAAGCAGAGGTAGAATGACTGAGAGAGAAAATAATTCTAAAAAATCATGGAAAATCAAGAGGAAAGTCAAAGGGGAAGAGGTCTCAAGCCAAAGACTAAGAGATTGCTAGTACTGTGGGAAACTAGGGCATAACAAGAAAGATTTGTGGACTCAAAAGAATAATGAAAGAGATAAACGAAAAGGGAAAAAGAAGGAAAATATGGTAAGTAACAAATCTAAAGAGGATGATTTTCTTCTATCTTTAAAAAGTGTTGATAATTCATGATTTTTAGATTCTAATGCTTCATTTAATGCTACACATCATAGAGGTTATTTCATTGATTATGTCCAAGAGGATTTTGGGCTTGTTTATATAGGAGATAATGAACCTTGTCAAATTTTTGAAAAGGAAAAGTTAAGATTAAGTTGCAGAATGGGAATCACTGGCTACTACATGAGGTAAGACATGTTCCAAGGCTAAGTAGGAATTTAATTTTAGTAGGTCATCTCAATGATGAGGGTTTTGTAGTTATTTTTAATAATAAAAATTGAAAGGTTTCAAAAGGTTCCCTTGTAGTAGCAAAAGGTGTGAAAGTAGGAACCTTATATCTTTGTATAGGTCATATTGTTCCTTCTACTTTGATTGCTTCAAAGAAAAATTAATGTTTAGGAATAGTTGTTGTAGTTGAGCAGGGAGAACAAATAGTTGTTGTAGATTTTGATACAATGCTATAGCACAACAGACTTGGGCACATGAGTGAGAAAGGTATGAAATTACTTCATTCAAAGAAAGCTCTACCAGCTCTGACATGTGTTAATATGGATTTCTATGAAAGTTGTGTGTATGGAAAACAAAAGAGAGTGAGTTTTGTGAAGAGTGGGAAGGAAAAGAAAAGTGAGATATTAGAGCTTGTGTAGAAAAATGTATGGGGACCAGCTCAAGTATCTTCCCTTGGAGGATGTCATTGTTATGTTACATTTATTGATGATGCAACTAGAAAAGTATGGATTTATTTCCTAAGATAGGAATCTGTTGTATTTCAAACTTTTAAGAAATGGAAATGCTTGGTTGAAAATGAGACTGGTAAGAAATTAAAATGTCTCAAATCTAATAATGGTGGTGAGTATTGAAATCATGAATTTGAAGATTATTGCTCCACTAATGGTATTCATAGATAGAAAATTGTTCCAAGGACTCCATAGGAAAATGGAGTGGCTAAATGCATGAATAGGACTATAATAGAGCATGCAGGGAGCATGAGGTTACATGTTGGGTTGCTCTTGAATGTGTGGGAAGAGGCTTTTAATACTGTTGCATATTTGATTAATAAAGGTCCCTCTACTCCTTTGGATTGTGGTATTCCAGAGGAATCATGGACTGGTAAGAAGGTGAGTTATTCTTTTCTCAAAACCTTCAGTTGTAAAGAATTTTCTCATATACATTCTAAAAATAGAACCAAGTTGGAAGCTAGGTCAAAGAAATGTGTATTTTGTGGATATGGCATTAATGAATTTGGTTATAAGCTTTGGGATTTTGAAAATCGTAAAATTGTAAGAATCAGGGATGTCATATTTAAGGAGAAAGTGTTGTACAAAGATTTTTTGCAACAACATGAGAAGAAAGAAGATGATTATTTAGTGTTAGATGATACTCCAAAAGGTGATGTTCTAGTAATTCCTCATGATGTGCAACAACTACAATAAAAAATACTACACACTAGTGAATGTTAGATGGTCAACAAGGTTAAATAGACCTCCAGAAAGATTTTCTCCTTCTTTGTATTCTATTTTACTAACAAATGTTGATGAACCTAAATGTTATGATGAAGCTATGTAGGTGGATACTAAGATTTAGTGTGAGTCTACAGTGAAAGATGAAATGGACTCTTAGCTGAAAAATAAGACTTGGGATTTATGCAAGTTGCCCATAAGTAAAATGGTTTTACAAAATAAATGGGTTTATAGGTTGAAAGAAGAGGATGGAGGTAATAAAAGATTTAAAGTCGAGTTAGTGGTAAAAGGATTTTCACAGAAAAAAGGCATTGATTTTGATGAGATATTTTCTCCTATTGTAAAAAAAAATTCTATTTGCATTATTTTAAGTATTGTGGCTACTGAAGATTTTCATTTGGAGCGAATTGATGTTAAAATAGCCTTCTTTCATGGTGATTTGGATGAAGAGATATATATGGCACAACCAAAGGGATTTGAGGTCAAGGCTAAGGAGAAATTAGTATGTAGATTAAAGAAAATTTTATATGGCTTGAAGTAAGCACCTCAAAAATGATATTTGAAATTTGATAGTTTTGTGCATGAGCATTGGTATAGTAGGTTTCATTTAGATCATTGTGTTTATTTTAAGAGGTTGGATTATGACAACTACATTATTTTATTGTTTATATGTTGATGATATGCTTGTATCTGGGTCTAACATGGATTACACCAGTTAGCACATGCATTTTCTATGAAGGATTTGGGGGTAGAAAAACAAATCCTTGGTATGACAATTTGTAGAGATAGGAAGAATAGAAAATTGACTTTATCTCAGACTAATTATATTGTGAAGGTGTTGCAACATTTCTCTATGGGGAATGCTAAAGCTATCAGCACACCTTTACCTAGTCTTTTGAAGTTGACTAAGGAGATGTGTCCAAAGACACAAGAAGAGAAGGATAAGATGTCCAAGGTACCTTGTACTTCAACTATAGGAAGCTTGATGTATGTTATGGTATGTACAAGGCTAGATATTGCACATGCAATGGGAGTCATTAGTAGGTATATGATTCATCCAAGAATTGAGCATTGGAATGCAATAAAATAGATTCTCAAATATCTAAGAGGAACCTCCAATAAAGGTCTATATTTTGAGGGCTCAACTACTAATTTACAGGGATATGTTGACTCAGATTTGGTAGGGGATATTGATACCAAGAAAAGCACTATAGGTTATGTATTTACTATTGGTGGAGCAACTATGAGTTGGATTTCTTGATTGCAGAAGGTCAATGCTTTATCCACTACAAAGGCAGAGTATGTTGTTTCTATAGAGGTAGCCAAGGAGATGATATGGCTTTAGTTCTTCTTAGAAGAATTGGGACACCCTCAAATGGATGATTATTTATTGACAGATAGTTAGAGTTCCATTCATCTAGCAAAATATTTAGCTCTACATTCAAAGAAAAAACACATATAGTTGTAATACTATTTCATTTAGTCAGTTTTGGATGATGGATAGTTAAAGCTGGACAAGATACATACAAATGAAAATCTACCAGATATGTTTACAAAGGTGGTGACAAGGGATAAGCTAAACTCTTTTTCAGATTTGGTTGGTCTTCTAGACTAAAGAAAATAAAAGAACAATAGAGTCGAGGGTGGTTTGATCTAGTGGGAGCCCCATGTGGTAGTGGTATTGCTATAGGATTAGTCTCTAAGTGGGATATTGTTGTCTACTATGGAGCCTAATCAGTCCCCAAGTGAGAGATTGTTAGTTTTTAATTAGGTTGTAATCACTAGATAGTAATAATATTGGAATTTTTTTTGGGTGGACGTAGCCTAGGGTTTGGGTGAACCACATTAAGTCTTGGTGTCTTGTGTTCTCTTCTGTGGGATTTATTATTTTTTGATATTATTTATATTTGCATGTAATTTTTTATTTTTGTTTGTGGTTGATCCTAAGAACTTTCATATGCAAGTTATAAAGTAATTAACAATATTCATTTGTACGCAAAAGATTGATTATCCCCCCCCCCCCCTTCTCTCAATATTATCTATTTCTAACAATTGATATCAGAGAACAATTAATTTGAAGAGGCTTAACAGATTAAGAAAGATCTTGGTGAATATGGAACAATTGAAGAAGAATCTTGAAGAAGCTCTTGAATAGATTGACTTTTTTACTGAAGAGAGAGATAACTTGAAAGATAGATATAAAGATGCAAAAAAAATTACATTTGAAAACTAAAAGATGAAATTGATGATCTAAAATCTAGCAAGGAACCTTGTGAACAAATAAATATTAATGATGACAAAAAATCTCAAGAAAGAGAAAGAGATCTTGAAACATGAGTTGAAAATCGTTGAACTAAAGTTGAGTCTCAAGGCTAGTGGTAACAACAGTGGACCTGGTCTAAAATCTAAGAATGTAGACCTTAGATCCCAATTGAGTCAAGTGAAATTTGAATAAGATTATATTAAGATAGAGCATGTAGAGTTGGAAAAATATAACATCATTGTGAAAGGAGAGTTGACACAAGAAAAACAACAATTAGAGAAACTCTAGGAACAAATATTTCATCAAAGACCTTCTTATGATAAGATAAGCCTTGGATATCTTCTTGGAGAAAAGTTAGCAAAGAAAGATGAGATTAGGATGGAACCAGATTCTATAGCAGAAATCCCTAAAGAAAATTTCAAGTGATCTGATGAAATTGAGAAAACTGAATTAACAAAGAAATTTGATTAACTTAGAACAATAGAACAAGTAGAAGAACCTAAGCAAAATGATTCATCCAAAGAGGTAAGACATGAATTTAGAGGTAGATGCTATATATGTAATGAAGTTGTACATATGAAGAGAGATTGTATAGATAAGTCTTTTAAGCCTATTACTAATTTCTATTGTTATAATTGTCATAGTTATGGACATAAGGCAATAGAATGTAAGAAACCTAAGTTTGTTGATGATAATAAGAATAGTTGAATGTTTAGGAATACTAACCCTATAGGTAATCGAAGAAGTAGATCATAGAGTAGATCTAATGATGGAGAGAAACCTAATGATGAGAAAGAGAAGTTTGTTTGTTATAAATGTAACAATCTGGGACATATTGCAAGGAATTAAAGAGCACCTAAAAGTCAAAATGGGAACAATCAAAGGAGAAATGCACCTGTATTTTAGTTATGCAATAACTTTGGACACATAGTAAGATTCTATAGAATGGACAGAGGGAAATTAAACAAGAACCCTAATCAAAAGGAACAACAATAGGAATGATAGAAGAAATGAGAATGGAGGCATCAATAGTCAGAAAGAAGTAGTCAAGGAACATGTGGAGGAATTCTAAGAAGAATTTGTGAAGGCTTGTAATCTAGAGAGTTCATATATAGTATTGGAAGAGCAATTCTTTGATTCTTGATGGAAAGTTGAAATCACATATTCTTTGTGGCTCAACTTGCCTGAATTAAGCCATTGTAGAAGCAGAAAAGCATTAGTGGTTAGAACTAACAGTAAAGAGTGAGTTAGAGATTGTGTAGTTAATAGAAGGCAGAAGACATAGAGAGAAAGCTATGGTTTAGTGTGCAAGTTTTGATGTGATCATAGTAAGTGGGAATTGTAAGATCAAGTTCACTAGTAATTAGAGATAGTATTTTGAGTTTGTGGTAGATACAAATTTATTGCCTAGTGCAATTTGAAATAATTTAAGGATCGTGAACAAGATTTGGTGTACTATTTGTTCATGTGAAGTGTCTTGAGTGAATTGAAGAGCGATTTGACAACAATTAAAGGGTGAAGCAAGTTTGTGAAGATGAATGTTGTAGAAGCCCTAAAATCATGAATTTGAGGTATTTTATGGAATATTGAATCTAGTTTCTTGAAGTATTTACAATTATTGAGGAATGGCTAGTCAAAGAGTTATGATGTTAGAGATAGACCAAGGTATGAGTTCAAGAAACATCCATTTTTTTCTTTATTAGATGATCTTATAGGTGCATTTTCACAAGTTTTAGAAAATTTCTTACATGTAGAAGATATAAGGATTTATATACATTGAAAAATTGAGAGTATAGGTGATGAGGAAATTCACAAGGACTTAGGAGTCATGTAATAATGACTTGTCCCTAAATTCTGAGTATGCACACCTTGAAGATTTCAATTTGGTGAAGTATATATTCTTCATAAAGTTTAACAATCACAAGTTGACCCAAATTATATTGAGCAGAGTACATGATGATATGTTCTAGTTAGGTGATGTGTAGATTGTCATTGATAATGACCTAATCCACAAGATCATGGGATTTAGCAATGGAGTTTGTAATCTTGTTAATGAGAAAAGACATTAGGAGAATAGTGGAGACAAACCTAAAAACCAAGTTTGATGAAAGGAATATGAGGGTTGATCTTATTTAGGATAAAGGAGTCAATTTGTTGACCAAAATCTTAGGGTACAAGTTGAACCATGGATCAAGGGTAAACTCTATACCAGTTGGATTCCTTCATACAACATATGTGATGGTCATTGAAAGGAGAAAAGTAAATTTGTGCGACATTGTTAGAGTGCAAATTTTTGACAATATTGCAAAGATAAACAAAACTAAGAGCATAGTACTTAGATTTGAATCCTTATTGATTGATTTGTTATTTTATGTTACAAAGAAGTTTCCTAGAGTAATTAATTGGGATAGCACCGAGTGCACAATGAATATTGTAACTCAAAGCTACAAATCTAAATCTAACAATGTTAGGGACATTGATATTGATAGGATGATGAAGAATTTTTAATCTAAGATGAAATTGAGGTATAGGATACCTCCCTCTATGGTAGAGAAGTATAAGGATGGTTTGTGCTTTATGGTGGAAACTGATAACACATGCATGGAAGAAATGATACATAGAGAGAAATTCATTTAGCCTATGGGCTATGAGATGATTGCAAAACTAATTGAAGGGTATGCACAGATCATACTCAAGTCTAAGTAGGACACAATATGTCCTAGATGGGGGAAATTTGATGAAAGATTAAGGATTGAAGAGTCTGAGCTCCACAACAAGGAGAGAAAAAGAGAGTAGAGAAGGAGATAGATTCCATACTCAAGGAATCTAGCATCTTAATACAAGAATTCAATGAGCTAAAGAGAATTGCACTGGAGATGAAGGCTAGTGGATAGTCCAAATTATTAGTAGAAACACCTATTGTAGTAGCAAGACCTTTAGAAGGAGTAATAGTGTCACAACCATGTGCACAAGATCCCATTACACCATATGCAAAAGTTGCACAAGTGAAACTTATAAGAGTAAGCTACAAGAAAGAAAGAAGGCAGTCAAAAGTGGAAGCACCTACTATGTAGAGGAAGTCATGGAGACTAGTGAAGGTTAAGAAAGATTCTATACCTCAAGAAAAGAAAAGAGCAAAGCAGATCAGCAACAAGCCTAAAAAGGGAGGAAATCCATGCAAGTGACTAGTTTTGAAAGCTTAGATGATGATGATAAAGATATACTTGTTGAGCAAGATGCACAAAAAGCCAAGATAACCATAGGCAAGAAGGCATAGAAACCAAAGGTGGAAAATCTAAACATGTAGATTATAAATGATGATAATTTTGTTCAGTTGAATAAATTTTATAACATGTATAGTAGTATGGATAGGAGGCAATTAGAGAATTCTATAATAAGAAAGACGATTATGAGGAATAAGAGATTAGTTAGCATTTAGAATAAGATTCCTGAAGATTTATACAATAGGTTGATCAATAGGAAGAGAAGAGTGGTAGAAGAAGATTTGAATATGAGGATCACATCCATCAATAAGTTGTGTGATGTTGGATCAAAAGATGAATTTGAGAAAATTTTGAAGGATATTGAGCCCTTGATGAGGAACAAAAGAAGAGCAATTATTCTGATGGGAGGCAATTATGAGGAGGTAAGAAAAGAAACTGAGGAGGCTATAATGGAATATATGTCCTCAGTACCTAAGTAGAGTATGCAAACAAAGGCTAATAGTCCAGTATATGTATAGGCAGATACACCTTCTTGTGAAAAGGAAGAGGTAGAAGGGACAAAACAAGAACTATCTCAACCTCACATTGTTATGGGTACTAAATCCATGCAAGTGGATAGTATGCATATAAATGTGGATACAAAGGAGAATCTATTTATAGTGTATTGGACAAATATTGTTGGAAATATCACTACCTATACCATTTTTGATGATGAAGAGGGAGAGAGAGAGAGAGAGAGAGAGAGAGAGAGAGAGAGAGAGAGAGAGAGAGAGAGAGAGAGAGAGAGAGAGAGAGAGAGAGAGAGAGAAGGAAGAAGAAGAAAATAAAAGAAAAGAAGAATAGGAGAAGAAGTGGAAAGAAGAATAGGAGAAGAAGCAGAAAGAAGAATAGGAAAAGAAAAAATATGAAATAAGAGGAGAAGAAGAAGAAAGAGGCTGAGGAAAAGAAGAGTGCAGAGAAATAGATGAAAAAGATTACTGTATCTTCAATAATATTAGCAACTAGAACATCAGTACCTATTCCATCTAATGATGAAGATCAAAAAGAACTAATGGGAACTTTGAGCAAATTATTTAAGGAAAACAAATTTGTAAAGTCTTTAGAGAAGACCCTTATTGAAATCTTCGAGCGCATGTAGAAGATAGTTTTCACAACTGTAGCTAATCTAGACTTGCAAGCCAAGGCAAAAGAGTTGGTGAAGACATTTGATGAGGAATTCACAACCTTAGCTAAAGTAGTAGTAGTGCACGCATAGAATAATCATGATGCAGCCCTTTTCAACATAGTATGCACTAATGTGTGCAATGATTTGAAGGAAAGCGATGGAAACATCAAGGAATTGAGATAGTTTATTGTTGAAGGCAATAAGTTGTATGGATAGTGTGCAATGTCTTACACTTATCTAATGTTTATACAAATATCAAAGACCAAATAAGTGAGCTTCAATCACTCACTACAAGATTGTAGCAACCAGAGATCAGAATTGAAGATTCTAAGAATGAGATTGAGAAGATCCACAATTACATTAGAAGCATTGAAAGTGACAAATTCACCTATACTAGCCTCAACTGGCATCCTATGCACTTTTTGTACTCATCAATATATCAAATATAGCCAAAGACAACTGGAAGAAGGACTTTGATAGACTAAATATATATTTTGTAGATTGCATATCCAGAATGATGAGTTGAGCAACAACATGCAACAAGTTTTTATGATGCAATTTTTGACACCTTTTTCATTGATGTCAAAGGGGGAGTATTGTGTTATTATATGTAGAGGAAAATTGTATAGATATTAATGTATATGTAATGGGGAGATTATGTATGTTTCAATATCAAAGAGTGATAAGGAATGTAACAATCCATCAAAACATGAATAAAACTACTATTATGTTTTGAAGGCAATTTTTATATAGTTATTTTATTTGTTTTTGTTATGTATGACATCATTTTGGGACTTAACCAATTTTTCCATATGTTTCCATCAATTCCAAAGGGGGAGATTGTTAGAAAAATGGTTAGTTAGATGTCTTGATGGTTTTCATTTATGGAAACATATACTTGTTAGAAATGGGAAGGACTTGGGGGGGGGGGGGGGGGGGGGGGGGGGGATGGGGTGGTGAATCAATAATTTTACAAGCTTTAGTCACCAACTAGATATTATTAATTACTTTGAACCATGCATAAGAAATTAAACAAGTAATGTTCAATAGTGATAGTAACCATGCACAAAGATAACTTATAACACCATATTTTGTTAACTAGGGAAACCCTGTCCAAGGGAAAACACTGGTGGGGATGATACCTACTAGATAATATACTAATATATATGTTCCTTGTTAGAAGATGGACCCTATTAGGAGTCAATGAGAAAATTTAGTATAGAGAGTCCCTATTAGGAGACTTTGAATCCTTATTAGGAGATTCCAACCTTGTTAGGAGTTGTAGTATAATAGATGAAAGATGAGCCCATTGTCCAAACATGCACTTCCAATTACAAGAAAAGCTCACTACCCAAATAAGTAATTAGACCTCTAGTATATAGGTGTTGTAACTTCTTTCTTGATTAATCTTCAACCTTTAGCTCAATCTTGGATCACAAAAATATCTTCTCAAAACTTTGCATATATCATTTTATAGAAAGTTTGCATATCACAATAGCACACGAAAATGATACTACACTTCTCTTTGCAAAATGTCATTTGCATAAATACCATGCCTTTTTAAAAATTGTTACTAGGTTAGCTAAGGCCACAATTTACTTTTCCACCTTAGAGTAAACATCTAGGATTTTGGCCCTAATTGATCAAGTAATTATTTTGTAGATAATATAATTCCTTTCCTTTAATTCCATTGTCTTGTTTCACTAGTAAAACACAAATATCTCTTTTTCATATAGTCTGTAGTAACTCTAGAGATTATATACATCATCATAAACATGTATACAATCTCCATCTAACTTTTCTAGTCATATTATGATGTTAGTAATAAGTTACATACAAAATAATACACTATTGTAAACCAAATTCATACTTAGACAACTTTTTGAATACCAAAAGATAAGTATCTTTATTTCTGAGTTTTCCTAAAAGCATGTACATCATGTGTTGTCATAAATGACAATAGTTACATATCTTCATCAGCTAATTGTCAACAATCTCCTCCTTTGACATTGATGGCAACAAAATAGGAAAAAATGGCTAACTATCAAAAACATGTCAAAAACAATATATTAATCATCTATTACAACTTGTCCATCTTACATATGCTTCCCCTTACAATATGATTTCATACCTTACAATTTTATCTTCTCCTCTTTTCTAGATTTACAATTTTATTATGCATCTTCTCCCCCTTTGACATCAACGACAAAGGTTAGAATGTCAAAAAGTGTCAAAAACTGTTGTCAAAAACTATTTTCTTCTACCTTAAAGTGATAGTACCTTCATGTAGTCATCAAAACTTTCCTTAAGACTGATTAAACTTTGTATCCATGTATCCTTGGTTGATTTAGTAGAGGTGAGAATTACACATAGGGCATATGATGCAATCTCAACTGCATTAAGTCAGAGTATAAAAAGTTTGAGTAGGTGTCCTTGGCTTTAACACACTCTTCCAACTATCTCTCAACAATAGATTTTTTTAGAGCAATAGACTCTCTAAAATTTGATACTCTCTTCAAAATTTTTACTTTCTAAAGTTCCAATTTCTAATATCACAATGAATACTAGCCACTTGTCCTTCAAAGTCATCAATTTTACTAGAAGGTTGTTGCATCTGGCTTGATAGTGCCTCTAGCTCACTCATCTTACCTTCAATATGATTATCAAGATCCTTGGTCAACTTATGAGATAGCGTATACTTGATGTACAATACCTTTCCATCTTATTGACATTTATGAGCTTCCTTGATAGAAGTATCAAGAATTAGAAAATCATTCTTGATATTCTGACAAATGGTGCTAATTGAATTGGCATCATGTGAAATTTTTGCCTTTGATTCTGCAACATTCAACAAATTTATAAATTCTTCATCAAAATATTTTAGCACTACTTTTACCCTCTATTCAGGATATGTCTCTATATGCTAGACTAACAGAGTACTATGTAATCTATTAGTAACCTCCATCAAGGTTCTTTGTAGGCTCTTCACCGTTCTATTCTTTTCAATAAGTTTTGACAAAGATGAGATCAAGTCAGTTTGATCATCATCATTAGTTGTCAAGCTAGCAAGTAAAAGTGGAGTAGATGAACTGGAAGGTTTAGATTCATCTTCCCTTTGCTTCTTTTATGCTACCTCTTTGACTCTTCTTTCTTCTTCCTCTTTCTCTTCTTTCTTCTTGCTCTTTCTATTCTCTTTCTTTTCTTTATTTTTCTCTCTTTTCTCTCTCCTCTATTCTCTTCTTCTTATCTTCTTCTAACTTCTTCTTCTTTTCTTCATCAACTCTTCTTTTCATCATCAACTATTCTTTTCATCTCTTCTTCAAGAAATTTCTATTTGGCCTCTTCCATTTTCCTCTTTTCTTCCTCTAATAGCTTCTTCTCTTCTTCAATTTGTTTCAATTGATCTTGTATATCCTCGGTATGAGATTCAAGTTGTTTGAAACTCTCAAAGGGGTTAGTATCATTAATGTTAGTAGTAACATTGGTCTGATCAATTTTCATTGTGTCACCACTTACTGACACTTCCAAATTTCTAGGTGTTAGTGAAGGTGATGCCTGAGATTCTATTATCATCTGACTAATGGCCACAACTATTTCACTTCTTATCTTTTCCTTCTCACCCACCATAAACAAAAATGGTCTTACTTGGTTTCTTAAGTAAGGTGCTAGATTGTTCGACAATATATTGAATTCTTCTTCATCATCAGTCTTTCATATTGTCCTTAACATAGACTTCCAAAGTTCTATGTCTTCTTGAGATGGTGCATTCTTCTCAATAAGTATGTCATAGACTTTGTGATTTACTCTGCCTTTAATATCCTTAAGTTTTAGATTGTTTCCCATTATGTATCTCACAATAGAGATATCAATATGATATTTCTCAATATTATTATACAAGTCATAATATTTGTTCATCTAAATAAAATTTCCTTCATTGGAAATGGTTGAATTAATCTTCTCTATCTTCAGCTTCTAGGGTTGTTGAGATTTTCTTGCTGACTATTTAGAAGTAGTTACTCTCTCTGCCTGTTTAGGTTCTTGTTCTTGTTCTTCTTCTTCTTTACTACATTCAACAATTGTTAACAATGTATTTTGTCTCTTTCCTAGTCCAGTGGCTTGTTGCTTGATCCTTTTTGTCTTTTTAGTCATAGCTTCCACTAATCTTTCTAATTTCTTCTTTGGCTCACCTAGTTGTACATCTGACACTGCTACATAAGGAATTCTATGTCCTAAAGATGTCTCTGTAATAGACACTAATAAAGGTTGCATATATGTAATTCCTTGTTTCATGGTCTTTCTAACTACATGTGACTCACTTTCTGTCATACTAGCCTCTATCAAAGATTTCTTCATTATAGTCTCTATCTTCTTGTGAGATGACTTCTTTAAGGATGTCTGATGAGCTGATTGGGTAATTTCTTCATAAGACCCAAATCTATACATAGCTTGGTCCTTCTTATAATTCAACAATAAATCAATGTCTCCAATTGCTAATTCATCACTTAATTCATAACCTAAGGGATCTAGAAATGTTTCCTAAGGTTTTACTACTTGAATATAAGTAAAATATGTATCAACCATAACACATATATCTTCTTTAAATCTTTCTACAATTGCATGTATTCTACATACATGTGTGATTTTCTCCATTGTACATCTCTTACTACTCATAACCTCTGTTACTAACAAATATGGAAATCTCTTAAGTACATGAAAGAATATGATTGATCAGTGACTAAAATCTAAACAAACCATTCTTGGTCCTCTTGATTTTCTCCAAGTTTTCAAGAATTTGCATTCTTATAATTTTACTAAGGTTAACTTGTTCCTTCTCAAAACATATCTTATAGGCTACATAGATGAATCTGTCTGACAATTCATCAATCTTAGAACTTGCACATATAGAGTAGGAAATGATTCTACTTAGGAATCTTACATCATCTCATTTAATGGTTCTTATCACCATGGCCTTTCCATTATAAATTGCTTTTGTGTAGCTCTCAACTTTATTCTTAACAAGTTTCTCACCTATAGATACACTACCTTGTTTACTAAGACCAATTACCTTATTAATATGGTCAGCTGAAATATCAACTACATTATCTTCCATCCAAATTTTTCCATAAGGAATTCTATTGAGTATAATCTATGTCCATTCCTCAGTATCAAGTTCATAGTAGAAATGATATGACATCAATAACAAGTTACATGTATACAAAATAATACACTGTTGTAAACCAAATTCATACTTAGACAATTTTTTGAGTACCAAAAGCTAAGTATTTTTATTTATGAGCTTTTATACAAGCATGTACATCATGTGTTTCCATAATTGCCAACAATTACATATCTTCACTAGTCAATTTTCAACAATACCCAACATTTCATTTATGCATTCAGAGACAAGAAATTATCTAAGTATTAGATAGTTTGTAGCAGTACAGTGAACAGATCTTAGCAGTGCAAACAATGTGTAGAGAATTAGCTTATGCACAGTTGAGGAAAGCTTAGTGACACCTTCATGGCAATGTATACCAGTGCACATGTGTGTATGGTTAGTACGACACAAGTTACAATAAGTTTAATTGTGCTGGTATTTAACAATGCAGAATAGAGAATAGTAGAAAATAGTGTTGTACAACTTTAGGAATTGTTTTGGTTTTAGAATAATTACTAAGTCACATTAAGCCAACTATGTAGATATTACTTTATATTATTTCAAACATGTGAAGATAAGGAAGCTGATTGAGCAATTTGTGAATGTACAAGATATAAGTAAAGATCTTGTGTTGCACAGATAAGTGGAGATAGTGAGTTGCACAAAGAATGTATGTGATGCACAGATATTGTGGAAGTTGCATGATTAGATGTGACATGTGAACTATTGTGAGAACCATATACAATTCTTATGTGATTCAAAATCTGATGTTAGATCAAAGCAAGCGCAAGTTACAGTAGCAAGCTAGTATTGTATGTATATCTATTTTGTGAAGGAACTAAATTATATAATTGAATGTTAGTGTTGTGGGCTCTTCTTGAATACATTGTAATTTATCTACCAACTCCTAACAGGGTTGAGGCTTCTAACAAGGCCTAGTCCTCAAACAAGGACTTGAGACACTATATGTACTTCACAGACACCTAACAGGGTCAATATTCTTAATTGGATCCTATTGTTTAGTGAATCATCTAGTGGGTATCATCCCGAGTAGGGTTTTCCCTTGGCTAGGGTTTCCCTAGTTAACAAATAATGGTGTTATGAGTTCTCTATGTGTATGGTTATATTTATTGTTTAGCATTATTGGTTTAATTTCATATGCAAGTTATAAGGTAATTTAAAATATTCAGTTGTGGGCAAAAGTTTGTAGAATACTGATTCACCCATCCCCCTCAGTCTTAGTATTATCTATTTCTAACAGAGTCTTTGTGTAGTTAATTTGGATAAGGAATTATCCTTTCTTGTTTTGGCTTGCGACAAAGGGGGGTTGTCAAAAATTTGAAGTGACATCAATTAGTTTCCCCTGGAGCCAAACACCCACCTACCCACCTAATTCTCATTAACTCAATAGGTGAGTTTGAAATCTAAAATGAGAGGGAATTTGAAAATAAGACAAAAGGAATGAAGCCATTCATTCAATTAAGATAGAGGAGAAGAAGCAGAGTAGAGAGAAAATAAATGAAGAAGACTAGTAGATTAGGAAACAAGTGAAAAAAAATATTTAGAACAAAGCAGAGGACAGGAGGAAGGTTTGGTTCCAGTTTTTGTAGCAGTATGTGTTTGAATCCTTCTGTCATTTTGTAAGTTAATTTTAGTTTTTCTTGAGAAGTAGTGATTTATCTAGGCATATTGTATACAGCCTTTAGTGTTGTAAGTTTACTATTAAGTTTTATCAATTGAAGTTTTTAGTGTTTTTTGGTTGAAGTTGAATGCTCCCAAAGTTTGTAATAGTTTAACCTAGTTGAATAGAAAGAAAGCAAGTAGACAAACTAATTGATCTAGTTATGTTGGCTCATTATTGTCTCTCTTCTATTAATTATTGCATGGTGCTTTGTATTTGGGAAGTTAATACGTGAAAGTTTTGTTGTTACCTTCTCTATGTTTTAATGGTGGAAAAGCTCAAATTGCAAGTCTGTAGTTAGTTCACTCAGTTCCCTCTTTAACCGAGCTCCTCCTCTGTTAACTTGGTTTGTGCTAAACTTTTTATTTCTACCAAGTACACCAGGCAACTATATGTCACCCTTACCAAGTTCACTTGGTGCTTTCATTGACCAAGTTCACCTAGCCTTTGTGTTGTTTAAGTGTTGAGCCTATTGAGCTCCACCTTTCTTTGGTGACCGAGCTCACTCAGCATCCATTGTGTTGAGCTCCCTTTGTTGTTGAGCTAACTTGGGTTCTTGGTGTGCTAAGTCACTAGGAACCAACTTCCTATCACATGGCACCTTCTTGTGCCGAGGAAAACTATCACTTGACACCTTCTTGGACCGAGTGAATTTTTTAAGGTTGTGAAGTTGAATTCTTTACAATTATGAGAGATCTAAAGTATCATGATAGTAAGAAGTATCATACCAATAGTCATCTATGCACTAAGGATATTCTCCAGACTTTTGACTGGTGTTGGAAATATTATTGGCAAAGCCATAGAGGAATTTATTTAAAGTTATATTCATGGAGAAGTTTCGAATTCCTTTCCTATGCATATATTAGATTGGACTTCATAAGTCAGTATTGAAGCCGGAGATTAATTCTCTGAGCAATATCTATTATAAGCATGGATTTGTCACGATCAACATGAATCACATTCAAGATAAGGTTTCTTTGAAGCAAGATCGTGGTTGTGGTAACCCATTTGATGGTTTTGAAGAGTTTTATCATGCCCGATGGAGATTTTTGTAATCATATAAGCCACTTGAAGCTTGTAAATTATGTTTCTTTTGTTATTTTCTAATACTTGTGAGTTTTTTGTAGATCCTTGAAAGGAGCGCAAAACAATGAAGTTGTAACCAGGAGAAGGAAATACACATGACGTGAATGTATTCAAAACACTGCACTCAAAAATCAATAGATTCTTTTATGGCTTCACGGTATAATTTAGAGATGGGAAAATCATTGTCTATTATCCTTTCCTTTTGTGTCAAAAACATGGAATCACTAGTTTTGAATATGCTATGCAGATATACATCGATGCGAAGGAGATACATTTGATTTGCGGATATCATGGAAATAGAGACTCATGCTATGTTTACCCCTTGATACATGTTAGATTTATACAAAATTCAGAGTTGCAAATAAACAATATTGTTCAGGTATATAAGACATAGAATATGGTGATGACAACTCGATCATGAACACTTGGAGTGTGTTATTCATCACTAGCATATGATTCATGCAAAAGAAAAAAGGAAAAGTTCTTAGTAAAAGGGAGAAATATTTGTGATGCATTTTATAAATATAAAGCACATACTATCAGTTTTATGTCACAACTAAAATATGTTAAAAGCCATGTTTCAATTAAACATTGATTAGTTTTAAGTTTTGAAAAGGTGCAAAGTTTAGAAAGGAAACCAATTCCTTTTGGTCATCTGTAAATATGTAATGTAAATTCAAACAAGCATGACACAACTTATATTAAATAAAAAATCTCTACATATATGTTATCAAATTTCTACAAAGGAAAAATATTAGATGTTGAACCAAGCTGGTGGATGTCGAACTATTGGGCATAAATTTTAAATTTTATTTCAGATCAAGTTGTGTGGAGTGGAGCATCAACATATGAGTGTCTTCAATAAAATATCAACTACAACATAATCAATAAGATTTTTAATTGTATTTAAAGATTTTAGAGTCATAATACTATATAGTTCATTCTTTATGATCATCTCTCATTTTCTATAAATAATTTGTTATTAGGATAAGTGGACCAAATCATTTCTTTCCATTTGAACTTGATAAATACAAATATTGTGAGACACTATAATTATTTCCTTATTTTGTATTTATTTTATCTGTATAAGAGTTAAAACATCATAGACTAGTTCAAATATACATGAGTATGATTCATTTGTTGCATCTTGATGATTGAATTGTTTATAGATGTGATATACATACCATTACAGAGTTGTATGTGAAAATGTATAGTTTTGACTCTATTGCCTCTTTGAATTTTGGCACTGATCATTAACTTGCTCATAATTCTCAATCTATATGCTAGCAATTATTTAGTCTCTTTGCTTATCTATTTGTTTTGATAATTTACTTTTGTTCTTAGTTTAGCATTCACAAGTTTATTAAAGTAATCATATTTTCAAAGATTAATACTCACTTTAAGCAATCCAGAAGTTTCCTAAACCTCTTTCCATTTCAAGAATCTATCATTGCATCATATATAAACATCTTTGATCTAAGGTTGTTATCCAGAATCAAGTGCACCTACCTTGGTTTTGCAGAGCCAGAATTGCAGAGGATCTAGATCGAATTGATTGATCCTATCAAGTTGGGTATAACTACTTGGAAATCCCAACATCGATCGGGCAAGGCTCGTAGGATTTAAATCTACAGTTTTGGGAACCAATAGATATAATATTGAATAAGATACAATCCATTATATTCAACTCTAATTTTTAGAATTTCTCTTTGTTTTTATGTAAGGTGCATGCACAACCAAAGAATAGTTAAAATGACATTATGTCAACACTAGGTCATTAATGATATGCATATAAAAACAAATTCAAATAAGAAATTAAATCCCATACCGTAGAACTTTTGCATAAGGCAGGTACCCAAGCTATCCTAGAGCTCCTATTTAAAAAATATCTTTTTATTATAGGTAGGAAGACGTGGTAAAAATAAGTGTAAAATTTGATGGAAAAAAATTGTAAATATTTAAACCTTTCTTTTTAATTTTTTGTTGATTGAATGTCACACTTACATTATTTAATATAATATTATTATTCTCCTATTTTTTAATCATATCAATATATAATTGTATGGATAAATATTATCATTAAAAGAAATAATATATTTTGTTAAACTAAAATTATAAGTAAATATTAATCTGCAATACTGAGAAGGAGTAAAGTGAGGAGGAGGAAAGTGAGACAAACTGAAAGAAGGAGATGCCAAAGGACAAGAAGAAAAATGAAGAGGAGGACAATAATGATGAGGACGAGGAAGAGGAAGAGGATGAGGAGAATCGAGAGAGGAAAAAGAAGTGGAAGAGGAAGAGGAATAAAAAGTGAGAGATGAAGATGAGGAGGGGGAGGAAGAGGTAGAGAAGGAGAAAGAGAAGAAACAAAAGAAGGTGGGAGAAGGAGAAAACAAAATCTTCCACCTCACACAAACTTTGAAAGCAACTAAATCTTAAAGTTTTATTGATATTTTCATATATCATTTTTCAAGTTCAAGTTATTGTTGGCATTTACTTTGCTAAGGAAGTACCTACACATTTCTTTCTTTCTTTCTTAAGAAGGTGGTGACTCTATTGTGTGTCATTTAGTGTATTTTATTGATGAACTAATCTTTTCTTTTGAGGTATATGTGGGGAAGAAGGTTAGTGAATCTCCGACATAAAATATTTGGCAATTGACTTTTAAGAAAAAATCAAGAAAGAAGAATGGTAAGAATTAGAAATCAACTATGCTTTATACAAGACATAGCATTTTTCAAGAAATGACTAACAAACAAGCTAAGAGGGATAATTCAAGTCATAATAGCCCTGAAAATGATGAGGAAATTTGTAATCTATTTTTCCATATTCCTAGGGTGGATGAAGATTTGCATTATGAGAAAACTCAAATTGAGGATGATGAGGATCATGAAGACTTAATGTAATGGATATGATTATAAAGAAAATGACTGAAATGGAAAATGGAAGCAATGCAATATTAGCAAAAATATTAAAACTATAGCCAGATTGTATCCTTGAAAAAATAGGGATATCAAAAGATCATATTATTTCTCCACCTAGAAAAGCTTGCAATGAAGAGAAGTCAGATAGATGGAGAGAAGAAAGATTAGATAAAATCCAAAATGAGGCAAAAATGTCATCAAAATATAACCCATCTCATAGAAAGAATTTGGAATTGTAATTCACCACTAGCCATGTTAACCCACTATATGAAAATATAAAAGGTAAAAATCAAAATAACAATTTTGATAGGAATCTCAACAACAATCAACGGGCCTGAAGTATAAGACAACATACTAGAGGTGTCCCACAAAATAATGGGAATATTACACAACCTTGTGGTATGAATCAAAATAATATCAATCAAAGTAATCAAGGTTATATGGTACAAAATTAGGGGATCAGGAATCAAGCAATAAGGCAACTAATGATAATCGAAAGATATCAATAGCTTGGTTTTGGTGGGATAAGAGGATATCCCAATCCAATCTCCAATGATTTAAGGAATGTTATTCTGAAGTTTTTAGGGAATGGGGCAAAAAAATTTGAGTAGCATGTCATTAATTTAAAAAACATAATTAAAGTTTTTGAAGAGGATATGAGGATGTATTCATGAAAATATTCATGTAATCATTAACTAAGGATTTTGAAAAGTGGTATAGAAATTTGTTAGATGGATCCATTTTTGGATGATGCAATTTTGATGATCAATTCATTGAACAATTTGGATATCATAATGACACATCTTTTGTGTCACATGAATTAACAAGTATTCAGAAGAATGCAAATGAGTCAGTATTAGAATTTAATAAAAGATTTAATAAGGTTTTAAAAAGGATTCCTAGAGAGACTAGACCAGTGGATTCTTTCTTGATTAATTTCTACTTAAGTGCATTCAACAGTAAAACTCATTATGAGATAAGATCTCAAAGGCCCTCTTTGCTGCTATAACCTTCAAAAGTTGTTATGATGATTGAAAATGATAGGAACGGGGCAAGTAGAATCAAAAAAATAGGATGATCCAAAGTTATACAATCCTAAAAACCCTAAGAAGGATGAGATAAAGAGATTATGGACATGCTCAAAAATATAAAGACTAAACATAATAGAAATTAGAGGTTGTCACTCCACAGAAATGACAGACTGAGACTTCAAGATATGTCGTACACTAAAAACTAGAAAGATGGAAAACAAAAAAACTAAATTATGTCAAAGATACCCCTAATCCTTTAAATAAAATAAACATGATTGCTGATGGGTCATGGTGTGATATATGTAGACTCCCTCATGATCCTAAACATTGCATTGTTGCATAATCTATCTTTGAGGAAGAGAACCAGGAAATAGAAGAACAACATGTTGTCAGTGCCATATCATCATAACCATTACGGGGCAAAGATAATGATGACTCTTCAGAGGAAGATCAAAATTTTGACTATCACTATAGGAGATCAAGTCAGTAATGTTGTGTCCAACAAGTTTTTTTAGATGAGAAAGAGATACCTATTTTACAGAGATTGATAGCTAAGGAAAGGAATGCTTATACTATCGTAGCTATAGAAGAAACTAAACATACCTATCAGAGAAGAAATAAAGCTACTAGTGCAGATCAAGGTAATCCTACTATTATGTTTACAAAAAATCAGCAATAGGGAGAAACATCTAAAATAGGTGGTAATCAAATTTAGGCTAAACAAACAAAAATCAACCAGTCTCCTGAACTAACCAAACAACCAATCAAGCACAATAATGGTAAGCAAGTATCCAATTGTCATAATTTCATTAATCATGCATTATCTCAATTGAAAATTACTATCCTCTAATAGAAATTATGAAATTTCCTAATTATAGGGAGGAAACTGTGAATACAGTGTCTAGCATAGAAGATATTAATAAGTAAAATGATGCAAGAAATAATGAGGAATCACCTGTTGTGTATCTAAGGACAACATTGAATAAAAATTCAAGTCAAGTAGACCTATTTTATTTAACTTTGTTGATTAATAAAAAATTAGAGAAAATTTGTATGGTTGATTCTGGCATAGCAGTTAATATCATGTATGTTGATGTAATGAAAGAAATTGGTCTCAAAGTAGATACTCCTTATGGAAAATGCTATACTATGGATAATAGATATGTTCCATTGGTTGGCATTATTAAAAATGTTGACTTTCATTTTCCATAATTTCCACAAATATCATACAGGATTGGCATCATTGTAGTTGAGATTTTAATGAGTTATGGTATGTTATTATCTAGACAATTGTTGAATTTGGTTGGTGGACATGTACAGTTAGATTTATCCTACACTACAATACCATGAGGAGGCAAAGAAATCAAAATTGAAAGAGACCCCCAGTCATATTACGTTATTGAAGACTACAATCTAGATTTTGAAGTCAACTTTTTCCATTCTGACATGGATAACTTTCAAGTAAGTGCAACTAAACCTACTTTTGAAGTTATTAACCCTATTTCAACACATGCAAATAAAAACTATGATAACATATGGCAAATGTTCTTTGATGGTGCTTTTAGTAAAGAGGGAAATGGGGAGGATGTTATATTTATCTCAACTTTAGGTAAAATATTTAAGTATTCTATCCTATTAAATTTTGAGTGTACTAACAATATTTTTGAATGTGAGGCTTTGATTATTGGTATTGATATTGCTAAGGTTTATGGGATTAAATTACTCACTATCTTAGGAGACTCAAATTTGATTTTATCCCAAATTAGGAATAAGTCTTCAACTCCAAAGCCAAAACTAAAGCAATATCAAAACTATGTATGGGATTTGATAGAGTATTTTGAGGCCTTTTCTATTAAATGGATTGATAGGTCAAACAACTATTTATCTGACATAATGGCCAACCTTGTCATTAAAAAAATTGGTTTTCCATTTGATGAGGTCATTCAAGTAGAAATGAAAAATAGACCTTCAATACTAGATAACATGAAAAATTGGCAAGTTTTTGAAGATGACAATGATCTCCTTAGGTTTTTCCCTTGCGAGGAGGATTATGAAAATCAAATCATTGATTAGAACAGATGTGTAGAGGAAAAGGATGGCAAGGAAATGTTATTTGGAAAAGAAGTAGTTCAACTAAAGATGAACAAAATACCTAAAGGGCTTGTAGCCTTAGAAAGAATCTTTGATGAGAGAGAAAGTGCAAGGCCAAGAAAATTAACTAAGATCCAAAATGATATTGAGGAAATAAACCTAAGAAATGAAAATTCTCCCAAAAATGTTCATATAGAGAAGAAATTGTCATCCAAGATTAGGGCTGAATTGATTTTCTTGTTAAGGAAATATAGAGATGTTTTTCCTTGGAGTTACAATGAAATAAAAGCATATAGGGAAAAATTATTTCAATATGAGATACCCTTAAAGCTTGATTTTAAACCCTTTAGATAGAGACAATGACCAGTCAATCCAACTCTAGCACCAAATATGAAGGATGAGTTGATTAAGCTGAGAGATGTCAGAATCATTAAACCTATCAGGGACTCTACAGGGTTTCAAATTTTGTTCCAATTAGAAAAAAGAATAGAGATATTAGACTGTGTATAGATTTCAGGAATTTGAACATATCTTCTCTAAAGGATAATTATGCATTACCTAATATGGAGATCTTATTACAAAAGGTGACTGAAAATGAAATATTATCCATGATGGATGGATTTTTGGGATATAATTAGGTTAAGATCAAAGAGTCTCAATAATATAAGACTGCATTCACAACTCCTTAGGGTACTTACATTTATACTAGGATACCTTTTGGGTTAACCAATTTAGGAGCTACTTTTCAAAGGGAAATGGATGTCACCTTTGATTGACTGATTGATCTAATTATGGTAGTGTATCAAGATGACCTTACTACCTATTCTAAGAGAGTAGAAGATGATTGCAAACATTTGGAGAATATTTTCACAAGAACTCTTAAATACAAAATTTCCCTAAACAGTAAAAAATGTCATTTTGGAGTCATTGAAGGGAAACTATTAGGGTACATTGTCTCTAAGGAAGGGGTAAGGATAGATCTTGAAAGAGTAGCAACTATTGATAATATTCAAATCCCTAAAATAACTAAGGTCATCTAGTCATTCTTTGGGAAAATTAATTTTGTGAGGAGATTTGTTTCTAATTTCGTCGAGATCATCAAACCCATCACTAAAATGCTTAAGAAGGGAGAAAATATAGCATGGGATAATGAAGCTATAGGATCATTTAATAAGATAAAAAAAGCTATAAAAGAAGCTCCAGTTCTCAAATCCCCTAACTTTAACAAACCTTTTCAAAAAAATTCATTTGCTTCTTATCATACCATAATTGTCGTTATGTTACAAAAGAATGATGGACATGAGTAGTTTATTGCATTCTATAGTAAGAGTTTTGAGCTACTAAACTTAATTATAATATCAATGAAAAATAGACTTATGCCCTTGTTAAAGTAGTTAAGTCTTTTTGGCCTTATTTGGTTGGAGCCGAAGTCATTTCTTACATACCTAATGTTTCCATTTAAGGTATATTTAGGCAATCAGAGACTACCAGAAGATGATGTTGATGGATACATAAAATTCAAGAATTTAATATAGATATTCAAATCACAAAATTAGTCAAAGGGCAATGATTGGGTAAGCTTATGAAATAATTTAATTTGGAAGTTGTGCAAGTCAATCATATTAATGATGTTCACACTGAGGTTAGTATTGAAAGGTGTCCTTTGTATACTGATATAGTTCACTATTTAAGGCATACAAAATGTAAAGCTAATCTAAGTGATAATCAGAAGAGAACCACCAAATTACAAGCTGCTAAATATGACTTAATTCAAGGAGATTTGTATTGGAAAAACCAGGATGGAATTTTACTTTTATGTTTGGATATTGCTCATTCTACAATTATTCTTAAAGAAATGCATAAAGGAGTGTGTGTGGTCATTTTTTGGCAAGGACCACACCACACATAAAATCTTGCAAGTAGTTTGTTACTAGCCTTAGCTTTTTAAAGATTTCTATACCTATGTGTGGAAATATGAGGCATACCAAATAATTTTAGGTAAACTAAAATATGATGGTGCCCTATCACTAAGAACATTGCAAGTAGAAGAGCCATTCTAGATGTGGGGAATCGATTTCATCAGAGAAATTAGTGATAAATCAAGTGGAGGACATGATTGGATTCTAGTGGCTACTAATTAGTTTACTAAATGGGTAGAGGTCATACCTACTTGACAATTTGCAATCAAAGTAGTGATCAAGTTTCTTACTGAAAATATCCTAACCAAATTTGGGGTCCCTTAAAAGATCATAGTAGATAATGGTGTGTTTTTTTTCTCTAACAGGTTTGCTAATTTTTGTAGGAGATATGGTATAATTGTATCATACTCGTCTCCTTATCATCCTCAAGGCAATGAACAAGCTAAGTCTAGTAAGAAAAATATCCTGAAGATTGTCAGAAGGATGTTAACCAAAAATAAGCAAGCTTGGGATTCAAAGTTGAATTTGGCATTGTGGGCAGATAGGATCACTATGAAAAAGTCTATTGGTTTTTCTCCTTTTAACTTGGTTTATAGCAAGGAAGCAAAGCTTCCTTTAAATAATTTACTTCCTATTTACAATTTTTTTTACTGAGGAGCAATTAGATTATATTAATTTTATGAAAAATAGATTGAACATGCTAATTGAGTTGGACAAAGTTAGGAGGCTTGCGCAAGAATAGAAAATTAATAAATAACAACAAGTTAAATTTCTTCATAAAAAAAGGACTATAAACAATTTTTTTAAGATAGGTTGTTGGGTCCTAAAATGGAATGCAAAAGATCAAGAAAAAGGGAAACATGGTAAGTTAGAGGCCTTATGGTTAGGACCATTTGTGATTTTTGAAAAGGTTGGGAAACATTTTTATTTTTTGCAGGATACGAATGGTCACGTGCAGGATTTCCCAGTACATGGACAGTACTTGAAGCCATTTTGTCAATGATAGCTATCAAGGGGTTTTCTTTCCTTTGATCATTTTTTTCCTTTCATATTTAAGTTCCTATTAATATCATCATGTAGACTAATTATTATTTGTGTTTTTCTGTATTTTTTGTAGGTCTTCTTCATCCAAAGATAGTTGGAGTCTCATTATGCCCACAAGGGGCATATTTCCCCAATTAGAGCCACTGATGTAGCCTCAAAATATTTGAGACTACCATTTATGAAGCAATGCATGACAGGGACACTACTATGGAAGTACTGTTAATTATATCAAAAGATTTCATATTTGACTATCATCAATATCAAAGGTGGACATTTATTTATGCAACATAGAAACTTTTATGGAAAACTAAAACTTATACATAGGAACAACATTATGTGAGATCTTAAGTATCATGATAGCGAGAAGTATCAGACCAATAGTCATCTATGCACTAAGGAGAATCTCCAAAATTTTGACTAGTGTTGGAAATATTCTTGGCAAGTCCATGGAGGAATTTATTCAAAGTTATATTCATGGTGATGTTGTGAATTCCTTTCCTTTGCATATATTGCATTGGGCTTCATAATTTAGTATTAAAGTTGGAGATTAATTGTCTGAGCAATATCTACTGTAAGCATGGATTTATCACGATCAACATGAATCACATTTAGGATAAGGTTTCTTTGAAGCAAGAATAAGGTTTTGATAACCCATTCAATAGTTTTGAAGAGTTCTATCATGCCCGATTGAGATTTTTGTAATCATATAAGTTGCTTAAAGCTTATAAGTTATGTTGCTCTTGTTATTTTCTAATACTTGTGAGTTTTTTGCAAATACTTGAAAGGAGCATAAAACAATGAAGTCATAATAGGAAGAAGAAAATGCACATGATGTGAAAGTCTTCAACATACTTCACTCAAAAATTGACAGGTTCTTTTATGGCTTCATGGTATAATTTAGAGATAGGAAAATCACTATCTGTTATCCTTTTACTTATGTGTCAAAAACATGAAATCACTAGTTTCAAACATGTTGTGGAGATATACATTGATGAAAATGAGATGTGTCTAATTTGTGGATATTGTGAAAATAGAGACTCAGGCCATCTACGCCCCTTGATACACATCAGATTTATCTAGTATTCAGAGTTGCAAATAAACAATATTGTTCAGGTATGTAAGATGTAGAATAAGGCAATGACAACTCAATCATGAACACTTGAGTGTATTGTTCATCACTTGCATATGATTCTCGTAAAAGACAAAAAGAAAGGTGTTGAGTAAAAGGGAGAACTATTTGCGATGGAGTTTATAAAGATAAAGCACATACTATTAGTTATATGTCACAATTGAAATATGTTAAAGCCATGTTTCAATTAAACATTGATTAGTTTTTAATTTTGAAAAGGTGCAAAGGTTATAAAGGCAACTAATGCGTTTTGGTCATCTATAAATATATAATGTAAAATCAAACAAGTGAAACAACTCAAATTATATAAAAGCTCTCTGCATATTTTTGAAGCATATATGTTATCAAATTTCTTCATTGAAAAAAGACTAGATTTTGAACCAAGCTGGTGGATGTGGAATCACTAGGCTTAGAATTTAAATGTTATTTGAGATCAAGTTGTGTTGAGTGGAGCATCAATAGATTAGTGTCTTCAATAGAATTTTGTCTACAACATAATCAGTAAAAAAATTATTTTATTTAAAACTTTTAGAGTCATAATACTATATAGATCATCCTTTTTAATCATCTCTCATTTTCTATAAATAATTTGTTATTAGGATAAGTGGATCAAATCATTAGTTTCCATTTGAACCTGATAAATACAAATATTGTGAGATATTTTAATTATGTCCTTATTTGTATCTATTTTGTCTCTATAATGGTTAAAATATAATAACTAGTTGAAATATGCATGAATACGATTAATTTGCCGCATCTTGATTATTGAATTGTTTATAGATTTAATATACATAATTGTTAACCTTATGGTCAAATAATTTGTCAGTTAGTGACTAAAAACTTAATCAGATTGATTCTCTACATTGCTACTAAGATCTATAGTTTCTATTGAGCTTCTTGTATAGCTAGTAGTGTATTCTGAGCATTTTAGTTGTTGTCAAGCTTCATAGAGTTTGTTGAGCTTTCTACCGAGCTCATCTATGAAAACCATGGAGGAAGTAGTGTTAACTGAGCATTGTAGTCTTAACTAAGCTTATCATTGTGTATCGAGCTAGTAGTGTTAATGAAGTAGAATGAAATTAGTGTTGACTAAGCTCAACAGTGTCAACTCAGTCCTTTAGTGTCTACCATGTTCTTCAATATTCACTGAGTCACCAAGTGCTAACTGAGTTTGAACTACTCTAGATTGATCAATGTAGATAGAGCACCAGTTTAAAATGAATGCCAATTTGATAGTGTTGTTAAGTGTCAAAATATCACCTGAGTAGTCTTCAAAACTTGAGTTCTAGAAGTAGGCTGACTTAGTGAAGATTATTAAATTTGGTATTGTAGATGACTCTAGAATTTAATTTATTAGATTGGTATCTATGTAATACATCTTATCACATCCAATGCATTGAAGTATGACAAGCAAGAAGAAGCATGACATGAATTAGAAGGCTACAAGCAATATAAGGAAAAGCAGAGTCATATCTATCATAGCAAGGTAATCATTGTATTTCATAAGAATCTCATTCAGTAAACTAAGTTGTAGATCAGAGATCATCCACTATTTCATGCTAATAGGTGCATCAGTCAAATCCTCTAACAAGGTGGAATTAACAGTATTTTCCAAATCTCCTAACCGATGATTGCATACTTTATTGTATTTTGTAAATCCTTTCACAAGGTAGACCTAATAGTCCTTATTGCTCCTAACAAGGTAGATCACCAGAAGTGATCAATTATAAGCTTTAACAAGCTAACTTTATATTGCAATACTAAAGCTTGTGGGTATCATCCCCACCCCAATTTTACTTTCTGTTTGGAAGGTTTGTGGGTTGCTAAAAATTGTGTCAAGGGTTATGATTTTTTTATGACTTTCAATATTTCATGTGTGCAATTAGATCAGATTATATTATGAAGGTTTAATTGCTAAATTAAAGTCTAAGTTTTATTGGTTCCTAATTCATAGCCCTCCCCCCAGCCCTCCCTCCCTGCCTAGTCACCTAGTCTATACTGCATTTCTAACAATTGGTATTTGAGCTTTTGGTTCTCACATTAGAAGTTTAGTAGCTTCAGAAAAGATCAAAGGAAATGGAAGTATAGAGACTAGAGAAAGCTATTGAGAATGAAAAGTTAGATCTACAATTAGCCATGCATCAATTCAAGAAAATGAAGGAGCAACTCTCTCAATCCCTGAAAAGAAGAAAAGATCTTGCAACACATATGAATGAAAATCTCTACATTGAAGAAAGAATTGAAGACATTTTCCATGATAGAAGTTTAGATGAAGTTGATGTAGCAATCAAAGATCTACTTGAAAAGAATCTTACTCTTCATGAAGAAGTCGAAAAACTAAGAAGAGAACAAGAAATCCAATCAAAAAGAATGTGTGAAGACATGGAACAAAAGGACAAAGCCAAAGAAGAGAAAAGATAGCTAACTAAAAGGATAGAAGAAAAGGACAATGAAATTCATCAACTATCTATTTAGCAAAAAAATATAACTGATCAACCCAATTATGCAAATCAAGAGCTTATCAACTTGATGATAGAGAATGAAAGATTGTAGAATGACCTTAGCATAGAGAAGAAAACCAATTAGAGGATAATGAAATCTCAAGAAAGCATAAATCAATTGGACAAGAAAACTCAATTTATACACAAAGGTAAAGAAAGATTAGGCTATAAAGATGAAGGTGAATCATCTAAACAAGGAGCTCAAAAGAACAAAAGACCTACTTGTTATTATTGTGGAAAGATAGGACATACATCAAAAAAGTGTTGGAGCAATGGGAAATAAAAATTCAATGGAAAATGTTATAATTGTAACAAGCCAAAACATAGAGCAAGTGAATGCATAGAGAAACCTGAGTTTGAAGGAAAGTGTTTCAATTGCAACAAACAAGGGCACAAATCTTCAAATTGCAAGTCCAGGAAATGGAATCTAGTAGAACAAATTATCAAACTATATATGGTTGGGATTATAACACATGGTGTAGATGTCACTATTGTGGCCAAGTATGGGCACATTGGAGAAATTTACATAAAAACTCACATGAGGAAGAGAGACCCTACAAAGAGATGTTATGTATGTACAAAACTTGGACATCTAGCTAAAAACTATATGAACTAAGGTAAAGTTGAAGATGAGAAGAAATCAAAGGCTAATAAAAATAGATGTCAAATGAGGCAATAATGGATAAAGAAATCTCTAGGGAATACAAATGAAAGTCCTAAAAATATCGGCACCCAAGTCAATGAGTTGGGTAACTCAAACATTTCAAACTAGTTAAGATATGGAGATTACTAGAACTATGAGCCTAAGGAGATATTTCATATTAGTTCTAGATAGCAAGAAGATCCAAATCAGAATTTCAGATGCACTAGAGTTACTGAGTTAAGATGATAGTTGAAGTGATGTCTTAGACCTTACCAAGCAAGGTCAGGTCACAAGACCTTATCGAGCAAGGTTGGGTTGTATAACATAATTGAGTTCGGGTGTAGTGTCAAGTTGAAGACTCTACTGAGTTGAAGACTAAAGACTCTATCGAGTTGAAGTCTCTATCAAGTTCAAGACTCTACCAAATTAAGAGGCATAACCAAGCTTGAGCTTATCAAGTTGAAGCTATCTTTCGAGTATTGAAGACTTAGCCAAGTTGGACAGCCTGTCACTAAGCTAACTATTATATGATGCATTAATGGAAATTTAAAGATAGAATTTGGGTAAAAGGGAGAAATCAAAGGTTATTATTTTACCATGAATTTTTAGAGAAAGGAGTGAAGAGTGTCTTTGAGCCCCTAAGTGATTCAGAGAAGATTTGTCAAATTTTATTCCTGCATTTGAAGCATCACTGAGCATAATGACATTTTCTAGAAGAAAAGTGAAGAAAGGTTAGGAAATGTTTGTTCGAGGTGTTGATTGTAAATCCCTAGCATTTAAATTGAGTCCAACCATTGTAGAAGAACTTGACCCAGTTGGAGCTCAGTCTCAGATCCCTCCTAAGGTACTCCTAATTCATGATATCTAGTCATTTTATCATTGTTCAATCTAGGAATTAGGAACCCTAGAGTTAAACTAGACATAAGAAGAATTGTATGGATGGAAGTTTCAAATCTAAGCACAAGTACTTGGAAGTAAAGGGTTTGACCCATATCCTACACATGCCGAGTGACTTTCAAGGAAAATGGATTAATTTTATTCTAAACCAAGTCCACAACATGCACCTATGGCTTTATCAACCAATTCAGATCATAAAGAAAATGATTCATAGAATCACAAGGTTACCTATGCTCAACAAGGTGAAAACTACCAAAACCTTAGGTTGGGTTGAACTTGAAAAGAAAACTCTTACAGAGTGGGATGATAGAGGTATGAAGTTGAATAGAGTCACAGATATGGAAATCAAGTTCAAGATACATGTTATTGCCCACAAAATCTACAATTCAAGCAAATTGAACAATATCCCTTGTGAAGCTGTTGACCTAGCATACAAAGTGGTCAAGAATAAAATGTCTTTGACCTTGCTAAGTTGTACCTCAATCAACTAATGGAGAGCATCTGGTCATCAAAGAATGATCCATGTAAGTTTTGATCACTCTTAACTTGTCTATTCTTTTACGGTCATAAGTTTTTCCCTTTCAGAGGAACTGTGGTACATGGAAGAAGGATATACCTATTGTATATTAGATAAATTATTTTATAGCTAATACATGAGACAATTTTGAGAACATCATGGATGCATACTTTGAGACATTTGATAAGATAATGTAGGGCAGATTTAGGATTCTCAAACAGCTAGTGGATGACTATGAAAAAGATATTTGTTTCCTTATGGACTGTGACAAGGTACATATACAAGAATTAATGCCAAGAATAGCATGGGTGAAACCTCTTGGATATGAGGTGAATATTGATTATACAAAAGACACAATTGAGGCTCTTGTTAATGAGCCACTAGACCCCAAGGCACCATACTTTGGTACCTATGAAGAAGCTAAGGCTAGGATTTCTTTGGAAATCTAGCTTTCTTAAGCCATGAAGAGAGGAAGAAAATAAGTGGAGAAGATATGTATATATATGATAGGCTAAGTTACGGAGCAGGGAGGGGTGAATCAATAACCAATAAAACTTAATCCTTTATTTACCAATTAATCCTTCATGTGTATTCTGATCTAATTGCATGCATGAAAAATTAAAAGAATTAAAACATTCATAACACTTTGACACACAATATGGTGACCCATAAACCTTCCAAATAGTAAAATTGGGGTGGGGATGATACCCACAAGCTTTAAAAGTATAGTATAAATTTAGCTTGTTAAGGCTTACAATGATCACTTCTGATGATCCACCCTATTAGGAGCAATAAGGATTGCTAGGTCCACCTTGTGAAAGGATTTACAAACATACAATGAAGTATGCGCTCGGTAAAGAGATTTACAAAAGACTATTAAGTCTACTATGTGAAAGGATTTAACTGATCCACCTATTAGGATGAAATAGTGGATGATCTCTGATCTGAACCTTGGTTTGCTAAAAGAGATACCTTCAAGTGTAATGATCACCTTATAGTGATAGATAAATCTTTGTTGCTCCTTATACTATTGTAACCTTTGTACTTTTTACTTCTACTCTTCTCTACTTGTTACATTAATTTCATACTTATTTTTGGATGTAACACAATACATTACATATATACCAATCCAAATTACAAATTAACAAAGATAGCTACAATACAAGTTTACACAAAATACACAAAGTCATCCCAACTATAGGAACTCAAGTTCTGAAGACTAACTCGATGAGGCTCTAATACTCAGTATCCACTGTCAATGATCAACATTATCATGCATTCGGTAGGTGTAGAAGCTCAATCCATTCTTATCACTTCCATCTAGTCTAAACTTGGTCTGCACTAGTGACTTGATGAATACTATAAAACTCAGCATATAAACTGAGTCATTTGATTCACACTATATAGCTTGATTGATGCTATCACTATGAGCTTGCTATAAATTGAATCACTTGGTTAACACTGAGTGGCTCAGTCAACTATGGATTCACATCACTATAACTATGAACTTGGTAACCACTGTATAACTTAGTTTGCACTGAGAAGCTCAATTAACACTAGTAATCACCAACCTGGTAGAAACTGCTTGATGCAATTTAAATACTATTCCTTGAACTTGGTAGCAACTATAAAACTCGATAGAGTCTGAAGTACTTGGTTAACACTATTAATTGTACAATAAGCTCGGTAGATACTTACTATCTAAAGAAGTGTGTGTCACTAATAAAAAACTTGACTACAATGTCAACAATCTCCCCCTTTGGCATTAGTGACAAAAATACTTATCAATCAAAACTGAATTTCAAAAAGTTCTAGAAACAATCTTTATTCTTCATCCTATGTCTTCAACTTGGTAGAGTACTTTTTTTTGAGATTTTTTGAAATTGATTTTATAAGAGATGTTTATCTGAATATATGTACATGTATATAACATGATGGTATGATATTATGATGCTCCACCATACATATATATACAATATATTACACATCTTCTCACATTTTCTCCCCTTTATGTAGAACACATCTTCTCATTTTCTCCCCCTTTGTATAGTATCTATCACATCTTCTCCCCTTTATACATATCTTTTCCCTTTTATAGTATGTTTTATATACATCTACATATTCTCCCCCTTTTTCTCATAAATTCCAAAGGTGTAATCTATATAGTAATACCAAAATGTGACAAGAAATCAAAGTGTACCTTTAGAATTAGTGTCATTGTCTTGTCCCAATTTTCTTGCAACACCTTGCTTGTGTGTAATGCAATTTGAACTTTTGTTGATAGTTCTATCATGTGGTCTATAATAGAGAACTTTTTATCATGGATGAGTGTTTTAGCATGTGCAATATATTTCTACAATGCATCCATGTTCTGGAGAATCATGTCCTGTATGTCTACAAGTGTAGCTCTTATCCTGGCTTCTTCTCTTAAATATTTTGCTTGCATATCAGTTAGAAACCTAATCTTTTTACAATGGGCAGAGTTGTAACTTGGATCAAGTTGAAAATATTGTGTATTTGCCTTTAGATCTTCATCAATTTTTGAAAATTTATCTTTGATTTCCTTGGTAAAAATTGATGTTTCATAGAGTTTACTAAATAAGGAAGTTACATTGATGGTAGAGGTCTCCAATGAGCCTAGAATAGTAGACAAATCTACTTGATGAATTGAAATCTTCTGTGCAATTAGCTCCAAAATTTTATTCTCAAATTTCTTCTCTGCTCTCTGCAATAGTTTCTCTTATCCATTCAAATCATCATTGAATTTTTTGACTACTTTTGCTAACTAAGCCAAAATTGGTTGCGAAGTGTCAATCTCTATGTTGAGTGCCTCTACAAGAATACTCTTTGCATCTTTAAGCACTTGAAATTTTTTATTCCTTTCTTCTCTAAGCTTTTGTTGCTTAGCTTTCTTCTGTAGAAGTTCTCCAATGATGTGTGTTTGATCAGGATTAAGATTAGAGATATCCCAATTTGAGATAACTATCTCCTCATCAAGATCAATTTCTTCTTCCTTATCTTTGCCTTTGTTCAAAACTTTTGTACTCAGTTGAGGCTTGGTCTCAACTATCCTTGTACTTATTATTTACATGCTAGGAATAGAAACAATAGTAGAAATAGTATGAGTAGTAGAAAAAGTAGATATTGCACTTATTAAATAAATACTTTATGTGACCAAAATTGATGGAGGAGGAAGTACTGACTACTCAGTAGATGAAGTGTTGGACACTTCTGTTAATGAAGTATTGAGCTAAATAGGTGCAAATATCAATTGAGTGCTTGAACTTGTAATTTTTGATACAACCAATCCTACAGTAGCTTTCTCTAAGTTTGATGTCTTCAATGCTTTACTGAGAGAAAAAGGAAGTGAGGCTATGACCACTGCTACAATCTTCTCGAGTTGGTCTCCTCAATGTTTTGAACCTCAGGTAGATTATCCTCATTAGCTTCCTATTGCTATTCCTCATCATCTATATTGTCATAATGTTTTTCTTCTCCATTATTTCCTTCTTCTTTCTTCTCATCTTCACCATCATCATCCTCATCACTAACATGAACCACAAAATCAATTTTCTTATGAAGATTGAAAATGTTTTTTCATGTGTTGTTGGCATTTCTTACTACATGTTCAATTTCATTTATTAATATCGAGCAAGTGGTAAACTTTAAGGTAAGTTTCTCTTCATTTTTCTTGATGAATTCTTTCACCTACTTATCATTCAAGATCGACATGAGTTGCCTCAAGATCTACTCATATATGTATTTGTAGTTTTCATAGCATGTTCCCATCTTGGCTTAATTTTCTCCATTAAATCACTTGAAATCTATTGAGCAACTTGGTCGAGAGAATATTTCCATTTACCCATCTTAGACATAACCATGTCTTCAATTTTCTTCTACTCCTCTGTAGTTCTTATCTCATACCTCAATGATTTGAAATTTGTCATACTAGCTCCAAAATCAATTTCCTTCAACTTTCCTTGGAATGAGGGTGGTGGTCATTTGAAGATTACATCTCCTCCTTATTTCTTCTTGGATGCCCTCCTTGTGAACACTGTAGTAGATGGTTTGGTAGGTTTGGTTATAATAGTCTTACCTTTTTTGTTTAGGGGCTCTTCTTCTTCTTACTTCTCTTCAACTTCTACATCATCTTCTTCTGTGTCATCTCCTTTTCCTTCAGTCAACTAAAGAGTGGTGCTAGATTGTTTCAATTATGCAATCCTTTTCTTCCCTTTGTTGACCACCTGAGGGAGTTTTATTTGAAGTTCAATTCTTGCTTTTGCTTCATCATATATGCCAAAATATGCAACTTTTGAATCAACGGGCACATTTAATAGTGCTTCAATAATATCTATGGTTTCATCAATATTAACCTAGAGGCTTGGCCCATACAATTCTTGGTCTTACTACTTGTATATACACTTTATCATAATCAACCATGAAAAAAATATCATCTTTGTAGTCTTTAACAAGTTTCTTAGGTATCCTAAACCTGTTATCCATCTTTTCCTTAAATGCATCAAAATAATTGTCCATTATACTAACATATTTTTTCATGTCCCCTTTTCAAATAATTAAAAAATAATAATCTTTGCTAAGGCAGGAAGGCCCAAGAAAGTGAAGTTTCAGAAAAAGGGGGTTAATCTTTGGAAACCGTTGGACTAATAAATGAAAATTATTATTAAAATATGTTTCATTAACCTCTCTTGGACGTGAGTTACGGTTATGCCCTCTTTTAAAGGGTTTGGAGGCATTTTGGGCTGATTACAGAACTGGATTTTCGCTTATTCTTTGTTATTCTTCAGAGGCTGCCAAACCTGTGGAGAAGGAGACCCAAGAACGGGAGTTTGCAGGTTTCCAGGGAGACCCAAGAATGGGAGTTTTCAGGTTTCTAGGAAGGCTAAGGATGGGATTTTGAAGCCATTCCATGTGCATGCTCATACAGAGTTTGCCTTTGTGCTGAACAGTGTAGATTTGTGGGTTTTTGGGTGTGTTTTTTGCATGAGTTTGGTGTTTTCAGTTGAGCATTTCATATCAGTTTTGGTTGCTGCTGTATTTTAGACTTTAAGCTGTTAAAATAGAGCTGAATATATGTATTGGGACGTGATTAAACTTCTGAGATAGTTTATTAGTGTTTTTGTGGTGTTTCCGGGCATTTTTGTGTTAATTTCGGGAGCGCGATGAGCATAGTTTTTGTCCTACATTTTTGAGCTATTGTGTAAAGGCTATACGGATCTGGAAATGTCAATTTGTAGGCTGTTATGCTGCTGAAATTTTTGTAAAAATTTCCATTTTCAGATTTATTAATAATTTGTGAAGTTGTGAAGCTTTTAGCACTATTTTCAGCATACCCGATTTGGGGTTTCATTGAGAAATTGGTGGATCTTTGTGATATCAGTTGTTTGATTTTGAAAATCTGATTAGAGGTGTGAAATACCATATCAAATCAGAAAAGGGGACATTTCATATTTTTCTCCCATTTCTACTATATACTCATTTATTTGGTAAAGAACAGGTACATATTTCCTCCACACAACTGTACCTTTTGATGGGAAAAACTTTTGCCCAAAGAAAAATAGACAAGCTAAGAGTGAATTGAACTTACAAGGGTTTTTCTTTGAATTTTTTATGCTTTCCATGTTTTTATTGAACTAATTCAACATCAACTTGGCTAGGTCAAATGACATATTGTTCTTGACCACTTTAAACATGAGATCCACTACTTCACATGATACATTGTTTAGACAAATCAAGCTATATATCTTATCTACAATCACATGTATACCAAATTTTAAATCTATATTAGTAATACAGTTGATCTTCATTCCCCTTCCATCCCACTCGACAAGGGTTATCTTCTCCAATTCTACCCAACTTAGGGTTTTAGTCATTTTTGCATTGGTTAGCATTGGAAGACCTATGATCCTATGGATCATTTTCTTTGTTATCACAATAGGTTTCTCCAGCCATAATTTCTCATTATGCATAGGGATAAGGATAAATCTTATCCATTTGATCTAAAAGTCTCGGGACATATGAGGAATGTGAGTCAAACCCTTCGCTTCTAAGTGTTGATGCTCTAGTTTTAACATGCCATTCACACATAATTTCTCCAAAGTTTCATCCATTTCCAAGGTTCCTATGTCTTGGATAGAACATCAAAAATGAAAATGAATATTTTTAATCAACAGTACCTTAGCTAGGATTTGAGATTGAGCACTGATTAGATCTAGGGTTTCCACAACAGCTAGACTAAGCTTGAAATCTGATGCTTTCCATTCAAGGCCTCAAACCAACATTTCTAATCCTTTCTTTGTTTTACTACTAGTGGATGCCATCACTCAGTAGGGTTTGCAAAGATATGGAAATCTTCAATAATAATTCACACAGATTGCTCGGATGTACTAAAATCACTCTACATAGATAGCTCTTGAAAATTCAGAGTAACAAATGACTTCAATTTTTCCCTTTTTAATTATTTTTTCCTTTCAATCACCATAAATGCCTAGTATGATCACTTGGTTAATGATAGACTGTCTTCCACTTAGCTTTCATTAAATGCTCGGTAGGAACATTCATGACTTGCTTTCCACACAATAACTTTTGTAACTCCCAACCTTGCTCGGTAGGGTCTTGCAACCCGACCTCACTCGATAATGACTAGCATTTTCTGTGATACTCAGTGATCACTTTGCATCTTGAATGTTGATATGGATCTTTCCTTCTAGTTGACTGGAACTAATGTAAGATGTCTAATTCACAATCCTAGTTCTAGTTCTCCTTGTGGGAGATCAAGTGGAAATGCTTGAGGCACCCAATTTTTGAGTGACATTTGCTTCATTGCTCAAACTAGCATTCTCAGAAGATTTTGGAATCAATTGTTGTCTCATCTACTTTTTCATGTTATCAGCTTTAACTTTCTTTTCATCTTCAATTCTTCCAGTATTCATATAGTTCTTGGCAAGATGACCAAGTTCTATACAAATGAAACATCTTCTAGTGGTGTCTCTTGTCCTCATGTGATGTTTTACACAATTCATTCTAATGTGTCCAAATTCTCCACAGTAATGACATTTCCACCAAGTGTTGTAGTCCCAACCAAATATAGCTTTTGTAATCTATTCTATTGGATTCAATATCTTAGTTTTTCACTCTAAAGATTTATGCCCATGCTTCTTGCATTTGTGACATTTGTCTCCAAATTTGGGTTTCTCTTTGCATTCATTAGCTCTATGACCATGCTAATTTCAATTCTAATATTTTCCATTGAATTTATCTTTTCGATTGCTCAAAAATTTGTTTGATGTATGACCTAAATTACCACAGTGATTGCAAGTAGGTCTTTGATTCTTTTGAGCTCCTTTCTTAGATGATTCACCTTTTTATGTGTATCCAATTCTTGCTTTTCCCTTTTGTCTATATTGGATTTGCTCATTTATTTGATCCATGTCTTCTTGAGATTTCATCATCCTCTTATTGGTTTTCCTTTCAATGTTTAGATCATTCTGTAATCTTTCATTCTCTAATCTTAGATTCATGATTTCTTCATTTGCATTAGTAAGTTGATCAATGAAGTCTACTTATTGAAAGGATAGGTGTTAAATTTCATTGTTTCTTCCTTCTATCTCTTCTTTTATCTTATTTTTCTCTTCCATGATTTCACACAATCTTACTGACTGGATTTCTTACTCTCTTCTCAGCTTTCTTACTTCTTCTTGAATATTACCATTCTTTTCTAATAGTTCTTTGATTGCTTCATTTGTTTCACCAAAATTACATTCTAAATGGATGTCTTCAATTCTTTCTTCAATGTAGAGTTTGTCATTCATGTGGATTGCAAGATCTTTTCTTCTTTTCAAGGATGGAGAAAGTTTCTCCTTTGCTTTTTTGACTTGCCCAATAGCCAATTCCAAATATAGCTTTTCATTATCAGTAGCCTTATCAAGTCTGAATACCTCCATAGCTTCTTGATCTTTGCTCAAGTTGTTAATTTTTTCTTCGAGAACCACAAAGCCCTGATACCAATTATTGGAAATATATATGATAGGCTAAGTTACTGAGAGAAGAGGGGTGAATCAATAACCAATAAAACTTAATCCTTTAGTTACTAATTAATCCTCCATGTGTATTTTGATCTAATTGCATGCATGAAAAACTAAAAGCATTAAAACATTCATAACACTTTGACACACAATATGGTGACCCAGAAACATTCCAAATAGAAAGTAAAATTGGGGTAGGGATGATACCGACAAGCTTTAGTACTGCAGTATAAAGTTAGCTTATTAAGGCTTACAATGATCACTTTTGATGATCTGCCCTGTTAGGATCAATAAGGACTAGTAGATCCACCTTGTGAAAGGATTTACAAACATACAATGAAGTATGCACTCAGTAAAGAGATTTACAAAAGACTGTTAATTATACCTTGTGAAAGGATTTAACTGATCCATCTATTAGGATGAAATAGTGGTTGATCTCTGATCTGCAACTTGGTTTGCTAAATTAGATGCCTTTGAGTGTAATGATCACCTTTCCATGATAGATAAATCTTGGTTGCTCCTTATACTATTGTAGACTTTGTACTTCACACTTCTTCTCTTCTCTACTTATTACATTACTTTCATATTTATTTTTAGATGTGATACAATACATTACATTTATACTAATCCAAATTATAAATTAACAAAGTCTGCTACAATACATGTTTACACAAAATACACAAAGTTGTTACACATCATTGGGAAAATGCATTAAATGTTGTCATGGACATCAAAGAACAAAACTTGAGACAACTTATGTTAAATCTTTATGACAAGGAAGTGAAGGAATCATTGAATAAGGATGAACAAAAGCTAACCCCCAAGTTTAATGTATTCCTGATTCTATCAAAAGATATTGAATCAGTTGTGAAGTCAAACACAATTGCATGGAAGGACATTTATGGATTACACAAGCCTATTAAAGAGGTTTTTCAAATAGATGATAAGGATGGTAAAGAGAAATATGATATTGAAAAAGAAGATCAGGAGATAAAAATTGTAGGAGATGATGTAGAGGATGAAGAGGATCAAGCAGCAAGTGGAGATCTTCCTAAAATTTAGAGTATTCAAGACTTAGATCCTCAGAAGATAGTAGCAGAGGTAATGGAATCCCTCCCACTCTCTCTGAGAAAAGCCTTAGTGTCATCTAGCTTAGAGAAGGATACTACCAAGTTAGTTGGGGTAAAAATTATTTTACCAAGCACCCAATTGACTGTTGGAGCAACTCTATCAAGTACAATGATGAGTGTTATTACCATCACTTCATCTATTGAGCAACAAGCTCTAGACATCTTAGCAATAGGCCAGATCGATTCTCGGCAAGGTATTTCAAATATTCCTACTATTAGTTTTGTTTCTCTTACAATTGATATTGTTTCTAATATTGCAAGTGCAATGACAATTGAGATTAAGCCTCAATCGAGCACTGAAGATTTGAGAAAAGGAAAGGAAATTATTCATCTTTTTGTACATAAAGAAAAGGGTAAAGAGGTAGAAGCCTCTAATAAGGAAATTGTCATGTCCCCTTTTCAAATAATTAAAAATAATAATCTTTGCTAAGGCAAGCAGGCCCAAAAGGGTGAAGTTTCAGAAAAAGGGGATAATCTTCGAAAGCTAATCGGCTAATAAATGAAAATTATTATTAAAATATGTTTTATTAACCCCTCTTGGATGTGAGTTAGGGTTATGCCCTCTTTTAAGGGGTTTGGAAGCATTTTGGGCTCATTCCAAAACTTGATTTTTGCTCATTTCTTTGTTGTTCTTCAGAGGCTGCCAAACCTGTGGAGAAGGAGACCCAAGAATGGGAGTTTGTAGGTTTCCAAAAAGGCTAAGGATGGGAGTTTGAAGCTTTTCCATATGCATGCTCATGCAGAGTTTGCCTTTGTGCTGAACAATGCAGATTTGTGGGTTTTCGGGTGTGTTTTTTGTAAGAATTTGGTGTTTCCGGTTGAGTATTTCATATCAGTTTGGGTTTCTACTGTATTTCAGACTTTTAGATATTAAAATAGAGATGAATATATGTATTTGGTCATGATTATACTTCTGTGATAGATTATTAGTGTTTTTGTGGTGTTTCTGGGCTATTCTATGTTATTTTCGGGAGCCCGATGAGCATTGTTTTTATCCTTCGTTTGGGAGCTGTTGTGTAAATGTTATAAAGATCTGAAAATGTCATTTTTTAGGCCGTTATGCTGCTGAAATTTCTATAAAAATTTCCACTTTCAAATTTACTGATAATATGTGAAGCTGTGAAGTTTTTGGTACTATTTCCGGCATACCCGCTTTGGGGTTTATTGAGAAATTGGTGGATCTTTGAAAGATTGGTTGTTTGATCTTAAAGATCTAATTAGAGGCTTGAAATATCATATAAAACCAGTAAAGGGACATTTCAGTGGTATCAGAGCTATGATCTTGCCAGCCTGAGGGTTTGTAGAAGTTTGCATGTCAGTTTTGACAACTACCCAAATCTTGCATGTCAAAATTTATGGTTGCATGCTACTTCTAATCATTTTCATGTTAGTTCTTGGTGAATTTGGTGATTTCATGTTGCTTCTAATCAGCTACATGTCAAAATCTATGGTTGCATGCTACTTCTAATCATTTGCATGTTAGTTCTTGGTGAATTTGGTGGTTGCATGTTGCTTCTAATCAGCTGCATGTCAAAATCTATGGTTGCATGCTACTTCTAATCAATTGCATGTTAGTTCTTGGTGTTTGAAGAAGTTATAACCTATTGGGGTTACACTCTACTTTATCCAAAATGGACAGGTATAGTACAGAGTCTCAGAGGACACGATCTTGGACAATTGATATCCAGAGTCAAAACAGTAGAAAGGATGGTTATTTAGACATTCGAGATAAACTTAGGAAAATAAGCCATGACATGTCTGAACAACTGGTTGAGCACCACTGTATAATAAATGACATGTTTTCTGACCCAACTAAGGTGGATAAGTTGACTGGATTTCTATTTGGCAGATTTTCTCACAAGGCAAATGACACAATTACCAAGAACTTGCATGAGGAGTTTGAGAAACTAGCTTATAGCCAAGTAGAGGTCTCAGATTCTACTCTGCCACAGGAGGTAGTGAGAAAGGATATTACACAGATTGATAGTAATGGTCAACTTGATACTCAAATTAAGACAATTGTATACAGGTCGTTAAAGGGTGATGTCACAAGTATTCAGGATGGTATAGTTACAATAGGTAGTGACTACAGCATAGTGGGTTCAGATGATGATTATGAGGATGTTGTTGTGCATGATGGTGAGATACCTAGTAGAGATGAGCAGACATTGAGCATCCATGACTTTGCTAAGAAAGAGTACCAGGCACAGTTAGATGCTTTGTCACATGAGGTTGAGGCTGGTAGTACTTCACACGATTTGTACAGGCAGTTGAAAGTGAACAAAGATAGTATTATGACTTCATTATCTCATCATGACAGGTATGTGGAGTTAGTTGGTATTGGTCATATTACTCAAGTAAGGATTTTTCTTGAGTTACTAGCTAATTCTAGTTTACAGATATGGACTCAAGATTGTTATATTGGCATTTGGGATTCAGTTGATTGAAGATCTTTAACACTTTTTGGTAGCAGTGTTTGTTTGGGTGCTATCATGGATTTGATTAGCAGATTGCACGGTGTTGTCTTTTCTTGTGCTAGCAGCTTGTCTGATGTTGGTATTAGTTTTTATACACCGGTGTTGGGCTTTGTTCATATATCCAGTCAACCATACTTGTTGGAATGTGTTGATGATCTTTCATATTTGGCAGTGTGTACAGATGAGTCCCAGAATCATATTGGCATTGATGAAATCCAGGAGGATGCAGTGGGCAGTTTTGAAGACTTAGTTTCCTTGGGTACAAAGGAGTTGGATAGCAGTGCTACAGCTTTTGATACTCCGTATGTTGATATGTGCTTTAGAGTTGATTCACAGGATATGGATGGTAATACTCTAGAGACTAGTAACTTTGAGGATACTCCTTTAGACAGTGCATCAGAAAAATTTTGTAGGAGACAGTCAAGCCAGTGCCATCATGTGTCTAATCAGTTGAGAGTTAGTGAGCAAGACATTGCTATCACTTACCAACATTTTGATGCTGCTCATTAATTGTTAGCAGCTTATGGATGGGGTTCTCCTACTAGTGATGAGTAGGGAGGTAGTTATCTTTCCTTGACAGAGTTCCACTCTTTATGGGAGGCTATCCAGATTCTGAGATAGGATTATATGCAGTTGGTAGCTGATAGAGATTATCTTATGGAGTGGGGCAGTATAGCATACGATGCATTGTTGGCCAAGGAAGATGAGGTGAGTGAGCTTACTCAGCAGCTTAAGGTAACTTCTGAGATTCTTGAGAGTACGTAGTTGGCTTTCAAGGAGTCATAGTTTCATTTGGATAATGTGACCATGGAGTTAGAGAAACTACAGTCTTTACCAGATTCTATACAGTCACAAGCTATGGTGTCTGGTGATCCGAGGATGTCCATGGTCGAGATTTTCAAAGACAGTAGAGATGAGGATGCATCCATCCTTGATACTAACATTGGCATATCGGGTTTGTCCCCACTAGAGTCAAGTTTAGTTGAGTTGGGTGCTGCAACAGATTGTTTTGGTATGCCTGACATGGTGGTGACCTCTAGTACTAATGGCACGAAGACTAGAGATGATGTATCAAAGACCATGTGTGATTTTGGTGAGCCAATAGTTGGCATGGTTCCTGCTAGTAATACTACTCCCTTGGCGATGTCTACAGAGGTAGTAGTTAGTTCCAACTTGGTTAGTGATCAATTGTAGTTAGTTACATCTAGATTGCAGTCTAAGCCACTGACTGAGATTGGCGCATTCTATCGACATTACATTGTGAGGTATGCTCATCAATTCACCTTTGATGACCATGTTGATGAGATGATGATACAGAGATGTACTTTGGTTCCTAGTGCTTATCATTAGTTATGGGATAGTTTGATGCCTCGGGATGAGAGTTGTGATGGGCATGACATGGCGATAGGTCCTGCAATTGACAGCTTGATAATACATGACTTAGAGCAGGAGTTTTGGAGTGATGCTTCAGCGGGTGTTGTTATTTATTCTACTCCTTTGGCTATGACATCTCCTGACTTAGCTAGTGATCAGTCACAGTGGGTTGTATCACTTGTTCATGGTGAGTTGTTGACTGAGGTTGGTTTTTTTTATCAACATTATATTGCAAGGTATGTACATTAGTTAGCATTTGATCCTTGTGCTGGGGAGTTGATGGCAGAAAAACTTGGTTTGGGTTCCATTTCTTGCTGTTTATCTTGTGATGGCTTTTCACCATCAGGGGTGCATGGGAGTTATGGTTATGAGGTAGTAGCCAGTGATCTGTAGAGTTATGTTGACTGCAAGAGTTGTACAGTGTGTGGATTCTCCATACTTGGTACAGTTTCATTCGGGAGCGTTCACCATTGTTGCAGAGTTGGATTGTACATTCTGTATAGGCCAGTGGGATGCGTTGATGGTATTTACTATGTTGGCAATTTGATTTTTCCACTTTACTTGAGTTTTGATGTTCTAAGAGTTTGTGTTTCGTGGGTTTCTGACTGTGGAAGTTGTGACTTTGGAGTTTGGTTGAGCAGTAATTGTCAGTTTGATTATGGATTCCTCTTGGTTATATTGCAGAGGATATTGTAGGAGCCTGTGTTAATTGACAATAGTATAGTTCATGACTACATTTGGGATCTAGGTGGATTGATTGGTCTATTTTTCAGCCATTGCTTGAGGACAAGCAATATTTGGAAGGGGAGGACTTGTCATGTCCCCTTTTCAAATAATTAAAAATAATAATCTTTGCTAAGGTAGGCAGGCCCAAAAGGGTGAAGTTTCAGAAAAAGGGGATAATCTTCAAAATCTAATGGGATAATAAATGAAAATTATTATTAAAATATATTTTATTAACCCCTCTTGGACGTGAGTTAGGGTTATGCCCTCTTTTAAGGGGTTTGGAAGCATTTTGGGCTCATTCCAAAACTTGATTTTTGCTCATTTCTTTGTTGTTCTTCAGAGGTTGCCGAACCTGTGGAGAAGGAGACCCAGGAATGGGAGTTTGCATATTTCTAGGAAGGCTAAGGATAGGAGGTTAAAGCCTTTCCATGTGCATGCTCATGCAGAGTTTTCCTTTGTGCTGAACAGTGCAGATTTGTGGGTTTTCGGGTGTGTTTTTTGTAAGAATTTGGTGTTTCCGGTTGAGTATTTCATATCAGTTTGGGTTGCTACTGTATTTCAGACTTTTAGATATAAAAATAGATCTGAATATATTTATTTGGTCATGATTATACTTTTGTGATAGATTATTAGCATTTTTGTGCTGTTTCTAGGCTATTCTATGTTGTTTTCGGGAGCCCGATGAGCATTGCTTTTATCCTCCGTTTGGGAGCTGTTGTGTAAATGTTATACAAATCTGAAAATTTCATTTTGTAGGCTGTTATGCTGTTGAAATTTCTATAAAAATTTCCACTTTCAGATTTACTAATAATATGTGAAGCTGTGAAGTTTTTGGCACTATTTCCGGCATACCCAATTTTGGGTTTATTGAGAAATTGGTGGATCTTTGAAAGATTGGTTGTTTGATCTTAAAGATCTGATTAGAGGCTTGAAATATCATATAAAATCAGTAAAGGGACATTTCAAAATTGATCTAGAGGAAGACATTGTCATGCCAGATTGGGATCTATCCAATCTGACTCGTGATCAAATGGATACCCTTGGTGAGTTATGGAAGAAAAGGGAAAGGCAAAAAAGCTTGAAGAAGAAAAGAAAAAAAAAATCAAGTGCTTGAAGACATTAAAGGCATACTTTTTGATGCACTAAGTATAAAATTTGATGATAAGCAACCAATTTTGGATCAACTTGTTGAAATTGTTCACAATTTTAATGAGGAATTAAGTGGATAGGATAAACTTTTGCAAAGGGAAAAGATGAAATTTGAAGACAAATTTTTGGAGAAGGTGGCTCAAAAGATTGTTATTCATCAAGTAGAATTGTCCACTATTCTTTCTAATTTGGAAAATTTTGTAAATAATCTTGTATCTTTATTTTTCAAGTTGAGTGATACATCTAACTTCACCAAGGAGATAAAGGACAAGTTGTTTATAATAGATATTGATCTAAAAGTTAGTGCACACTAGTTATCACTTGACCCTAGCACTAGCTCTACACATTCAATGAAGATCAAGTATCTGACAGGTTCGCAAGTAGAATTGTTGAAGGAAGAAGCTAGGATAATGGACACACTTCAAGATATTTAGAGTATGTTAGTTACCAACATGGATGTAATGAAAAAACATATTGTGCATGTCAAAACATTAATCCATGACAAAAACTTCTGATTTTTTGATCACATGATGGAACTATCAGCTAAAGTGCAGATAGCATTCCACACTTCAAGAATTTTCCAAGAAATTTGGAACAAATCCATGTCCATAATTTTGAAGGTGTTGTAGATGCTCAAAAATGGTTTGCATCTATGGTTTCATCACTTCTTCATACTAACTCATTTGATTTTCTAATTTAACTAATTCTGATCTTTTGATCAACTTGATCATCATTTGATTATATCTCAACAGTGTCTATCATCATTCATATCCTCTTTCACATCAATTACAGATCATTTTTGAACCATTTCAACATCATAAAAATTCATATCAAATCAACCTGAAATCACCCGAAATCTACTTGGAATCACCCAGAATTGGTCTTAATCAACCCAAAACATGTAAGATACCTTAAATCAATCATCATATGTCCAATCCTAGGCATTGTTTTGGCTTTCAATGCCTTAGAAACCTATCAATCTATCAAGCCTATCAATCTGACCTTAGTGTTGTCATGGCTCTCAGTGCTAGGTCAAACTGTTATTCTTGTCATTTGATCATTGACATTGTTGAGTCCCTCGGTGTCAAATTGCGACATCATTAAACTATTTTAATGACATTGATAGTGTCCATCAATGTTATTATGATCAACCATTTCAATCAATCTCGATCTTGTATCATTTATGATATTAGTTAAATGTTATGTGTCTTTAATCCATGTCATGTGTCCTTGGCATACCATCAATTCTAATAAATCAATCAATTTGACCATGGATTTGGTCTACTTGCCATCATCTTAGTCAATATCAATAATCATCACATTTTTATCAAAGGATACTATTGCACTTATCTAATCAAATTGGCCAATCATCTATTAATTTTCTCTATAGGATTAAATAACCCATAATTTAATCCTATGTCATCCCAATCATTTTCATCTCACATTGCTAATTATTCTTCCTAATTATCATCCTCAATTAATTAATTTTATTAATTAATTGATTCCTCATTCGCAAACCATGGAAATATTCAATTTCCTAAGTCATATTTTCTACCATTAATTCTATTTTTACTAATTTCGATTTGTGTAGAATAATGGATTTCTAATTCAAATATTCCATCTTATATTGACATCATCATGACACATGGGCATGACATCATGAATTCTCCATTTACATTTGGCTAAGATATGTCATAATCCATATATTATTATTCCCTTACACATGTCTTTATTTGGCTTCCATTGTCATAGATTCTTGGCTTTAAGAGGGTTTGAGGTGTCACATGACATGGCGTAGATCCTCTTCCATTTTAGCCATGTTTGACTTCCAAGCATCATAAAATCCTACATTTGGCATCTTGTGTCATATGTGTCATGGATTCTCAAAGGAATCTCTTACCAAGTCACATATACAAGGTGACAAGCCCAATGCTCTCATCTTGCATGTTGATTATAAATTGAGTGTTCTTCCTCTCATTTCTAGTCCTAAGTCCTAAGTCCTTGAGCCCTGATTTTTTCAAACCTTTTGGTCCTTGGTCTTTTGCTCTCTCAAACTTAAATCACTTCTTTTATTACTCTCATATCATTATCATAGGCTTCACTTCCTAATTATGTGCATTATAGGCAATTGGAGCTACATTACATGGAGAAGAAAGAAGGACATGAGAGCTACAAATGAAAGAGAGGGTTTTTAACTTTATGTTGCTTCCTTTTGTTTATTTGGCTTTCATGGTAGACTAAAGGGTATCAATTTATGTTTATTGAGTTTGTGATTTTCTCATAGTATGTTAGATATTAGCCTATTTTCTAGTCCTATAGGTGCATAGTGATTTCCTTTCACATTTTGGTATTACCTCGTAATTATGCATTTCTGGCATTTGTGTTAAAAAAAGAGGGAAAGTAGGTTATATCATACAAAAGATATATCTACAAGGAGGAAATATATGTACAAAAATGAAGATGTATATACAAAGAAGAAAATATATGCACAAAAATAATTTTGAAAAATTAAAAAATAGAGTTAGAGTTTATTGAGTAGCAAACCGCAGTCAAAATCAAGTTGCAGACCCATACATATTGATAGGGGGAGTTTTGACTTATATTTTGAGTATTCATATGTTGGTATGATAAGTGTTTTTGTCACTGATGCCAAAGGGAGAGATTGTTGACCTTATGGTCAAATCATTTGTCAATTAGTGACTAAACACTTAATCAGATTAATTGTCTACATTGATACCGAGCTCTACAGGTGCTACTAAGCTTCTCATATAGCTAGTAGTGTATACTGAGCATTTTAGTTATTGTCAAGCTTCATAGAGTCTGTTGAGCTTTGTAGAGTGTATCGAACTCATCAGTGCAAACCATAGAGGAAGTAGTGTTAATTGAGCACTATAGTGTTAACTGAGCTTATCAGTGTCTACTAAGCTAGCAGTGTCAACAAAGTAGAATGAAAGTAGTGTTGACCGAGCTCTATAGTGTCAACTGAGTCCTTCAGCATCTGTCGAGTTCTTTAGTATTCATCGAGTCACCAAGTGCTAAACAAGTTCAAACTAATCTAGAGTGATCAATGTGGATGGAGCACCAATGTCAAATGAATGCTAGAGCTTGTTGAGTTGACAGTGTTGCTGAGTGTCAAAATATCACTTGGGTGTTCTTCAGAACTCAAGTTCTAGCAGTAGGCTGACTTAGTGAAGATTATTTAATTTGGTATTGTAGTGGACTCTAGAAGGTAATTTATTGGATTGTTATATATGTAATACATCTTATCATATCCAATGCATTGAAGTATAACAAGAAAGAAGAAGCATGAGTGTGAATTAGAAGAAGGCTACAAGCAATATAAGGAAATGCATAATCTTATCTATCCTAGCAAAGTAATCATTGAATTTCATAGGAATCTCATTTAGCAAACCAAGTTGCAGATCAGAGATAGGCCATTGATTCATCCTAATAGGTGCATCAGTCAAATCCTCTAACAAGGTAGACTTAACAGTCTTTTCCAAATCTCCTAACCAAGTGCATACTTCATTGTATGTTGTAAATCCTTTCACAAGGTGGAATTAATAGTCCTTATTTCTCCTAACAAGGTAGATCATCAGAAGTAATCAATTATAAGCTTTAACAAGATAAATTAATATTGCGGTACTAAAGCTTGTGGGTATCATCCCTACCCCTATTTTACTTCTTATTTGGAAGGTTTATGGGTTACTAAATATTTTTTCAAGTGTTATGAATTTTCTATTGCTTTCAATCTTTCATGCATGCAATCAATCTTAGAAATAGGGATTACTAAGAGGGGGTTGAATCAATAATCTACAAACTTTAGTCCTAACTAAACATTATTACTTACTTTAAATCATGCATAAAAAATAAATAAAGTAATGTTGAATAGTAATAGTAACAATGCACAAAGATTACTCATAAGACTATATTTTGTTAACTAGGGAAACCCTAGCCAAGAAAACCCCAGTGGGGATGATACCCACTAGATTATATATTGATATATAAGTTCCTTGTTAGAGGATGGACCCTGTTAGGAGTCAATGTATAAAGAGTCCCTATTAGGAGACTTTGAATCCCTATTAAGAGATTCCAACCCTGTTAGGAGTTGCAGTACAGTAGATGCAAGATGAGATCATTTCCCAAACATGCACTGCTAATCACAAGAAGAGCTCACTGCTCAAACAAGTAGTCAGAATGGATATAAGTACTATATCTTCTTCCTTGACTAATCTCTAATCTTCATCTTGATCTCAAATCACCAAATAGCTCATGTAAAACTTTGCATATATCATTTTCACAAAGGTTCGCATATAGTCCAATATTTGAACAACATGCATTTCAAATCAAGCTAGCACACTTCACTATCTTACCGCAAAATGTCCTTTGCATAAATACCATGCCTTTACACAAATTACTACTGGGTTGGCTAAGACCACAAACCACTTTTCAAGTTAGAGTAAACATCTAGGATGTTATCCCTAATTGGACAAGTAATTGGTTTTGTAAACAAAACAATTCTTTCCTTCAATTTCACTACCCTACTTCATCAAAACATGAATACCTATATTTTGTATAGTCTATACTAACTTCTAAGGTTATACACATCATCACCAACATGTATACTATCTCCATTTAACTTTTCTAGTCATAATATGACGTCAGCAACAAGTTGTAAACAAAACAATACACTACTGTAAACCAAATTCTATACTTAGACAATTTTTTGATTACCAAACATTAAGTATCTTTATTTTTGAGGTTTCTCATGAACATGTATATCATGTGTTGCCATAAATTACAAAAATTACATATCACTATTAGCTAATTGTCAACAATCTCCCCCTTTGGTATTGATGGCAACAAAATAGGGAAAATTGGCTAAGTGACAAAAACAAACTACATGAAAGTAAACATTACATCTATTCCAACTTGTTCTACACTACATATGCTCCCCCTTACAATATACTTTACAATATTATCTTCTCTATACTTGATTTACAATTTTCATGTTGTATCTCTCCCCTTTTGACATGTATACAATTTTCACATGTATCTCTCCCCCTTTGACATCAATGATAAAGGTCAAAATGTCAAGATTCTGTCCAAAATTGTTGTCCTTCCTTATGCTGATATGATCTTCATACAATCATCAAAATTAGCCTTCAGAGTATCCATACCTTTGGTCCATGTCTCTTTGGTAGACTTAGCTAATGTGAGAATTACACATAAAGCATATGATGCAATCTCAATTGCATTTAGATCTGAATACAAAAAAGTTGGAATATGTGTCCTTGGCCTTGACACATTCCTCTAACTACTTCTCAACAAAAGATAACTTCAAAGCAATAGATTCTTTGAACTCAGATGTCCTCTTCAAAATTTGTTCTTTCTAAATTTCTACTTTCCAAATGTCACTATGAATGCTAGCAACTTGAATTTTAAAATCATCTACTTTACAAGATGGATGTTGGATCTGACTGAATAAAGCCTTTAGGTCACTCATATTTAACTCCATCTAACTATCAATGTCTTTATTTAGCTTGTATGATAGGGTACACTTAACATACAAAGTTTTCCCTTCCTGTCAACATTTCTGGAGTTCTTTTATAAAAGTATCAAGATTAACTAACTCATTCTTGATATTATGATAGATGGTGCTAAACAAGTAGCATCATGGGAAAGTTGTGCCTTTGCCTCTACAACATTCAACAAATTGGAAAAAATTTCATCAAATGATTTTAGCACTACTTGTGCTCTCTGTTTAGGATCTGGTTCAATGTGTTGAACTACCAATGTACTATGTAGTATGTCTGTCATTTCCATTAATGTTCACTGTAAACTCTTCACTTTCCTATTTTTCTCAATTAGCTTGGTTAGGGATGAGGTCAGATCTATTTGATCATCATCATCAATAGATAAACTAGCAAGAGAGAGCAGAGTAGATGAACTAGATGGTTTAGTCTCATCCTCCCTATGTTTCTTCATTGCTTCCTTTGTTCTTCTCTCTTCTTCTTCTTTCTTTTCCTTTTCCTCTCTTTCTCTCTTCTCTTCCAATCTTTTATTTTCATCTTCCTCAATTTTCTTTTTCTTCTCTTCTTCTGCAATTCTTCTCTTATCTTCCTCTTCCTTTATTTTCTTATCTTCCTCAAGCAATTTCTTCTTGGCTTCCTCTATTTTATTCTTTTCTTCTTCTAGTAGCCTCTTCTCTTCCTCAACTTATCCTCAATATCCTTGGTGTTTGGTTCATTTGGTTCAGAACCATAAAATGGATTGGTGTCATCAATGTTAAGGGTAACATTGGTTTGATCAATCTGCATAGTGTCACCACTTATTGACACTTCTGAGGTTCTAGGAGCTAAAGGAGATGTTGCCTTTGATTAATTGATGTTGCAGTCTCTCTTCTTAGCTTATCCTTTTCACCAATCATAAATAGAAATGGTCTCAATTTTTTTCTTCAAGTATGGTGTGGGGTTATTCAATAATCCTTTTATTTCTTCTTCATCATCAATCTTGCAAATGGTCCTTAGCATAGACTTTTGAAGTTCAAGGTCTTCTTCCCTTATAGGAACCTTCTTCTAAATAAGTCTCTCATAGACTTTCTAGTTTATAATGCTCTGAAGGTCCTTCAATTTCAAATTATTTGATACAATATTTCTCACAATAGATAAATCTATCTGATCTTTCTCAAAATTGTTGTACAAATCATAAAACGTGTTCATCTAAACAAAATTACCTTCATTTGCAATAGTTGTATTGATCTTTTCTATCTTCAGCTTCCAAGGTTGCTGAGTTTTGCCTGCTACTTGCTTAGATGGAGTTGCCTTTTTTGCTTTCTCGGTTTCTTGTTCCTCATCATCTTCATCACTGGAATCAATTGTCAACAATTTTTTCTATCTTTTACCATGTCTAGTGGCCTATTGTTTGACTCTCTTTGTCTTAATAGATACTACTTTCACCAATCTCTCATATTTTCTTTTTTGTTCACTAGGCTAAGCATCAGACACTGCTACATATGGAATTCTTTATTCCAAAGATGTCTCAGCAACTGATACTGACAAAGGTTGAATGTTCAGTACACCTTTCTTCATCATCTATCTTACAGCCTCAAATTCACTCTCTATCATTGCAGCCTCTAATAGTGTCTTCTTCATTATAGACTCAACCTTCTTGTGTGATGCCTTCTCCAAGCTTGCTTGATGAGCTTTTTGTGTGATCTCATCATATGTGCCAAATCTATATTATTATTTATTTCTATCTAAATTCAACGATAAAATAATATAACCAACTGTAACATCATCATTCAATTCATAGCTCAAGCAATCAAGAAATGTCTCCTGAGGTTCCACTACTTGAATATATGTATGATTTATATCAACCAAAATATAAATGCCTTCCTTGAATATGTCCACAATTGTAGGAGCAATTCTAAATCTCTTTTTTATTTCATTCTAAAATATCCTCATTATCAAGTTACCATTGTTTAATATCTTGTCTGTAGGATGCCTTATGCATACCTCTGTAATCTTCTCCATTGTGCATTTGTCACTACTCATTATGTCTATGATTGATAAGTAGGGAAATCTTTTAAGTACATGAAAGAATATGTTATTGGTAAATGATTGAAATCTAAATACACCATTCTTTGTTTTCTTGAGGGTATGTGCAGGATCATGGTCAACCAAATTATGGCCTTAAATGGTAGTGAAAAATCAGCGACTCAGGGTTATGTCAGCTTGACACATAATTTTAAAGTGGTTCTTCACTTTATATCAAAAAGTTAAAAGAAAATAATCTATAGGAAATTGAATGTAGTTTCTAAACTACTAGGCCTTATTTGGAGAAAAAATTATTTGATTGGTAAAAAGTTTGGATTTTAATGCAGTACTACAAAAATTTCAGGGCAAAAATAAAAAGTAGGTGTATGTTTGACCACCTTAATCAAAATCAAATGATAATTTTTTTTAATATAATTATAGATATAAAAAGTAGAATCATGCCCGAATGTTTTTGGGTATTTTTATTCCAAATAAATAATTAAATATGAATTTTCTACTATTACTTTTCTAGAATAAAAAAACTCCTTTGTTTGACCACCTTAACTAATTGAAAACTTTACCAAATTAATTTATTTCTTCCTTATACTAGGCGAAGCATAGAATGTGATGTAACTTTTGGATTTCAAAAATGTTGTATCGTTTGAAAGTTATAGCTATTTTTCAATCAGTATGTCAATCAACACTTTACAATCATCTTCATTAAAAATTAACTAATAAATACTTATCGAACTCAGAATTTGACAGCAATTATATTGATGGAATCTTGAGAGTGTTACAAAAAAACCTTTTTCATTAATTGAATTTTGATGAAAATAATATTGTCAAATAGCTGCTCAAAGTCTGAATGTCAGTGAAACCCTTCTCAAACACATTTTTTTAGTTGACCAAACAGGTTTGGTAAATACCAAGCCTAATCGAGTACCCGATTTCAAATCAAGTATCCAATTATAATTCAAATACTCGATATAAAATTAGGTACCTAAAAAGTCTCAATTTTCAATTTCCAAAACTTTGGAGGCAAACCATCCACATTGGAAATTTTGGAGGGAAACAAAAAATTTAGAGGGAAACAAAAATTTACGAAGTGTGGGTATTATTATTATTACATATGATTATTGATTATTATTATTAACTATTATTATATATGATTATGATTATGTTTATTATTATTAACTATTATTATTATATATGATTATAATTATTATTGTTATTATATATAGTAATGTGTATGATTATTATGATTATTATTATTAAATATAATATAGTTATATATATAATTATTATTATAACTAAATATAATATAGTAATATATATGATAAAAATTATTATTATTAAATATATATAGTAATATTATATGACTATTATTATTATATAGTAATATATATGGTTATTATTATTATTAAATATAATATAGTAATATATATGATTATTATTGTTATATAATCTAGTAATATATTATTATTATATTAAAATATATAGTATTATATTATTATTAAATATAATATTATCATGAAACACATCGAAAGGGGTCATAGGTTAACCTATGACCCATTGTCATGAAATGTGTCAAGAGGGGTCATAGGTTTTTGACACATTAGAACCAACCAAAAGGGTCCCTAGGGGCCTTAAGGCCCCTAGGGACATATGTTGTCATGAAATGTGTCGAGAGGGGTCATACGTTAACCTATGACCCCTTTCAATGCATTTGAACCAACTAAATGGGTCCCTAGTGGTCCTAGGATACATAGGGACATATGTTGTCATAAAATGTATTGAGAGGGATCATAGGTTAACCTGTCACCCCTTTCGATGCATTGGAACCAACCGAATGGGTCCCTAGGAGTCATAGGGCCCCTAGAGACATATGTTATCATGAAATGCATCAAGAGGGGTCATAGGTTAACCTATGACCTGTCTTTATGCATTGGAACCAACCGAATGGGTCCCTAGGGGTCCTAGGGCCCCTGGGGACATATGTTGTCATGAAATGCATCCCCTCTTGATATATTGGAACCAACCAAATGGGTCCCTAGGTGTCCTAGGGCCCCTAGGGACATATGTTTTCATGAAATGTGTCATGAGGGGTCATAGGTTAATCTATGACCCCTTTCAATTATTGGAACTGAATGGGTCCATAGGGGCCCTAGGGCCCTTAAGGACATATGTTGTCATGAAATATGTCGAGAGGGGTCATAGGTTAACATATGACCCCTTTCGATGCATTAAAATCAACTAAATGGGTCCCTACGGGCCCTACGGGCCCAAGGGACATATGTTGTAATGAAATGCATCGAGAGGGGTCATAGGTTAACCTATGACACCTTTCGATGCATTGGAACCAACCGAATGGATCCCTAGGGGTCCTAGGGCCCCTAGGGAGATATGTTACCATGAAATACATTAAAGAGGGGTCATAGGTTAACCTATGACCCCTTTTGATGCATTGGAACCAACTGAATGGGTCCCTAGGGATATTAGGGCCCCTAGGTACATATGTTATCATGAAATGCATCGAGAGGGGTCGTAGGTTAACCTATGACACCTTTCGACGCATTAGAACCAACTAAATTGGTCCCTAGGGGTCCTAGGGCCCCTATAAACATATGTTGTCATGAAATGCATCGAGACGGGTCATCGGTTAACCTATGACCCCTTTCGATGCATTGGAACCAAGAAAATTAGTCCCTAGGGGTCCTAGGGCCCCTAGGGATATATGTTGTAATGAAATGCATCGAGAAGGGTCATAGGTTTTGATGCATTGGAACCAAACGAATGGGTCCCTAGGGGTCTTAAAGCCCCTAGGGACATATGTTGTCATGAAATGTGCTAAGAGGGGTTATAGGTTAACCTATGACCCCTTTCAACACATTAGCCCTAGAGACATATATTGTCATAGAATGCATCAAGAGGGGTCATATGTTAACCTATGAACCCTTTCAATGCATCAGAACCAATCGAATGGGGCCCTAGGGGTCCTAGGGCCCTAGGGACATATGTTTTCATTAGATGCATCAAGAGGGGTTATAGGTTAACCTATGACCCCTTTTGACACATTGAAACAAATCGAACGAGTTCTTAGGGGTCCTAGGGCCCCTAGGGACATATGTTGTCATGAAATGCATCAAGAGGGGTCATAGGTTTCAAAACATTGGAACCAATAGACATATGTTGTCATGAAATGCATCGAGAGGGGTCATAGGTTAGCCTATGACCCCTTTCGATGCATTGGAACCAACTAAATGGGTCCTTGGGGGCACTAGGGCCACTACGGACATATGTTGTCATAAAATGTGTTGAGAGGGGCCATAGGTTAGCCTATGGTCCCGTTCGATGCATTGGAACCAACCGAATGGGTCCTTGGGGTAATAGTGCCCCTAGGGACATATGTTTTCATGAAATGTATCGACCTTTCAACACATTGGAACCAACTAAATGGGTCCCTAGGGGCCCTCGGGCCCCTAGGGACATATGTTGTCATTCAATGCGTCGAGAGGGGTCATAGGTTAACCTATGACCCCTTTCGACACATTGGAACAAATTGAATGGGTCCCTAGGGACCCTAGGGCCCCTAGGGACATATGTTTTCATGAAATGTGTCGAGAGGGGTCATGGGATACGCATTGGAGCAAACCAAATGGGTCCTTGTGGGCCCTAGGGCCCCTAGGGAGATATGTTGTCATGAAATACATTGAGAGGGGTCATAGGTTAACCTATGACCCCTTTTGATGTATTGGAACCAACTGAATGGGTCCCTAGGGACATATCTTGTCATGAAATATGTTGAGAGGGGTCATAGGTTAAACTATGACCCTTTTCGACACATTGGAACCAAACGAATGGGTCCCTAGGGGTCCTAGGGCCCATAGGGCCATATGTTGTCATGAAATACATTAACAGGGATCATAGGTCAACCTATTACCCCTTTTGATGCATTGGAACCAACCGAATGGGTTATTAGGTGTCCTAGGGCCCCTAAGGACATATGTTGTCATGAAATGCATCGAGAGGGGTCATAGGTTAACCTATGACCCCTCTCGATGCATTGGAACCAACTGAATGGGTCCCTAGGGGTCCTAGGGCCCCTAGGGACATGTGTTGTCATGAAATACGTCGAGAGGGGTCACAGGTTAACCTATGGCCCCTTTCGATGCATTCAAACCAACCAAATTAGTCCCTATGGGTCCTAGGGCCCCTAGGGACATATGTTGTCATGAAATGCATCGAGAGGGGTCATAGGTTAATGTATGACCCCTTCCTACACATTCAAACCAACCAAATGTATCATAGGTCATAATAATAATAACAACAATTTTAATATATATATTATTATACTATATTTAATAATTATAGTAAAAATCATAATTATATAATATAATAATCATTCATATATATATATATATATATATATATTATTTATAGGTTATAATAATAATAACAACAATAATAACATATATTACTATATTATATTTAATAATAATAGTAAAAATCATAATAATATAGTATAATAATCATATATATATTATATTTATAGGTCATAATAATAATAATATATATAATTACTATATTATACTTAATAATAATATAATATAATAATCATATGTAATTATAATTATAATAATATAATATAATAATCATATATAATAATAAACATATATATTAATCATATATAATAATCAAATCTGTTCACATTGCCCACAAAATTTGTTCACTTCCCTCCAAAATTTGGGAATCAATTTTGGGTACCCAATCTCATATCAGGTGCCCAATTTGATATCGAATACCTGATATGAGATCGGGTACCTGAAATACTAGCATGCTTTTCCCAACATATTCCTTGTTACTACAAACCCAAGAATCACATTTTTTGCGGGCCATTTTTATGAATTTGGAAAAAACTGACTTTTGGGGGCCCATACAATCGAAAAAGGTTCAATAATATATAATTAGGTGTTCAATATTGTTTTTTGAATGGGGAACAATAGTCATCGAAAGGCTAAACGCAAAAGGAAGCTATCGAATGAAGACATTGCAGCATATAGGGAAAGGGACAATCTAAATCACCGAAGGAAGAGAAAAGGTATGTTAAATGTGAGTCAAGTTGACGAGTATGTTAAATGTGAGTCAAGTTGACGATGTATTGATCGAAGGTGAAATCATAGAGTCAAATAATGAATATGTGCAGTTGGAGAATGAAAATGTACCAATTGATAACGATAATGTTGGGATTGAAAATTTAGAGAATGAAAATTTGGAGAATAAAATGCTACCAGGTCATAATGTAAATTGCATGATTGACAATTTCAAAAATGACAATGCACAGGAACATTGAATATCTGCTAATTATAATCAATATGAGGTTTCTAGAACACCAAAATGGATAATTAAAATTGATGAAATGATTATTGCCAATTTGGAAGGGAAAAAATAGAAAGAACCATTCGGTTATGGGCTTCAAGACTATATAAGATGTTTTTCGACAACAAGACAGTGGTGGAGCAATGTCAACTTTTTGTGCACTTATTAAAGATGCAAAAGATGAGACCTATGCTTTCCAAATTGAAAATTCATGTCAATAAAAAATTGGAAAGAAATGTCATTATTGTGAATAATCTTTTCAATGCTCTCAATAACATTAGGAAAAATAGCAAGGAGAAGGATAAGAGAGCTACTCAAAGGGTTATTACAACCTCTTTGGTAAGTCATCATTTGAGAATGGGTAGATATATGAGACAAACTTGTATTGGCTTGAACCTAAATCATACTACTTTGAAAAGAGCACTTAGTAGACGAAAGAGAATTGATGATCCTCTTCAAAATGAAACATGAGATTTTTGTGGGAGACTTCCACATTTTGATAAGAAGCTATCTGATGATGTGAAGGAAGAAATTGCACAATTTTGGTACTCTAGCTCAAGAGTATCACCCAATGCTAAAGACGTGTTAAAGTTGAGAATTGGCATCAGAGACCACACACCACATCCTAAACATTATTTGGAGGTAACTCAAACTATTTTTTTCAAACAATTTAGAGAGAGTCATCCAAGATTTCATATATCACAAAGGGCTTTTGAATCTTTGAGGCCATTTTATTATGTGCCACTTAAAATTTGAAATACATGTTATTGCAAATATCATGTCGAGTTTTCTATGCACCATGGACTATTACGCTCCATCCGTTCTACTTTGAATAGTAAAGAAATGTTGGAGAATTGTAGTGTTAGTGGTCTTCCAAAATCATCAAGAGAGTTGCTAAATCAATTTTTATATCGTAGAGTTGATGGTTGTTTCTTTAATAGAAATGTTTTCTTTTATAGAAATGTTTTCTTAAATGAGAAGTGTTCAGAATGTGGTGGCTTATCCAAGTTTGACACATGTTTCCATGAGGGGTGCGAACAAGATTTTGGGAAGAAAATAGTTTTAAAAATGGTATATGAAATAGTGAACTACACATTGAAGAGTCGGGGTGAGGGCTCTAGATGTGAATTGGTTGCAAAATAAATTAGTGTGGCTAGTTTTATTTCAAATTTGAAGACAAATCTTTTCTACAAGTATGCAAGACTTAGTCACAGGTCTCAATGGTTGGATCAACAATTTAGAATGTGTAAGGAGACTTTTTCCATTGGCACTATTATATGAGTCATTGACTTTGCTAAGAACTACACGTTGTAGCCTCAAAATGAGACATAATCTTAGCATTACAACTCTATTCAGCTAGCTATTTTCATCCACATAACATACAGACATGCCCCTAATAGTGTGGAAGATAATTAGAATATTATTAGAGAGTACCATTTTTATATGAGTGATGATAGATCTCACTCTCACGAGTTTGTGCAACATTATTTTGAGAATTATTTTGATTTCTTATAGGAGCATGAAATTGCTATGGATAGACATATCATTTGGTCAGATAATTGTACAGGTCAATTCAAAAATGCTCGCATGTTTTATTTGTTGTGTAGGATCCACGTAGAGAGGGGGTGCCTCATATTTGGAATTTTTTTGAGTCTGGCCATGGGAAAGGGGAACATGATGGAGCAAGGGCATGTGTGAAGAGAGCTCTAGTTAAGAAGCAATTGAAGATTTTAAGAGCAAAGCTTCTTGATGCTGGTAGCATTGTTGATTGGTGTAGTTCAACATTATCACAAGGCGGGACTCTTGATTTAGTAGTATGCAAGTTCTTTTGGTTGGTTGAGGAAGGGTCCATAGGTGATAGATCAAACTATGCTACAGTGAGAGACTCGTCAAAAATGCATTCATTCTGAAGCTTTGATTCTAGTACATGGACCATTTGGACATGACAACTAGCTTTCTTTTGTCCTAGTTGTTTTCAGCATGATTGGGATTACTGTGAGTCAAGTGAGTGGGTGGACACATGGGCTCCACATTATCTTACTCCATTGTCTATCATACCCTCTATTAGAAATGATGACATGGAAAGTTTACTTGAGCATAATCATCTATCAGATCTTCTTTAGTTATGACATGTCTTTGCATTGGTTGCATCATAGGGGGATGATGATAAATTAGATTATTGGTTAGCACATTGTGTAAGAGCTAAAAAAAAGCTTGCACAACTGGTCACAAATGATGATGAATTCACATATCCTACTAGTTCAGTGGTTGTCGCTAGAACATGGCTGTGAACATACTTGCTTAGAAGGAATGGAATTCCTGCATTCGAAGACTATCAGAAGCACAAACCAATTCTCATATATTTGCATCTTATTATAGCAACAAATGTAAAGTTGTTGAAGCATCAAGGAAGACCAAAAGTAAAATAACTTTTAAATATTACTAATGTTGATCATAAAGCCCTATTGGAGACCCTAAAATAGAGAGAGGACTCTACTAGAACACTCGACTAGGTATATTTACTTCTTATGCTATTTTGTTCATTATGATTCGGTGAACCAATGATTATATTGTTTAATACAATAAGTTACTAATATTTTTTATGATATTGGAATGTAGGTACATCATGAAGAGTAGCCATGTATGAAGATAAAAAACTAAATAAGGAGCAAAATGAAGAAAAATCTATTCTATTTTTGACACTACGATTTTTTACAATACTTTTATTTAGAGAGATCAGATTTCCACAATTCATTAAAATTGTTCTTAATTGCTTCTAGATTAGATTGTGTTGGGATTTTTTACCATCAACAATTCGAATCACACTACATGATTCATCATCAAGATGAGAGAGCAAGAGCTACAAAAAATACAGTAAGTTGTAGATTGAGACAACTCGAAAGATATAAGGGACTACATGGATGGAGAAAGAACACAAACCAAGGGAGGGGACTAAATAGCTTTTTTTTAAAGGAAGTAAATAAATAAAAGGATCAACTGAGAAGGCAGTAAGGGAATTATAAAAATAAAAACAAAAATAAAATAATAAATAACACAAAAGAAGACCATGCAAACCACACCATCATGGAGCCCCAAGACATAATGTGTGTGTGTGTGTGTGTGTGTGTGTGTGTGTACATGCGTACATTTATATATCAAAACATAGGTGATATCTAATGTACCTATGTTTGCATATACAAAGATACCTAGCTATATTAATAAAGTATAAAACACCTATGTGCATATATTTATATTATATATATTTGAACAAATATACCTACATACATAAATATATAAATATAAATATATCACAAATTTTATATATATATATATATATATAATTCACTATATTTATATATTAATGTGTGTATGTATATTGGTTTATATATATATATGTATACTCCCAACACAGCCTAAGCAAAAATAAAATAAAGAATAAATAAGCCAATAAATTAAAAAAATTGAAATTTAAAATTTAAAAACTAAAATTGAAGTTAGAAGAAAATAAAATACAAAAAATATTATTTTTTTTAAATAAATAAATGAATAAGTATACCCACAACACAAGTGTAAATAAATAAATTAAAAATATAAATCAAAAAAGAATTGAAAAGATTAAAAGAAAATAAAGGTAAATAAATAAATTAAAATTTAAAAATTAAAAGGAAAGAACATGGAGGAAAATGTCAGTAGGAGTAAATAAATAAATAAGTGAATAATAAAAGTAAAAGCAAAAATAAAATAATAAATAATACAAAAGAAGACCATGCAAACCACCCATCAAGGAGCCCAAGATGCAATGGGTAAATTTGTGTGTGTGTGTGTGTGTGAGCATAGGTAAATACCTAATGTACCTATGTATGCATATACAAAAATGCCTAGCTATATTAAAGAAGTATAAAACACCAGTATGCATATGTTTATCTTATATATAAATTTATATCTGAACAAATATACCTACATACATGAATATATAAATATAAATATAAATATCATGAATTATACCTACACATATAATATGTGTGTATATAGCTATAATTAAGTATATTTATATATTAATGTGTGTATATATATTTGTTTAAATATATATATAATACATGTAAACAAATATACAAACATACATACATACAAATATACATACATGTATTTTATATATATATATATATATATATATATATATATATATATATATATATATAAACAAATATACATACACACATTAATATATAAATATAGTGAATTATAGCTATATAAATATTCATGTATGTAGGTATATTTGTTCAGATATAAATTTATATATAAGATAAACATATGCATATAGGTGTTCTATACATTTTTAATATAGCTAGGCTTTTTTGTATATGCATACATAGGTACATTACGTATTTACCTATGCACATGCACACGTGCACACACACACACACACACACACATATTTACACATTGCATCTTTTGCTCCTTGATGGGTGGTTTGCATGGTCTTCTTTTGTGTTATTTATTATTTAATTTTTGCTTTTACTTTTATTATTCACTTATTTATTTATTTATTTATTTATACTCTCATTGACGTTTTCCTCCATGTTCTTTCCTTTTAATTTTGTATTATTTATTTATTTATTTACCTTTATTTTCTTTTAATCTTTTCAATTCTTTTTTTATTTATATTTTTAATTTATTTACTTACACTTGTGTTGCAGGTATACTTACTTATTCAATTATTTATTTATTTATAAAAAAATATTTTTCGTATTTTCAATTTAGTGTATTTTATTTTCTTCTAATTTAAATTTTAGTTTTAAATTTTTTAATTTATTGGCTTATTTATCCTTTATTTTATTTTTGCTTAGGCTGTGTTGGGAGTATACATTTATATATAAAAACCAATATACATACACGCATTAATGTATAAATATAGTGAAATATATTTATATTTATATATTTATGTATGTAGGTATATTTGTTCAAATATATGTAATATAAATATATGCACATAGGTGTTTTATACTTTATTAATATAGCTAGGCATCTTTGTATATGCATACATAGGTACATTAGATATCACCTTTGTTCTGATTTATAAATGCACGCATGTATATATATTTATATATATACAAACATTATGTCTTGGGGCTCCATGATGGTGTGGTTTGTGCAGTCTTCTTTTGTGGGTAAAAGCACAAACCTGTGCCACCTTTTATAAAGAAACGTGATATTAGAATGTGACAGTTCATCATTAGTGACAAAAAAAATAGTATTTGTGTTTAAAATATGAAGATGATGTAAACTAATGAAATGTGTAGAATTGGATGAATTTTATGCCTATAATTTTTTTAAAAAATTTAAGAATTTATTCATTTTATTTTATTTTGATGTCCCTTTTTTAACTGTAAAAAATATAGGGTGTAGTTCTCGTCAAACAAGTATATGCAAATCATCTTTCTTTTTTTCTGATTTGAAAATATCTTATAGATGACATGTATAGCTAGGGCATGAAAAAAGAAATAATTATTTTTTATGTATATTTTCTTTGTTATAAGTACTCAAGTTCGAGCTTATTAGAATCCAACAGTTTTTTCCTCCCGTCAAAACTTTCCTATCAAATCTATACCTTCTTGAAAAAATTACATATTCATGAAGAGGATTCTCTCCTCTAGAGATAAATATAATTTTTAAATTTTTTTGATATGATTTACTATTTTTTTTCCTTTTTTGAGGGAGCATCTTCTGAAATGTTGAAATATTGACATATAATACTTTGAGATTATAACATATTATAACTAATCAAAACACTCAAAAATTTATATAATGATGATATTGAATTTGAGATCTATAAAAGGGTATTTTTAGTTTTTTTTTTAAATTGAGTTTTGATAGAGAAATGAGATTTGACCAAAACAGGTTTTCGTATCACAAACGGTGACACAGATCTGTGCTTTTACCCTTGTGTTATTTATTATTTTATTTTTATTTTTACTTTTATCATTCCCTTACTGCCTTCTCAGTTGATCCTTTTATTTATTTACTTCCTTTTTTAAAAAGTTATTTAGTCCCCTCCCTTGGTTTGTGTGCTTTCTCCCTCTATGTAGTCCCTTATATCTTTAGAGTCAGTCCCAATCTACAACTTATTGTATTTTTTGTAACTCTTTCTCTCTCATCCTGATGATGAATCATGTAGTGTGATTCAAAATGTTGATGGTAGAATATCCCAATACAATCTAATCCAAAAGCAATTAAGAACAATACTTTTTTGACACTACTATTTTTGACACTATGATTTTTGGTAGTTGTGTATTGATGTAATAATGATGAAACACTTGAGATATTGTAAATGTAAACTTGTTGATCTAATGAAAGAAACAAAGATGATTTTATGCAATTTAAGTGGAGGGACCTAAAAAATGATGATTTTAATACATACCAACACCAAACTTGCACTGTGCCCAATGCCAAAAACTTGAGAGAGGTAAAAAATAATGTTTTTACTTAATACTAATCCTAGTAACACCCTTTTTTTGGCTACAGAGAGCCTTCGTCGTCTGTAGCCACCCCGTACCAAAGAGTCTCAAAGGTGCTTTAAGTGTGTGTTAAGGTAGATCTTCTAAGGGTCTTAACTCAGAGCTCGTGGGGGCTATCAATGAAATGTCAAATGTTACAGGACATTCATGGCAAGGTCTAAAATAACCCATCTCAATTTTGAGAGATCACATTCCATTTGGATTTGGCACAGCGATCTCACTCGATGCCAAAACTCAGTGTGTGCCTCAATTCATAGGTGCATCATAGCGTAACTTTGAAACTGCTAATCTTGGCATCGAATCATTAGTGCCATTAGCTCCAGATGGGTGGGTGAACTCTAGTGACACCTTTGTTCTGGCCATAGAGAGCCTCCATTGTTCGTAGCCACCCCGTGTCGAAGAGTCTCCAAGGTGCTCTAAGTATGTGTCAATGCCGATCTTCCAAGGGTCGTAACTCGGAGTTCATGAGGGCTATCAATGAAATGTTGAATGCTACATCATGGTCATGCCGGGGCCTAAAATAAACTATCTCATTTTTGAGAGATCACATTTCGTTTGGATTTGGCACAATGATCTTGCTTGATGCCAAAACTTGCAGTGTGCCTTAGTTCATAGGTGCATCACAATGTAACTGTGAAATCGTCGATCTTGGCATCAAATTGTTAGCACTATTAGCTCCAAATGGGCGAGTGATCCCTTGTGACACCCTTGTTTTATCCATGGTGAGCCTCCATCGTCCATGGCCACCCCCTACTAAAGAGTCTCCAAGGTGCTCTAAGTGCATGTCGAGGCCAATCTTCCAAGGGTCGTAACTTAGAGCTCATGAGGGCTATCGATGAAACATCAAATTATACATGGCGTTCATGCTGAGGCCTAAAATAACTTATCTCATTTTCGAGAGATCAAATTTCGTTTGGATTCGGCACAGCGATCTCACTCGATGCCAAAACTCACAGTGTGCCTTAGTTCATAGGTGCATCGTAGTGTAACTTTGAAATCGTTGATTTTGCATCAAATCATCAGTACCATTAGCTTCGAATGGATGGGTGAACCCTAGTGACACCCTTTTTTTGGCTGTAGAGAGCCTCCATCTTCTGCAGCCACCCCGTATCGAAGAGTCTCCAAGGTGCTCTAAGTGCATGTTAAGGCTGATTTTTTGAGGGTCGTAACTCAGAGCTCATGAGGGCTATCGATGAAATGTCAAATGCTACATGACAGTCATGTTGAGGCCTAAAATAACCTATCTCATTTTTTAGAGATCACATTTCATTTGGATTCAACATAGCGATCTCACTTGATGCTAAAACTCAATATGTGCCTCAGTTCATAGGTGCATCACAGCATAACTTTGAAACTGTTGATCTTGGCATCAAATCATCAGTTCCATTAGCTTCAAGTGGGAAAGTGAACGATAGTGACACTCTTCTTCTATTCATGGAGAGCCTCCACCGTCCATGGCCACCCCGTACCAAAGAGTCTCCAAGGTGCTCTAAGTGTGTGTCAAGGCCGATCTTCTGAGGGTTGTAACTTGAAGCTCGTGAGGGCTATTAATGAAATGTCAAATGCTACATGATGGTCATGTTGAGGCTTAAAATAACCTATCTCATTTCATGAGATCACATTCTATTTGGATTCGACACAAAGATCTCGCTCAATGCCAAAACTTGTAGTGTGTCTCAGTTCATAGGTGCATCATAGCGCAACTTTAAAATCGTTGATATTGGCATCAAATCATCAACATCATTAGCTCTAGATGGGAAAGTGAACCCTAGTGACACCCTTTTTCTAGCCACAAAGAGCCTCCATCATCTGTGGCCACCTCATACCAAAGAGTCTCCAAGGTGCTCTAAGTGCGTGTCGAGGCCAATCTTCTGAGGGTTGTAACCTAGAGCTTGTGAGGGCTATCGATGAAAAAAAAAATTCTACATGATGGTCATGTCAAGCCCTAAAATAACCTATCTCATTTTTGAGAGATCACATTCCATTTGGATTCGGCACAGCAATCTTGCTCGATGCTAAAACTCGCAATGTGCCTCAGTTCATGGGTGCATCACAGTGTAACTTTGAAACCATTGATCTTGGCATCGAATTGTCAGTTCCATTAGCTCTGGATGGGCAGGTGAACCTAATTGACACCCTTGTTGCAACCATGAAGAGCCTCCATTGTCTGCAGCCACCCTATACCGAAGAGTCTCCAAAGTGCTCTAAGTGTGTGTCGAGGTCGATCTTTCGAGGGTCATAACTTGGAGATCATGAGGGCTATTAATGAAGCATTGAATGCTACATATGGTCATGTTGAGGCCTAAAATAAACTATCTCATTTTTGAGAGATCACATTCCATTTGGATTCAGCACAGTGATCTCACTCAATGTTAAAACTCACAATGTGCCTCAGTTTATAGGTGCATCATAGCGTAACTTTGAAACCATTGATCTTGGCATCAAATTGTTAGTACCATTATCTCTAGATGGGTAGGTAAGCCCTAGTGACACCCTTTTTCTAGCTACGGAGAGCTTCCATCGTCTACAGTCACCCTGTATCGAAGAGTCTCCAAGGTGCTCTAAGTGTGTATTGAGGCCGATCTTCTGAGGGTCATAACTTGGAGCTCGTGAGGGCTATCGATGAAATTTTGAATGTTACATGATGACCATGCCAAGGCCTAAAATAACCTATCTCATTTTTGAGATATCACATTCTATTTGGATTCGACACAGCAATCCCATTCGATGCCAAAACTCGTAGTGTGCCTCAGTTCATAGGTGCATCACAGCGTAACATTGAAACCATTGATCTTGGCATCGAATCATTAGCACCATTAACTCTAGATGGGTAGGTGAACCCTACTAACAACCTTGTTCCGACCACAGAGAGCCTCCATCGTCTGCGACCATCGTAGTGTAGGAGCACTTAGGTAGTCTAGTTTGTACCCAGTGCTTCTTTCTTGTCATTTTGGTTTTTATTTATGCTAGCCACATCACTAGTGGTTTAATAAGACCTATTAGGTCCTTAGGTAAGGTTAACTTAGTTGCTAAGTGGGTTTTTGCTCCTAGGTTGCTATTATTCCTATAAGTTGCTCAATAGGGGTTAGGTTGACCAAAGTTGTAGAAAAGTTGGCCAAGGGTCAAAAACCATCTTGGAATATCTAAATCAACCTAATAGGACCCCTTACCAAGTTTTGTGAACTCATCTAATTAAGAATTTTAAGTCATAGCAAAAATTGCTCAAATTGCAATTTTACAACTTTTGCAACTTTTTCTTGCAAAGTTGAAAATGAGTGCAAAGAGTTAGTTAGGGGTTTGAGCATGACCGTGCAAGTTTGGAAACACCTATAGATAAGGTGTGAAATGACCTTGCTATGACTATGATTTTAATGTGTTAACAACAATATCTAGTTGAAATTTGTTTGAGATATTGATTTTTAGTTATTTTAGAGTTGTTGGTTGATCCAAACTCATATGTAGCAATGTCATGATATTGATGGAAGCCTTGAATCTTTCTTGCATTGCCAAAATTTCATGTGGGCTTGGTAATCTAAATGTGTAGTAATGTCTCATAATAGCACTTGTTCTCATTTTTCTTTGTAAAGTTGATGTACCAGGGTGAAGGAGGTGGATTGCAAAGATTATTTCAAATTAGACATATATGATAGCATTTCAAATTAAACATTGCATCAAAATTCGATAATAAAGGTTGTTAAAATGTTATTCACAAATTATTACATTTGAATCGAATATAACAAACATGATCAAAATGAATGATATTCCATAAACATGAACAATACACATGATCCACGATAAATTGAACAATACTATACTAAATTAATATGTATATCATGCACATAAATGACAAAAATATATATCAAAATACATGTATCCATAGACAAATTACACAAACATATATTCATATACAAAATGTGGTTGATCATGCCATCAAAATGTGTATAATATCAATGTTTCTATCAACAGTGTGGCATATGCCATCTCAAAATGTCTCATGATGCATCCTATGACAACTATACTATCCTAGGTTGCTGGTGCATGATCAAAATGCAACCTCTTCACTGCACTAGGTGGATCGGATGCCTCCTACATAAACAAAAAAGGAAAACTCAAAAATAGACTACTAAATTTATATGATTCTATGTATCCAACATTAAATTACTCAAATGCATAATGATCTTTTTTTTTAATGAATATTTATAGTATTAAAATTTCATCATAAATACCTCTCTCGTCAACCTCCTACGTTGGTCAGGAGTCCTCTCATATGTCCTTCACAATGCTTGAACCTTGTTGATTGTGGCCTGTGTATGTTCAAGTATGTTTGTCAGATGAATCTACAACTTAAACTATAACATTATAATTCATAGCATACTAAATTTATAATATATAATCAAGAATTCAAACTAGAACTTACCTTTGTCAACTCCTCCTTAAGATATGATGGCTATTTTAACAAAGATACAAAACTATGTCGTCCAACCTCATGTGCACTAGGTGTTTCCTATGAGATACAAAATACTACTTGTTAATATCCCGAAAATCAGTTTTGAATTTATTTATGAAAATAAGGAAAATAGAAAATAAGTGATACTAATATATATGATGGGGCTTTCAATGCAAATGGAAATGCTAGAGTGTCTACGACATGGAATCTGCATGGTAGCCATGCCCTATATAATAAATAATGTAATTAAATTCATTACCACAAACATTTTATAAGAATGCATCGATATTTAATCAAATAGAAAGTGCCTAATTACCTTTCCCTTATCAATGGGTCTCACCTCATCTCTTGCACTGTCCCCCACTGACAGGTGATACCTACAAGGAAAAAGAAAGATTAGAAACCATATATGCTATAATATTAAATAGAAAAAAAAATGAGAACACAACATAATGTATTATAGATGTCTCAAGGTCAAATAAAATAGTTGAGAGGGTGACATTATCAACCTATCTGAGCTCCTCCTTAGTCATCAACTAAACATGAATGAAGATCACATACATGTATAAGTCAGTATGGGTTAAAAATTAAAATTACTCTATCATAAAGATTAACTTTAAATGCATATGTTGTAACAAAAAAATGTATACACATACTGACATAGAAGGAGTCCATGCTTCTACATGCCTCTCCTCTCTCGCGTCAGGGTGTGTAACCTTTGTACATGCATCTGGTGTATCCTCATCAAATACAAATTAATACTCAGAAATATCACCTATGGGATCTAGAAAAATATTCTTGCACATTATGCAAGTATGGGGCACACATACATGTGATGAGATCACTAATGATGAACTCGCACCAGCATCATCAACATAGGGAGGAAACACTAACCTAGTCTGGGATATCAATAGGCTACTCAATCTATGGATGGCTCTAATAATCTGAGATCTAGCCTCTGCAATGATATCAGGATGCTACACTCGAGGAGGGGTGGAAACATCAGTAGGGGGATAAAAGTGCCAACTTTCTTCCACTAGGAAAAGGGTCTATCCTGAGGAGCTCCTCCTACACCCATGTTGGGCTTTATGCTCCAATAGTTCACCTTGAGGCCCAACACAAATTATGCATACAATTTTCTAAGGAAATAAAATGGCACCTCTAAATTTCTATGTGGAGGGATGTCAAAAATTGTCCACCAATGATCCCAAAAGTTTGCACGTATAGCATCATTTGTGCACCATTTAATTGATAGTTTGGGCTTTGTGCAGTTGACTTGTTTACTGATTTTTGGGTCTACAAAAAGGGCAACCAAATCATCTTTACTCATATTTAGGGCCGCAACCTCATCATAGTCCAACCCATCATCAAACATGGCATGCATTTCATCACACTAGTGAAGAGCGGCATTTTGTCCATTGGTAAGTGTTTCAATATTATCCACTATGGTGTTTAACATGGATAACATAGGAGCCAATGCGGGTATAGTATTATATGTGGTTTGCAAAACCCTCAATTCGGTGAGATTTTCAAATATCAAATCTTCAATTCGAGGAGGGTTTTGAGGGGGTAGGGGATTATTTGGTGGATGGTTTTGAGGGGGCACTAGATCATTTGGTGGAGGGTTACGAGGAACATTATTTCTTGCCTCAATATCATCATTTTGGTCAGCCATACTTATTAATTTGCAAAACATAATTTCTATTAAAAACAACCTAAATTTCAATAATTTTTATTTAAAAAAACCTAATTTTTAACAAATTCAATTAAAAATAATGAATTTATAATAAGATTCATTCAAACATTTTTTTAAAAATAAAAAATGTTTACTAATACAATATACCCATTCTTAGATCGAATACCGGAAAGAGGGAGCTCTCATATACACACAAAACACAATGTGAAAACAACGCTCGGGGTTTTTTTTTTAAATCAATGTTACAAGTATCGAGTATCCAATTTCATATCAGATACCTGATAAGGCTTGGTCCTAACTTTTTATCTTTGGTATCACGATGGGTGGAAAAAAGTTAGAGCAGATTTTGAAATGCTTTTAGACATTTTCAAACTATATTTTTTTCACATCGCCACTTTTTGGCACACCATGATCCTACACATACCCTTGACCTTTTCTAGGTTTTCTAGGAGTTGCATTCTCAGTATTTCACTAAGATTCACTTGTTCTTTTTATATACATATCTTATATGTTGCATATATGAATCCTATTGAAAGTTCATCAATCTTAGAACTTGTACAAATAGAATAAGCAATAATTCTACTTAGAAATCTCACATCATCTTGCTTGATGGTGCTGATCACCATAGCCTTTCCATTGTATACTGCTTTAGTATAGCTTCCAACTTTCTTCTTTACCAATTTCTCACCTATAGGTAGACTACCTTGTTTACTCAGACTAGTTACCTCACGAATGAGGTTGGCAGAAATGTCAACTATATTACCTTGCATCCATAACTTACCATCATGTATCCTACTCAATATAACTTGTGTCCATTCATCTATGTCTAACTCACGGTAGAAGTGATACTTAAACAAGTCTAATTCCCTTAGATGTTGAAATCTGGGCTTCACAGTCATGTCATGGCTAAAAACGAATTGCATGTCTTTGCTCATGAATTCACTACCAATAGACTCAAACTTGCTATTCAAATAACTTCCTACATCTTCAAGATAAACTACATTGTTCAGAGTGATAAACAATGCTGAGTTAGGGTTTCCTTCATTAGGTTTTATGGAAACAATCTTTAACTTAGGTCTATCTTCATTATCAACATTGTGTACTACTGACATATCCATGATTCTATCAATTATGAACTTTTACCAAAAAAATTTGCAGAGAAATGATAAAATACCTCTTTTTGAAAATAGGGTTTGCTTCAAAATCACTCTTACAAGTCGTTTTTGAATGCTCTTCACTTCGGATGTGTTCACAATGAAGTGAAAATAAATTATGTACTCCATTTAACCCTTCAACTTGAACTTACATTAATTGTGTACTTTACAAATATGAAAAGTTGTCAATTATATTTTGTAATCAAATAACTGCTCAAGATCATCTATATGATCTTTAGATGTCACCCAAGGTTTACTATAGCCTCCTTTCATCATGACAAACATCCTCAAGACTTTGCATCATGAAATCCTTTGCAAAAACATATTTTTCATCTTCTGTTGTAGAATCAACCTTTACTACAATACCAGTAACTCTGAATTCCTTCATAATTTGTTTAGATGAGCTCCAAATTACAAGCGAGCTTAAGTACCATCTAAACATAGCTAGATACACCTTTTTCCAACTTTGCTACCTCTAATTCAACTTCTGACTGAAGTTATCAAATTCTGATGATGTGAACAAACTTAATTCAACTAAATTGAATCAAACTCAACAATTGACTTTGATCTTCCTATCTCATCATCATCTAACTTTTCTTTTGAGATGTTTGTTCCTTTTACAAATGTTTCATTAAGTTCTTCTCAAAGTTTAGTTACAATGTTTTTGTGTTCCTCATTGTCTATATTAGTTCTGGAGTTCCTTTCATGGTTCCATCTATCATTTCGATGGTCCTTCCATCATTCCTTATGTTCCTAAAGTTTCTTCCATTGTTTCTTCTATCTGTGAAGTTTCTATCCATTCTACAGTACTTCACTGTGTGTCTGAAGTTGTTGCATAAATGACATACAAGTGCTCTGCTTCTAGGATTATGCTGATCATTAGGTGCATGAGCATTGTGTCCTAAATTGTTACACTTATAACACACAATCTATCTTCTGTCTTCATAAGATCTTCCTTCTCTTGATGTCCTTTCATTAGATCTTCTTATATCTACAAGGTTAGTATTTCTAGACATTCTACTATTTCTTCTATCATTATCATACTTAAGTTTCCTACAATCAATTGCATTATGACCCATACCATGACAATTATGAGAATAAAAGTCCTTAATATGATTAAATGACTTATTTGTACAATCTCTTTTTCATATGACATATTTCATTACATAAAAAGCACTTACCTCTAAATTCATATCTAGTTTCCTTATGAGTTTCCACTTGCTCTGGTTCATCCAAGATTTCAACTTCCTTGTTTTGCTCAACTTCTTTAGGTTTCTTAGAAGATTGACTGGATTCAATCTTATCATCAGATTTGTCTTTTTCTTTCAGATCTGATCTAATCTCAGGTTTCTTTGCAGACATGTTAATTAGATAACCAAGACCAATCTTATCAATAGTAGGTCTCTGTATAGACATTGAATCATCAAGCTTTTCTCTACTAGAATAAAACTTCTCAAGTTGTTGTTTGCACTGTGTCAGTTCACCTTTCACAATAATATTGTACTTATGGAGTTCTTTATGATCTTCTTTCAATGTTTCAAACTCAGATGTTTTCTTTGCCAAACTTGCTCTCAGATTTGCATTTTCAGTCTTCAAATCATATTCAGCTTTGCTAGGATCATTTCTCAAAGTCAACTTTAGATTTTTAATTTTCAACTCATGCTTCAAGATCTTGTACTTTGTTTCCAAAATTGAATAGTCATCATCACTAGAGTTTCAGATTTAGTGGATTCAGGCTTGGATTTGAGATGTTCAATCTTTTCCTTCAACTGGCCAATGTATGCTTTGGAGTCTTCATATTTGTCCTTCATCTTATCTCTTTCTTTAGTAAGGAGATCAATTTGTTCAAGAGCTTCTTCAAGGTTCTTCATCAACTATTCCATATCCATAGGGATCTTACTTAAGTTGTTAAGCCTCTTAAAAGTAACCATGCTCTGATACCAATTATTAGAAATAGGGATTACTGAGAGGGGGGTGAACCAGTAATCTACAAACTTTAGTCACTAACTAGATATTATTACTTACTTTAAACCACACATAACAAAGCAATAAAGTAATGCTGAATAGTAACAGTAACAATGCACAAAGATAACTCATAGCACCATATTATGTTAACTAGGAAAACCCTGGCCAAGGGAAAACCCCAATGGGGATGATACCCACTAGATAATATAGTGATATATATGTTCATTGTTAGAGGATGGACCCTATTAGGATTCAATGAGAAAATTTAGTATAAAGAGTCCTTGTCAAGAGACTTTGAATCCATGTTACGATATTCCAACCCTGTTAGGAGTTGTGGTACAGTAGATGCAAGATGAGCTCACTGCCCATACATGCACTTCTAATCACAAGAAGAGCTCACTGCTTAAACGAGTAGTTAGATTGGATATAAGTACTATATCTTCTTCCTTGACTGATCTTTGATCGTCAACTCGATCTCAAATCACCAAATAGCTCATATAAAACTTTGCATATATCATTTCCACAAAGATTCGCATATAGTCCAATATTCGCACAACTTGCATTTCAAATCAAGATAGCACACTTCACTATCTTACTGCAAAATGTCCTTTGCATAAGTACCATGCCTTTACACAAATTACTAATGGATCAACTAAGACCACAAACCACTTTTCAAATTAAAGTAAACATCTAGGATGTCGGCCCTAATTGGACAAGTAATTGTTTTGTAAACATACAATTCTTTCCTTCAATTCCGTTGACCTGCTTCATCAAAACACAAATATCTATGTTCTATATAGTCTATACTAACTTCTGAGGTTATACACATCATCACCAACATGTATACTATCTCCATGTAACTTTGGTAGTCATAATATGATGTTAGCAACAAGTTATAAACAAAACAATACACTGATGTAAACCAAATTCTATACTAATACAATTTTTTAATTACCAAACACTAAGTATCTTTATTTCTGAGGTTTCCTGTGAACATGTACATCATGTGTTACCATAAATGACAACAATTACATATCACCATTAGCCAATTGTCAACAATTAGATTAGATTATACTATGAAGGTTTAATTGGTGAATTAAAGTTTAAGTTTTAGTGGTTATTATCTAAGGTTATTATCTAGGATCAGGTGCACTTGCCTTGGTTCTGCAGAGCTAGAAGCACAAAGGATCTAGATCAAATTGATTGATCATGTCAAGTTCGCCATAACCACTTGGATATCCCAACATTAAGCAAGCAAGGCTCATAGGATTCCAATCTACAGTTTTGGGAACCAACAGATATAATATTGAATAAGATACAATTCATTATATTCAATTTTAATTTTTAGAATTTTGCTTTGTGTTTATGTAAGGTGCATGCATAACCAAACAATAGTTAAAATGACATTATTTCAACACTAGGTCATTAATAGTATGCATATAAAAAAAAATTCAAACAAGAACTTAAATCCCATACCTTCAAACTTTTGTACAAGGCAAGAACCCAAGCTATCCTAGAGCTCTTGTTTAAAAAATATCTTTTTATTATGAGTAAGAAGATGTGGTAAAAATAAATAAAATTTAATGCGAGAAAAATTGTAAATATTTAAACCTTTCTTTTTAATTATTTTGCTGATTGAATATCACACTTACATAATTTAATTTAATAATATTATTCTAGGACTATTCTTTTATCATATCAATATATAATTGTATGGTTAAATATTATCATTAAAAGAAATAATATATTTTGTAAAACTAAAATCATAAGTAAATATTCATCTTCAATACTGAGAAGGAGAAGAGTGGGGATGAGAAGGGTGAGACAAAGTGAAAGAAGAAGGAGAAGCCAAAGGAGGAGGAGAAAAATGAAGAGGAGGAGGAGGAAGAGGAGAAGCGGAAGAAGTAGGAAGAGGACAAGGAGAAGCAAGAGAGAGAAAAGAAGTGGAAGTAGAAGAAGAATAAACAGTGAGTGATGAAGATGAGGAGGAGGAGGTGGAGGTGGAGAAGGAGAAAGAGAAGAAACAAAAGAAGGTGAAGTAGAAGGAGAATACAAAGGAGGGAAACAGTGACACAAAGTGGAAGAAGAAGAAGCCAAAGAAGAAACAGTTAAAGGAGGAAGAAGATGAAGATGAGGAGGAGGAGGAGGAGGAGGAGGAAGTCGAAGAGGAAGAGTAGACGCTGATGAAAATGAAGCTAAAAAAGAAGAAGAAAAAGTAATATCACTAACTGCTTCTACTTCAATGAATTGGTTAGGATTGTATCAAAACAATCTTGGAAGCCTTTCTGATGATGTTACCAAAAACAATTGAGATATGGTAGAGGGTGTAATATGAACAAACCACTTTATTCAAAATGTGCAAAATTGTGAAATTAAAATGGTACAAGAAGTTGTGCAAAGATACCACACAACAAGTGGGCTATTGGAATTGTATTGCAATTTATTATGCAAATTAAATAATAACAAGTATTAAAGAGAATGAGAAATTTCTCAACATTGAAACATGCAATCCACACTCTTTCAAATGATGCAATATATCTTTCTATCCACGTAATCATTGCACCTCCTCATTTGCCAAGTTGGTAGACAATGAAGACTTCGGAGTACTGCACATTTCCTAATCAGATATTGTAGATTGATTCTCATTACAAGTTCAAGTATCTCAACTCACAGACGAACACCCACCAAAAGCAAAACATATGCCACACTTCACGCCAAGCCCAAAAGAATGATCAACAAGAAATGAACTTCCAAGAAAAAGAGTGGCATAGAGGTGAGAGGAGTAACTTCTTGCCTGCAGTGGCAAGAGGAGTTACTCATGCGACCTCCACAATATTCCCCAAGGTTCACATAAACCTTTGGTTGATAAAATGAAATAAATCAGTTGCTAGCATCAAAACGGCCATTGTCTAGGTGCAATAGAAAATCACATATGTGTGTACATGCCTAAGTAATCATGTTATGCGTATATGTGCAATGCACTGAGTGCCAACTTTCACTTGTTTTCATCTACATTGTCATATAAGAACATGACCATATGCATCAATTTGTGTATGGTCGGTTGTGTGTTTGTATATAAATGCATAAAGTATATGAATTATTATAATGCATATTTTAAAAGGAAATGAATGAAGAAATCATCGAGGTTGTTCTTCAAATCGACAAGGATCCAATTCATTTAGATTAATTATAACACCAAAATTCCTAATTAACATTAGAAGATAAAGGCAATCAACTAAACATATGTAAGGCAACTCCCAGCCAAGACTTTATGACTGGTTAAACAATTACAATTCCAACTTGAATCATTCATGGCCTTTAATGTGTGTCCACACACCCCCTTATTCTGACAATCCCCTTACTCACTCAATGGATCTTCTTCCACATCCACTAACAAATAGGGACTAGGTACTACCGTCATTGTAAAAAATATAATAACTAGCACTTGCACCAAAAGGAGGTGCAATGATTACGTGGATAGAAAGATACATTGCATCATTTGAAAGAGTGTGGATTGCATGTTTCAATGTTGAGAAATTTCTCATTCTCTTTAATACTTGTTATTATTTAATTTGCATAATAAATTGCAATACAATTCCAATAGCCCACTTGTTGTGTGGTATCTTTGCACAACTTCTTGTACCATTTTAATTTCACAATTTTGCACATTTTGAATAAAGTGATTCGTTCATATTACACCCTCTAGTAGAAATAGACCTTCTTGTAACTTCTAATGTTAATTAAGAATTTTGGTGTTATAATTAATCTAAATGCATTGGATCCTTGTGAATTTGAAGAACAACCCTATGATTTCTTCATTCATTTCCTTTTAAAGTATGCATTATAATAATTCATATACTTTATGCATTTATATACAAACACACAACCGACCATACACAAATTGATGCATATGGTCATGTTCTTATATGACAATGTAGATGAAAACAAGTGAAAGTTGGCACTCAGTCCATTGCACATATACGCATAACATGATTACTTAGGCATGTACACACATATGTGATTTTCTATTGCATCTAGACAATGGGCGTTTTGATGCTAGCAGCTGATTTATTTCATTTTATCAACCAAAGGTTTATGTGAACCTTGGGGAATATTGTGGAGGTCGCATGAGTAACTCCTCTTGCCACTGCAGGCAAGAAGTTACTCCTCTCACCTCTATGCCACTCTTTTTCTTGGAAGTTCATTTCTTGTTGATCATTCTTTTGGGGCTTGGCGTGAAGTGTGGCATATGTTTTGCTATTGGTGGGTGTTCGTCTGTGAGTTGAGATACTTGAACTTGTAATGAGAATCAGTCTGCAATATCTGATTAGGAAATGTGCAGTACTCCGAAGTCTTCATTGTCTACCAACTTGGCAAATGATCTTTTTGATTGCAGGCATGGAACCTTGCTCTTTTATTTGTCATTTTCATGATCGGATGCATTGATATTATTGCTATTAGAAAGAATTATCATTCGATTTATGCATTAAGTATAGTTGGAATTAATACGTTGATCTGTTGTAGTATTCATCACATGCATTAAGTTGTCTCAATCATTTTATTTGAAAGCCTGGATTCTTAATTCATGAAATTAAATCATTTTTCTTCTGTCACATTTGCAAGATTCTATTGTGCACAATGTTTGAGCATGTGAAAATAGAAATAGACCTTCCTGTGCAATGCATTTACATAGCAGAAAAGAGTTTAATGACTTGGTTCCATAATATACAATCATACTTTGTTCTTTGAGCAGAGATAACTCATCTTTTTTCATTTCTTGTCAGCAATGGATTGAATTGTTAAACTGAATCTGTCATCTTGTCGTGAGTAATAGAACAATACACACAGGTGAAGGTCCTTATTTTCCATAGAACCATGCCATGACAGTCATTCCTTTCTTGTGGCTGTAATTGTGTATCAATCTGGTTTAGATGAAATTGGTCAATAAGTTCCATGAGACCTTTTCTACTCCCACCCTTAAAAGCTGGCATTGTATCAGTGGAACTTTAAGGTTTGTATGCTTCGGACAGCGAACAACCAACCTGAAATCATATCAACTTGATCCATCAATATAATGGTATGTCAGATGCAAATTTTGATCTGGGATATTAATCTGCTTATTAGTACATCATCCATATTATATATCTTCGATAAGTATGCACTTTGGTATGGAACAGTATTCAGTTAATCTATTCTTAAATTTAACTTGAAGGTCATAGCACAGTGACCTGTCTTTATCTAATTCACCCCAAACCTATTCATATATGTCACAATATGTGGATGAACTCTCGGTTAAACTTAAAACATAGTCTGCAAACGCATACTAAATGTGAACTTGCATATCAATTATAATCTGAATACCGCCTAACTGTATGAAAGTGCATTTTGGTATGAGTCTGCATCTTAAATGTCAATCTGTATATCAACTGTCAATTTGCATATTGGATTGAAATTGAGAATATCAGATATGAGAGTGCTTATTGGCTATGAATCTTCACTGCCATCAATGTCAATCTTTATTAATGTTTGGTGGTTTAAAACGCCCTATCCTACTATCATTGAGCTTAAACCATACTTGTACTATGAACTGCCTCAAAAGTTGTGAAGTGTTTGATCTTTACTTAGTTTGATGTGCTAAACTTGACAATTCATTAGTACTGTATATCTCTTTAATGTTGTGTGAGTGCATTAGGATCATCATCGATATATGACACTTGTCTTTGATTGATATGTTGACTCATCTTTCAGGAGTGTTATGGTTCAAAACTGAACCGTTAGGTCATATAGCAACACATGATAATTTGACAAAAATTTGAGAAGGGATTCCATTTCTATGCTAGGAAGGGAAAGTAATAGAAAAGATTTTTTTTTGTCTAACAATGGTAAATTGTGTGAAAGGGACTCATTAGATTGTTCCATACTTGTACTAGGAATTGCCTCAAAAGTTGTGAAGTGTTTGATCTTTAGTCTGATGTGCTAAATTTGACAGTTCATTAGTACTGTATATCTCTTTAATGATGTGTGGGTGTATTGGGATCATCATCGATATATGAGAGTGTGTCTTTAACTGATTAGTTGACTCATGTTTCTGGAGTGTTATGGTTCAAACCTGAACAGCTAGGTCATATAGCAAGATATGAAATTGTGACAAAAATTTGGGAAGGGATTCCATTTCTATGATAGGAAGGGAAAATAATAGAAAAGATTTGTTTTGTCTAACTATGGTAAATTGTGTGAAAGGGGCTTGTTAGATTGGCTATTAACCATGGAACTAGGGTCAATTGACCATTTATTTTTGTCAGAAATGAACAAATTAATGATGTATTGTGGTTACCTTAACAAGTTTAAAAGACTCAATATACTAGTTGGTGGTAATAATGACAACATAAAGAACAATGCTTGCAATTGTAGAGGCCTTGGCCAAGACGTTACTATGTTATGGGTATTAACCGTCAATCACTAAACCAGCAGGGCAATGTCTACCTAGGAAAGTCACCTAGATAAGCAAAGATGTCTATATAGGCTGGTTGGTTGAAACAGTTGTGGGTTCTACTTTAAGTCTCAAATGACAAGGAAATTGAAGCTATGTTTGAATGCCCTTGGGAGGGTAGGTCACTTCGTGTGGGTAACTAATAGGTCACAATTGTAAGATCAACGGTTGGGTGGCAAAAATCCCTGCTGATGCTCTTTCACCCTATAGAGGTCGGAAGCTAAAAGAAGTACAACAAAGATTGAACCATCAGGGCACAGGTTCTATGAATTATTCTTGGTGATTAATTCTATTATATTTTATAGCAACCTTTGAATAAAGAATTGTTAGTTTCGCATCATATGAAAGTTAATCTTACATTTCATATTGAACTTCTTATGCTGTTAAAGTAACATCAGGTTCATGAGAAGCTAGCTGGAATTCTTTCCTATAGTTAGTTATGAAATTCTTATTCGTATTCATGAGAAATGGAACACACCCATTTCTGTTATTCATTAACGCATATTTCATTTTTTGTAAAGAAAATTTTGCTTGTGTAGTTATAAATGATTATATTTCACAGTTGTTGTTTGCAAGATATATTTTCTTAAATTGCTGAAAAAAATCCTTCCATTGGTGCTTGGGAAGATTAAAAGCTTCCAATCAAACTCAATACAACTCTTATAAAAAGAATTAAACTCCATCCAATATGTAAATGGCTATGGGCCCTTTTAATGTGAAGATAAAACACCTAGTTGATTAAGCAATACCCTCCGGTAATTTGTGGACTTGCTCTCAAGTTCAAATTGGTAGATGGTGTTGAAGTTTGGTAGCTTCAGGAGCTATCCGCGTACCTGTGATTGCATCAGTATCATGTTTGAGATATTTGCTATGTATACTCTTCTGCCTTAACCAATCTCGTCTTATGATTGGGCATACACTTCAGACTGCGAAGAGTCTAGAATATTGAACGGTATTCTATATGAAGAGACATGCCTTTTGAAGACTATGAAGAGTCTTCAGCATCAGCAGATGAAAGGCCATATGCATATGTGGCTGTTGGGCATTGAAGAATTTATTCTTGCATGGCTGTTGGTTTGTGTTTGAGTGGCTATTGAAGGGTCTGATTCCTGAATAGATTCTGGAAATCAAAGGGTTTTTGCATAACTGCTGGTTTTCAAGGAGACTCTATTGCATCTACATGTCCATCGAGTCACTGCTTAGTAACTGACAAAACTTCCTACAGCTTGGGCTCTTTCTTTTCTCAGCGGCATATAATCTGGTGTTACGATTTCTTGCAGTGCTGTTCGAAAGCGTTGGAGATATAGCTTGTGTCAATGTAATTGTGAATACTATGAGCAATATGCCGGTTTTCTTGTATAATCATTGCGGGAGCTATTTGATCATTGTTGTATGTATCTGATTTAGATGTTTGTGAGTGATCTGTAGAAAATCAGTGTGTGGTTCATTGTGAGTGATCTGTGTACAATCAGTGTGTGGCGTTGGAATATTAATTGCAGTTGGTCATTTCTCTTTGGAGCCAAATGCCCACCTACCATCCCTGACGGATTGCAGAACAGTCATAAATATGAATGTGGTAGGTGAATTTTTGAAATCTAAAAAAAGGAGGAAAAATATGACAAAAAGGTATGTTTTGATTCATTCAATTAGTGTGTGTGCGTTCAGCAGAACAAAGAAAACACAGAGAGCAGAGAGAAGTTGCAGAGAAAGTGATCAACAAATCCAGTTTGTTGCAGGGACAGAGGAAGTTTATTTCATGACTGCAGTTGCACGTGCTTCCTTGTGTCATCCTGTAAGTTCGTAGTTTATTTGTTTGTTTCGACCTGTTGAAGCAATGATTGCTCCAGGCATTATTGTAAGCAACCATTAGAGCTACAAGTTTAAGGTTTTGAAGTATTGAAGTTGTTCAAGTTTTACCAGTTTAGGGTTACTTTAGGGTTTTCTAGTTGAAGCCAAATGCTCCCAAATTTTGTAATGATTTAATCAAAGTTGAATAGAAAGTAAGGAGGCATACTAGAATACATTGTTCTTCTTCTATTCCTTGCATTTGAAAAGTTTATTTGAAAGCTTCATACTTTGGTTCTCTGGTTTTAATGGTGGAAAAGGAGTTCACGTTATAGTTCTGTCACTCGGTATTGTCTTTGGTAGAAGTCATGTGCAGTTCAAGCCGAGTTCACTCGATAACGTCTTCTACTGAGCTCCACTCTATAGTGGCTACCGAGTTCACTCGGTGCCTTCTTCTACCGAGCTCCACCTTTCTGTGGCTACCGAGTTCACTCGGCATCCACACTACCAAGCTCACTTGGCATCCTTTGACTACCGAGTCCACTCAGTAAACTCTCCTGCCACTCGGTTTCTTAGTGTTTACCGAGCAAAACTGTCACTCGGTAATTGTGAGTGCCGAGCAAATTTTTAGGTTTAGGATTGTGAATGATTTTAATTTTGATTTATATTTCTCACATGTGGTTCATTGTGAGATTCTTCTGCAGATGAGTATTGTGTGGTGTATCATCAGTTTAGGATGAAGACATTTATCAGTCTGTGAGTCAAGTATTTCCAGGTCTATATTATTCAAGAGGTATACTGATTGTGGTATGCGTTCTGAGCGGTGATCATCGTATGTGCTCTGAGCAGTATTCATTGTATATGTTCTAGGTAATTGGGTATATTCTGAGTAATGATCAGTGATCACCAGGATTGTTCTGTGCAGTGTTTTTGAGAGGAACTATTATTGTTTTAACTTGAGAACATTTTATTTATACTTCCATTATTATTCAACAAAGTGATATTTCAGTGTGGCTGAGTTTTTCTCCCTCAAGTAGGAGGGTTGTCCCAGGACAATTTTGTATCTTTATGTTCCTTTTTTTATGTCTTTCTGTTTATGAATGCATTGGATGATATATGAACTAGCTGTCAGATAAATATCCGTTAATTCTGCATATTCTGCCCAAATTAGTAAGAAACTCCTCAACCCTTGTTGGGGGCACGCATCCCTGTATCTGATTTGGATTGGATATACAGCCCTGTATCCAATATTGGCCTGGATATACATAAAATACTGTACCCATGTGTGCCCAAAAAAATCTTCATGCAATTTTTAAATTCTTTTGGTATAAAGAAAACATACGCCGGATGAGAAAGACAACTGATTTTCTATTTCAGTGTCCCATTTTTTTGTCTTATCTTTCTATGCAACTCTGCTATTATTGTTGCTTATTGTGAAGTGTTGAATTAAATTATAATTATTTATATCGCATTGGTGTCTAGTGCTTTTGAAGTAATAAAAATCTCCCTTAATAACATATAAAATGGTGTTAAATATGTGCGTGTTTTTAATTATTGTGGCATATAGCCGTATCCGATACAGTATCCATGTTCATGTGCATGCAACTTTGATTCTGCCTCTAGGCTGTTTAAACTTTAGACTTTGCAAGCTATTGCTCAACCACCTACCTGCTTTTCGGAGTTATTTCACCTCGTCCAATAACCCTTGTTAAATTGGTTGCAGTGACCCACATGTCTTATCATAGTTGATAATTGACCTTGCTGTACTGCTGCAAGCCTTTGTAGAAGAGTTATATATTTGCATGGAATACTTGCCAATCATGACCTTGGTTGCATTTACATGGGATCAGATAACTGCCAAGGGCTTGAATTTGGAAGCAGACAGTGTTCTTCCTGCTCTAGTTGGCTACAACAAAAGTTGCTGATGTTCAGCAATGCAAATGTCCTTTGGATCTGTATTTCAACTCGGACGCAAAGTTTTAAAAATAACATGGTTAAACATTTAAGGATAACACTTTTGACGTGCCTCGCAGTTTCTTTGAAGCAAACAAACTGAGCATTCTATCTGATTTTTCCAATTGAGATTTATGGTTGCATTATTTTCTCCATTTCCATCAAATATATAGACATCTTCTGGATAAGCGTAGATGCTTTATCTCACACACATTGTAATTTGTCTTGTGTATTTGACTAGGTTAGGTTTTTTCAACTTCTTATTCATGTCGTGTTCATGGTTACTGTTTATTTTTGACAGGCTACATCTATGAATGTTTTGACCTGGGTCTCATTATTCGTATGCAGCTAGATTTCTTAATGACTTTGCTAATGTTTGCGTGTTTTCTTTCAGACATTCGTGAGTACATCAGTTTTCTAGTTTTGCATTTTATTTGATTGGTTCTGTTATCTGGACCTTGGGGAGCTGCATGATAATGGCTCAGAGTGGACTTTGTGGCATCTCTGTGAATAGCACTTTGCCATATCAGGGATCTGTCCACTTCAGACACAGAGGACAAGGGTCGCACCTTCTCACTTTATCAGTTATGCATCTACTACATGCCCGTTGCTCTCAATCAGGAAAATTTGCAAAGGAAATGAAAAGACCACATCGCAAATTAGGACTTTTTCCTCTCAAGGTATCTGTTTTTGAAGGTCTTATTTCACATGATTTGAAACATGCTCGTCTGTCATTTTGTTTTAGTTCACATTTGAATATGAAATAAGTGAGGAGTGCATAAGTTAGGATCATTTTTCATTGTTCAAATTCTGTTGATTTATCTGTCAAGGAAAGGAATTGTGTGGTCCAATTCTGGATAAATGACATCTAGACAATATTATTGAAATGTAGAATATGATTCTTACGAGTTAGTATACTGTTATCAGACATTTTACAAATATATGGGCTCTGCCTTTTTATAATTTGATAGGCTTAAAACTTTTTGGCTAGGAGAATATATGCTTTGTTCATTTTCTGTCTCCAGAATGGGAGTATTCATTTGTAAATGTTTATGTTACCTTTTTTTCAGGAGAGCATAGAAATTTCGGAACTTTTTTGCCAGTCACTCTGAAACGCAGCAGGAATTTTGCAAGCCCAAGGGCAGAAAAAAATGAAAAGAGCATATATGAAGGGTTTCCTCCAATGCAGACGAAACCAAAATGGTGGATGAGACTTTTCGCAGTCTGGCCTTACATGATTTCTATTCATGTGTGTTGGGTGTTTGCAGAAACAACATATAGTATGCACCCATTCCTGGAGAATTTGGAACCATTGACAGTGACCTTCCTTGGTCATTATGGTCTTGGCATGCTACCTGACTGGTTCTTTACAGCGTATTTTTTCACAGCATACCTGGGGATTGTAAGGAATATCAAATTTCCTCATTTCCTGAGATTTCATGTGGTAAATGGGATGTTGTTAGAGATCACTTTCTCAATTCTTGGACAACTCAATGATTGATTCCCCAAATCATTTTACTGGGGGGTGCTAGGGCAGCGTTTTTGTTGGTTTGCTTCCATTGCATTTTTTTACATGCCTTGTCTGCATTATGTGTGCTCTGGATGGCAAGTATGCTGATGTGCCATTTCTATCAGACGCTGGATACATGCAAATGCCTTACCGATTTAGGGAAGACTATTGAGATTAACCATTGGAAGCACTTCTGATCGGAAGGATGTTGGAAGATTGCAACATTTACATGTAAACAATTGACGGATGGTTCTTGCCCTAGAAAGCTAACGCTAGCACCAAGTTTTTTTTTCTGATTATGATTTTTAGCTACACTATGGGCTGCATAAGATCATTTGCCAACGAGTCACCTTCAGAAATTTCAAATGCTTGAATGTGGACTAGTCCAAATATTTTTATGACTATTTGTTTGAAGTGGAGTTTCATAGCTTGTTTCAAACCACTCACAAAAAAGAGTAATCGGGTGGCTTTTCCAAGATTTGCATTCTGAGAGGGCTAATTACTAGTTTACTTAGATGTCGGAAACAATGTTATTTACATTTATTTTCTTCAATTTAAAAACATTATTTTGGACCTTGAATTTAAACACTGCTACTTTCTAAAGCATTTATACAATAATGTACAATTAATGTAATTTCAATAATCATTTACAAGAATATCTATTGGTGAAATAGACTTCTGTGTTGAAGTTGTGGTCAAATTCTAAATAATATATTGTTGATTCTAACTAGATGTTGAAATACCACAAATTAGACCCTGCTCACACAAGTATTGGTGTCCTTTTGACCATACACTAGATTCTTCTATGGTAGTGGAGATTCGAACTCCTAGATATAGGTGATGTCTTGAATAAGAATTATTGGAGCTGATTATGGAGGGATTGTTTTTGCTCATTAGCATTTGTGTCAGTCAGTCGATGATATTGAGAATAAATGAGGCTGGCTTCTGCTGAGCATTCAACTAATGGCAAGTGTCTGTGCTGTGCAAGAGAAACTGGGGGTGAAGGAAAGAGATTTAATAGATAACTGGCAACAAAACTAACCAGGTTACAAGATTTTTCGTCTGTATATAATATGCTCTTGTGACTTTTCATATTATATGAGTTCACAATGCTTCCTAAACTACAACTATCAGTTATTTCATGTGGGCTGTCAGTATTTTTTCCTATGAAAGATTGTTTATCAAAATAGGATTAGATTATGAGGAGCTGCTCCAGTTTATATCAACATAGGACACCTACCAGCTGAAAGACCAACAAATAAAATTGGTCCGAGGAAATCTGCAAGGTAGCTGAAACCTGAAACATTATAATTAGGAAATTGAGTGCACTGGCAAACTCAGTAAGGTGTCCTTTTACATTGAAAAAAACCATCATTCATCTTTTTCCATAAAAACCAAAAAATATCATTTATAAGGACAAGCGAAAATCTGTTTAAATTAACATTAAACACCTCAATATAATCGGCAAGAATATTAAGCCAAGTAAATCCAATATTAGCATTCCAATCCACAGGCTGACCAAACATCAAAGACTACAAAGAATGGAAAATTTTGCAGTGAAAAAAAAGGTGTTAAAAAGTTTAAGGAAATGTGCAAAATTCACAAACTCTAGTTGAAAACCCAGAAGAATGCAATATGCACGCTATAGCAGGCTCTTGAAGAATAAGCATTCAATCAAAACAGCCTTTTTTTTTGTTGGTTCGACAAGCTTATGCATCATAGATTTTAGGATTTTAAGCCATCATTAGATCAATATAAGTTCCAAGAAGTGTTAAACCAACTGTAGACCTCTCACAAGCCAACTAGCATATTGTAAATCTAGTTGACGGCAACAGAACAGAGTTTAGAACAATCTTGCCACTTAATACTATCAATCAGATCTAAGTCACTTATCATTTTGCTTCGAAACCATTCACCTAGTTCATTATGAATTATAGAGTATATTTTTTTTATGGGTAAAAGGCAATCTATACTCAGTTTCTCATGGGTCAAAGATAACCCATACTCCGTAATCGGTGGCTCTTATGAGCCCAACTTGCCATAACAAAGATATCTTGCAGGAACCTACAGGGTGGATCCATAGAGTTCCTTTCTCAAGTCTTAGCTGAACACTATTTATGACAAAGGTTTACCATTTGGTGCAATGTTCCAGTAAATGGTTCGATTAGTATCATGGGGTGGAGGAGATTTATTCATAGCTGCACCATTAGATACCAAATGTCTGATCTGAGCCGAAGCTTTCTATAGATTGTAGAAAACAGCTGAGCCAAAAGAACTAATCTTAGTATCATGGGGTGGAGGAGATTTATTCATAGCTGCACCATTAGATACCAAATGTCTGATCTGAGCCGAAGCTTTCTATAGATTGTAGAAAACAGCTGAGCCAAAAGAACTAATCTCAAAGTGGGCAAATGATATATCTTGAATGTGCAGAGAACACCAATATTTGCCTCTTTCTGGTTTGGACAGTGTCAGATTGTTTTTGACTAACACTTTCCACAACTCACTCTCTTCTAGTACATTGAATATCCATTAAGAAGCTAAAGCGATCCCTTGCGTTTTTAGATCTTTGAGGCCCAACCTTCCCTAGCATTTAGGCGGACAACACCAAGCCCGCAACACATTATGCCTCTTCTCCTTGACATTCGACTAATTCCCTCAGAATCTTTTGAATTTTTGCAAATTGAATATATGTAAAGTGCCATGTTGCGGAGTGGTATATAACATGTGAAGCCATGACTTTTTCAACCGCTTAACTTGCCATTTCACATGTCTTTTCTCTTTCTTTGAACACTCTCCCACATGTTTTCGGGGGAAGGAGAAAAGAGAAGGGGATTCCTAGTTATCTTACAGCTTTTGGATCGTACTGATCCCTTTCTTTATTTACATTCCAGCCAGGTGGATCCATAGTCCACCTATTAAGTGGATATATGAGGAGCAATCTTTAGACCCTACTGCATCACAAAAAGTATCTGACCTTTTGCCTTGTCAAAATTAGCCTTGTATGCTCAATAGAAAGTATCTTCAACAAATTGTGCACTAAGGATGTGTTCCTAATATGAAAGTTTGATGCCTTTGGTAGGAGGCAATATTGAATTTCATATAAGAACATAATGTAATGCATTATCAAAACTCTAAAAAAACAAAGCAAGGCTAATTAGACATTTGTGTCTTGTAGATCTTTGAAGGATGATAGGTTTACTGAATTCACCATTGATATCGACAACCATGGAAGAATCTTTGAATAGTATATTGACGTGCTTACATAATCTAGGTGAAAACCAAATGTTTTAAGCATATCCAACACAAAGTGCCATTCTATTCTATCATGTGTGTAAGATAAGCATTAGAGGTTCTATTACTTTGGATGGTAAAATCAACTCTGATGATGTCTTACATGTGGAAAGTCTGAAACATAATATCCTAAGTGTTGATTAGTTGATGGACAAATGCTATGAATTGCATTTCAAGGATTATATGTGCAAGGTCTTGAATGATAATGGGAAAGAGATTGCTACTAGATCGAGGACAAGAGGTAATATGTTTATTTTAAATAGTGGATTGATGAGTTGTTTGATTGCTCAAATAGATGAAAACTAGTTATGGCATAAAAGATTGTGTCATGTTGGTGCAAGGGCACCACCACCTTGCACCATGACATTTGAAAATTATAATGTTAATGTATCGAAATCATTCATTTAGCCCGATGAAAAGTTATGTAAACAACAAATTTGTGTGTTATGACTTATTATGAAGGTAAACACAAGACCTCACAAATGTAACCGGGAATCCAAGGAAAATTGTAATCGATAGTGGAATGGGAATGTAAACAGTTACATGGTAACTGCCAAAAATGTTATAAAAGGTAGAGATTGTCCATAGGAATGGAGATATAGGTTACGAGAGGCAAGATTAGAAGAGTCAAAACGGCTCTCTAGCAGCAACCAGGGAGCCATGCTTTGTAATGGCAGCCATGAGTGTTTATTGGCTTTGGTTATTAATGGAGTGTATCTTTATTGAGTTATCTATGTTTCTTACTATTGATTCTTAGTGCCTAGTCGATCTTGAAAGTTTAGAGAATCAATTATTGCTGGAGTTTATTTATATTCCTACTATCAGTTTTGATAAAAAGAAAGTAGATAGCCTCATCGAGTTCGAAATGTTTCTGGTTTAAGGGTTTTAATAACTGATTAAAGGCATACTCCAGTCTAATTTGTATTGTCTTTAATGACAATATCATTATATGGTTTTGATTTTATTTCAATAAAGAAAGATAACAGATTTTTGTGGGCAATAGGAGTAATATGCAGATTTCAAAGGTTTATCATCGATACTGTCTGCATCAAATTGGTATCAGAGCTCAGAAGATTCTAAGTGTGTAGAAGGCAATCTACACCAGGCAGAGTTGGGTATATGATTTTTGTTAGTGAAGTTTTTGTGGTTGCAGGTGCTAGTTCACTTGCTGCAAATGGGTGGACAGAAGGTCTACCAGGTGAAGCCCATAGAGATGGTCTAGGGCCAGAGAAGATGGTCCTTTGTGTGTCACCAAAAGTCTTGGGGAGAGAGGCAAGAGGGACTCCCAAGTGAGGGACAAAGTGTTGGTGTTTGTGAGCAGCATGGAGGAGTAGACAGTGGAATGGAAGAAGCACATTGATGGCAACCTATTGAACTCCATTGATGGGAGTCAGTCTGTGAAGAGTCACAGTTGAAAGTGGTAAAGCATTGAAGTAGCAGAAGCATCGATCAAGTGAAGACATTTCCATAGGGACATGGAAATTTTGAAGTTGGCGAGTATGGTGCAGGGGCACCACCACCTTGCACCACGATGTTTGAAAATTATAATGTTAATGTATCGAAATCATTCATTTAGCTCGATGAAAAGTTATGTAAACAACAAATCTGTGCATTATGACTTATTATGAAGGTAAACACAAGACCTCACAAATGTAATCAGGAATCCAAGGAAAATTGTAATCGATAATGGAATGGGAATGTAAATGGTTACATGGTAACTGCCAAAAATCTTATAAAAGGCAGAGATTGTCGATAGGAATGGAGATATAGGTTACGAGAGGCAAGATTAGAAGAGTCAAAACGGCTCTCTGGCAGGAGCCAGGAAGCCATGCTTTGTAATGGCAACCATGAGTGTTTATTGGCTTTGGTTATTAATGGAGTGTATTTTTATTGAGTTATCTATGTTTCCTACTATTGATTCTCAGTGCCTAGTCGATCTTGAAAGTTTAGAGAATCAATTATTGCTGGAATTTATTTATATTCCTACTATCAGTTTTGATAAAAAGAAAGTAGATAGCCTCATCGAGTTCGAAATGTTTCTGGTTTAAGAGTTTTAATAACTGATTAAAGGCATACTCCAGTCTAATTTGTATTGTCTTTAATGACAGTATCATTATATGGTTTTGATTTTATTTCAATAAAGAAAGATAACAGATTTTATCGTGGGCAATAGGAGTAATATGCAGATTTCAAAGGTTTATCATCGATATTGTCTGCATCACATGTGAATTTTGACAATATAGTTAAGTTCTATTTTTGATGGTCGAGATCTACCTTTAATGAAGAAGCATGCTAATGGTTCTTGTAAAGAATATCATTTGGGTAAACAAACTAGGTCTACTTTTTACAATTAGAAAGAGAACTCCAATGGATTACTTGATCTTGTTGATATCGATTTGTGTTGTCTTACTAAGACAAGAAGTTTGCAAGGTGAGAAGTATTTCATGCTATTGATAGATGATTATTCTAAAATGATACGGACAAACCTTTTTGAAAAGAGAAATTTAAAGCTTTTAATAGGTTTAAGTCCTTAAATTCTTTGGTTGAGAATGAGACATGTCTGAAGATCAAGAAGCCAAGAGTAGACAAAGGTGGAGAGTTTACATCGAATGAGTTCAACTCATTTTGTATGCATGACATCAAGAGGGAATTATTTGCTCCTAGAATTCTTCAAAAGGATGGTGTTGTAGAGCACAATAACGAAACAATTGTAGAGACTACAAGGAACATGATGTTTGAGACATATGTTACTCATGTTTTGAGAGAAGTTGTGAGCACTCAAGTCTATACACCCAAACACAAAAAAATCATAGATGGGACTATGAAGACTCCTTATGTGCTTTGGTGTTGACATGTGCCTATTATTAAGTATTTTGAAATTTATAGCAACATATGTTTTTGATTAATTCACAAGCAAGCTTTGAAGGGGCTCCAAAAACCCTTTACAGAGCTATTAAAAAAGATATATCATTAAAAGTTCTAAGACCAAACAAAAAACCAACATGAACAAAAATACCAAGAAAACAAAAAGCCAACCAATAGACATAACCAACAAAAAATCAACAAATCACAAAAGTAGGGAGCAATAGATGAACACAATTAAGCAAGGTTCTTTAGGGTAGTCGTCACTTCCCCTTCCATTTGGCTTATCCTCTGAGCCACCTTATTGAACTCCTCAATGTTAGAAGGAAGAGTAATATTCTTCTTCTTAGTGGTGGACTGAAAGAAATATTCATATTTAAAAATATGAATGGAAAGAACCAAAGAAAGTTATGTTAAAAAGATTGTTACCATAAAGTTCAAAGGCTTGCAAGTGATTCTGAAGATGAACACAAAGATAAGAGATTTTTGAAGGGAGAAAACATAGAAAAATTACATGTGAATTACTATGAATTAGACAAAGCATAGAATGAAAAAGAGAGATGGGTCCATATGATGCAGAGCCACACCTTGGAAAGCTCAGGAGGAATACTCACTCAACCGAGTTACTTCAAGGGGCACGATATCAATCAGTCGGGATTGAACTCGAACCAAACTCAAGATTGGATTAATCAGAATATATAAATCTCCATAGTTTATCTTCACCCGCACACCAAGATCTTTAACCCGAAATGTCCTCAAAGAAAATATATTTGCACTTTGACAAGAGAGACCAAGATCGAATTGCTGCCAAACTCCATAGTCGATTATCTATATCCTTTCTAAGGCAAAAACTGAAACTTTCTCTATTACCCAAATTCGAATGTTTTCTTACATAGCCGACTAGCTTTCACTTAAAACTGACTTTCTTTTTCCTATTAAAGGATGTGAAACGTTTTCTTCTTATTTTAGAAAAGAAGAACGTCTTCTATCCAAAAAAAGGATAAGAATCTGAAACGTTTTTTCTACCAATATTAGACAGTTATTTTCTAAGTCAGGAATATTCCAAAAACTACCTACTACCTATTATTGGATTCTAAAAATCATTAAACACTCCACCTACGAACTAAAAAAAAACTATTCTAATTTAAGATCCACATAGCTGGTCCTAGGTGGCTATATCTGGAGAGCTCATCGAACTGCTACTCTAGGTATGCCACCACATGTAGGACGTTATTTCAAACTTCAAAAACTAAAAGCATTTAAAACATAACATTAAATTCCCTATTAAATTTTCAACAATGTTGCCTCCTATAGCATTTCTCTTCTCTGCCACTGCAGCACCATAAGCTCATTACAACAATGACATTGTGTGTGTGGTGTTGTTAGAGAATGAGAGATGAGCATCTCCTATATAGAGATGAGAAAATAAGTTATTAATCCTAAGAGTATGAATGCCACATTCATAAGCATGTGTGCCAAGTGTCATAATCCTCTTAAAGAGGATAATCCATTTTCCTTAATAAAAGAATTACAAAAATGACACATTCTCACACATGGACAAGAGGACAAATAAGTGGCATCTCCTCACAATTGGACTCGAGGACAAGAATTACATACGTGATACCTTGGTTTATCCTAATTAAATTAATAATACAACCAAAGAAAGATTACTATTTCTATCACACCCCTTTAATCTTTACTTGGAGAGACTATGTTAGAAACAATAGTCCACCAAGATAACTAGGGGGGGGGTGAATCAGTTATCCAATTAAAACATTTATCAACCTTAATTAATCTTAACCATCCAATCAAAGTAAAAAACAACCATAACAAGATGCACATACACAATTACACTAGATTTGTTAACTAGGGAAACCCTTGATTAGAGGAAAAAACCCAGTGGGAGTGATGCCCACAAAAATATACTTAGTTAGAGGATGGACCTTGTTAGGAGTCTATAAACACATTCAATACATAAGAGTCCTTGTTAGGAGATGTTAAACCCCTATTAGGAGATTCCAACCATGTAAGGAGTTATAGAAGGTAGAAGTACCCATTGTCCAAACAACTTCTAGGGCAAGACCACTAAACTCACTTTCCAACTGATCTCTCAACTGTTCCTTGCAAAATAATTGTTTGTATTGTGCTTTAACCTCTTTCTTATGTCTTTTCAACCAAACCAATCACTATCAAACCTTGTAGACTAGGTTACGAACCTTGGATCCAAATCTCAAACCTCATATCCCATAATAAAACCTCGGCAATGAAGTTTTCTCCAAATTTTCTCTGCTCTACTTATCTTCACATTTCGCTCTTCATGCTTCTTGCAATCATTCCTTTATCTATTCATAACAAAGGAAAATGTCCTTCCTTTATACCGAATCCATAAAGCAATTCCCTAAGTCAGCTCTTACACCCTCTCAATTAATTACTATAAGACCTCATTAAGAACACATTACACTTAGTGATAACATTAACCTTTCGCCTTGTGAATAATTTTCCATACGTGTGATATTATGATGAGCAAGCTTAGCCACATCATCTCCAACATGTCTTCTACATGCCTTTAACCTTGCTTCTCAGAATAACAACTTTGCTAAGAGATATAACAAGTTTACCAGAACATGCTTTTGTAAACTCTATCTCAGAATAATCTTCATCAAAACTTGCATAACTTCTTCTAGACATAATGTCTTATGCTTCTGAGGTTAGCTGCATATAATAAACACTTAGTAATTTCTCCTTTTAACCTCACTTAGTGAAAATACTCAATGATATGTGTGTACCGGCTTGATCTTTTTGTTGTTCTTCTGTTAGATACCACATAAAATTGCTATGTTGACATCAATGACAAACACAATCATGAATGTAACATATCATCATGATAATGATCTCATCATGTTTCTACAATACTCCCCCATAGAAGTATCATCAGTATTCATGCTTCCAACAGACTACATCAATGGGTATCAAATCTAGTTTATCGAAATCTGTGACTTCATCTTCGATATAAGAAAGAAATTGAAATGTCTTCAAGTGTGTAGGAGGTCTTCTATCAACATGGGTACATTTTGTACCTCCTTTTGGATGGATATCTTGCAACTGACAGTTTTGGATAACAATTCAGTCGCAAAATAAGATGACCAGCCACAACGTGTGAAACAGACGCTCTCCTACCTTAAAGGGAAGGCTCCCCCTTCTCATCGTTCCTTGGATCAACTCAAGGTAAGAAAGAAGTTAAGAGATTTTGTAAAGGGGTTTTACCAATATTCTTTCCTCTTATCTTTCAAAAAAGAATCCACTTACCCATGAAGTGAGTCAATGGGCAAGATGAAACCTCAAACAAAACTTCTATCTAAAGTTGTAAATGGTGATACCAATAAACTAACACTAACTCAAAGGCTAGCTTAAAGCATACCAATTTGGCTCTAAGTCATGTTTTAACCTATTCTATAAGAATAACCTCTACCATTGGGGTACAAAGACTTCCAAAAGTAGGGAATTCTAACTATTTTTTTGTGAATTTGAGATTGTAATACAAGCTACAGTCAAAGATCCTAGTCTATGTATTGCCACAACCTCTCCCAATCAAAGATTTGAATCTGATTGCTTCTTAAATCACTACGCTCTATTATTGAACACGCAATAATAGCATGAATCAAAGACAATAGGCACAAATTACAGTCAAAGCTTCTAATTTGCTCTATCACAATTGCTTCCAGTCAAAGCTTTGAATTTAATTTCTTCTTTTATTCATGTTTCTCCCAATTTTGTACTACACAATCAAATTTATGGTTGCACAAATGTGGTAGAGCTTTCTTTCATACAAGAAAAGATGATTTTTACAATAAGGGGGCAATACTTTATATAGGAAAAGGAGTCGAGAAAAAAGTGGAGGAAAAAGTGGGAGCAGCTCAACCAAATTTGACCCAGTCTAATTAAAAGAGAAATTATTGAGTTACATGCAATTGCATGTGCAACTCACATTACATGTTATTACACATTTTCATGTAATACATCCTCTTCAATTACAAACATGAAATGAGAAGAAGAAGAAAGATGGAAGAGAATTGAAACAATCCTAGGGATTGTCCTAAAAGGCCTTGTACTTGGCGATGTTATCCCGGATGATCACAAGATCGGGAGTTTTTATATTGTGTCACTGCATTCACCTTGATAACCATGGTCTTGCATCTTTTGATAATCTTTGACTCTCTTTTATGAATTTTTTGTTGTCATTTGAAAACTTGGTATGGTCAAACTTTTTTTCATTCAAGTCGTCATGAATTCTCCTTTGTAGATTGACACATTTTGGATTCTCTGACACTTTGAAAACTTTCTTAATGATGTCCAGATGTAAACTCAGGATAACTTGCCATCAATACCTTCAACTCTCTCTTTTTTTGAATTTAAAGTGCTTGGTGCATGGGAATGCATGTAATTGACAACTTTTGACTTTAAAAGTGTGACCTTTAGTAAAAAAATGGGTTCTCTAGATGTCATTACACATAAAGTGAATTACATGTAAATGCAACAAGTAATGAGGAATGGAAAATGAGATGGCATGCGAATGTGGATGGAGAATGAGCTTACATGTAAGTGGGTATGAAGTATGAGAGTTTAGGGTTAGGGATTGTTTTATAAGGTGTGATGCAAAATTGCTTCTTGCGGCAGTATTGAGTTGTAAGGGATTATGAATTGTAATTAGGTTTTAATCATTGGATTGTAATAATATTGGACTTGTTGTTTGGTGGACATAGCCTAGGGTTTGGGTGAACCATGTTAAATCTTGGTGTCTTGTGTTGTTTTTTGTATGATCTATTATTTTCTAATATTGTTTATATTTGCATGTAATTATTATTTATGTTTGTGGTATAATCCTAACATATGGTATTAGAGTAAGGCTATTTTTTTCAGTTATCCTCTGTAGGAAAGTCTCACAGTTGAGTGGGAGTCTCACGATTGACTAGGAGCAATGGCAGATGAAGGTAAGCTAATGGTTGACAAGTTTAATGGGCATAACTTTTAGTTATGGAAGATGTAAATGGAAGACTATCTCTATCAGAAGGATTTATGAAAACCGTTAGAAGGAAAAACCAAGAATCGAGGATCTATGACAAATAATGACTAGGATCGTTTAGATAAAAAGACACTTGGAAGCATTTGATTATTCCTGGCACCATTGGTGGAATTTAATATAACAAAAGCGAAGACAATGGAAGCGTTGATGAAAAGCCTAGCAAAATTGTATGAAAAGCCCTCTACTTCAAACAAGGTATTTCTCATGAAGCATTTATTTAATATGAAGATGGTAGAAGGTGGATCTATTGCAGATCATTTAAATGAGTTTAATATTGTTACTAGTTAGTTATCTTCTGTGGGTATTAATTTTGATGAAGAAATTAGGGCTCTCTTGATTTTGTGTTCTTTGCCTGAAAGTTGGAATGGCTTGGTAATGGTTGTGGGTAATTCCATTTCTGGATATAATACTCTAAAATATGATGATGTGATCAGTGATATTTTGAGTGAGGAAACTCATAGGAAAACCTTAGGCGGATCTACATCAAAAAGTGCTTTGAATGCACAAAGAAAAGGCAGAATGACTGAGAGAGGAAGTAATTTTAAAAATCATGAAAATTCAAGAGGAAAGTCAAAAAGGAAGAGGTTTCAATCGAGAGGACCAAATGACTACAAGTACTATGGAAAACCAAGGCATAAGAAGAAAGAAATTGTTGGAATCAAAAGAAAAATGAAGGGGAAAAGCAAGATGGAGACAAGAAGGCAAATGTGGTAAGTAACAAATCCGAAGAGGATGTTTTGCTTCTATCTTTAGAAAGTGTTGCCGATTCATGGATTTTAGATTCTAGTGCTTCATTTCATACTACACATCATAGAGGTTATTTTACTAATTATGTCTAAGGGGATTTTGGGCTTGTTTATTTGGGGGATAATGAGCCCTGTCCAATTGTTGGAAAGGGAAAAGTTAAGATTAAGTTGCAGAATAGGAATCATTGGCTACTACATGAGGTAAGACATGTTCCAAGGCTGAGTAGGAATTAAATTTCAATAGGGCAACTTGGTGATGAGGGTTGTGTAGTTACTTTTAATGATAAAAGTTGGAAGGTTTTGAAAAAAGTTCCCTTGTCGTAGCAAAAGGTGTGAAAGTAGGCACCTTATATCTTTGTAAAAATCATATTGTTCCTTCTACTTTAATTGTTTCAAAATAAAATGAATGTTCAAGAATAGTTGCTATAGTTGAGTAGGGAGAACAAATAGTTGTTGTAGATTTTGATACAACATTGTGGCACAATAGACTTGGGCACATGAGTGAGAAAGGTGTGAAATTACTTCATTCAAAGAAAGTTTTACCGAATCTAAAATGTGTTAATATGGATTTCTGTAAAAGTTGTGTTTATGGAAAACAAAAGAGAGTGAGTTTTGTGAAGACTGGGAAGGAAAAGAAAAGTAAGAGATTAGAGCTTGTGTATATAGACATATGGGGGATTGACTCAGGTATCTTCCCTTGGTGGCTCTTATTATTATATTACATTTATTGATGATGCAACTAGAAAAGTATGGGTTTATTTCCTTAGATAGAAATCTGATGTATATCAAACTTTTAAGAAATGGAAATGCTTGGTTGAAAATGAGACCAGTAAGAAATTAAAATGTCTTAGATCTAATAATGGTGGTGAGTATTGTGGTCATGAATTTGAAGATTATTGCTCCACTAATGGTATTCGTAGACAAAAAATAGTTCCAAGGGCTCCACAAGAAAATGGAGTGGCTAAACGAATGAACAGAACTATAATGGAGCATGCAAGGAGCATGAGGTTACATGTTTGGTTGCCCTTAAACATTTGGGTAGAGGCTATTAATATTGTTGTATATTTTATTATTTCATGCCCTAAATTAACAAGGCAAGACACAACCAAAAATTTTTTTTGAAAGGCAAACTAGAAGTAATATGTATAGATCTTTACTTGTTTGAATGTTTTATCGAACTGCAAGGTATACGGATAATATAAAATTATAATTCCAATCATTGAGTTTGGAGGTGGCAAGGTTAGATAGTGTAAGGGAATTTGTTTCATTTGAAATTGTATACATCAAGCTTGCACAGGAGGCCGACCATCATCTAAATGACTAGGTATGACATAATAGCTAGGCAATGTTATCATATTGGAATTCACATCCAATCCTCGAAGTAAGACATATGTACGTATGTAACACAAATTCTATGCCAATGTTGTTATATGGATTCCATAGTTGCTTCTAGTGAAGATGATTGATAATTGCCCCAGGTAAATGACTGACACTCCCCACATTCTATGTCCCATTGATCGTAAAATGTTATGGTAGGATTATTTCGATGAAAGTGTTGCATTATGTCCTTTAACCACTCCAACCAAGTAGATGTTTTACCACTAAGTATTTTAACTCGTTTATCATTTATGCATTTTTCAATTTCCATGATGTGTTACTAGTTACCAATCCTTTATTAATATCAGAAAACATACCATTTAATGAGAACAAATAAGATCATATTAAATTAAGAATTACGATTCTTAGCTTCTTCCTCCAAATAATAGATTTATGTTTCTAACTAGAAAACATTACTTGATTTCCAACTACTTAATCATGACTAATACATACACCAACCCATCCACTAATATCTATATATAAAGTCATTACTTTATAATTACTAATTTAATCCTCTAATCCAATGTCTATTCACTACAAATCAATTAATATATATTTTATTTAAAACACTAATTGCCTACTAATTACTTTTATCTTACTAACCACTATCATAGGTCTCACCACCCTAACATTATATTAATCTTATTTAATAAGAGTGTTCCTAAATTCTAATAATCCCAATTATTAAAATGCATTCCCAAACCATCCTAATGGTTCCATTTAATAACATACATTATTAATCTAATTAACCCCTAAACAAAACTTCAATTGCTTAAGTTTTGAATCAACAAATTCCTATGTCCTAACATTTACCCCTAACCTAAACTACACATGCCCCATCCCCAACTTATTCATTATCTCAAATCTTTGCTCTCCCAATTCAAATTCCTAGGCCATGGGTCATGTGCCCACTTAATCCTCCATCCAATGATGCTTTAGACAAGGTTAAATTTCTCCCTCTAATGCACCTAGTTAAAGAAAAGGTCCTCTCAACAATGATTTCAAGGTTTAAACTTGATATGGAACACTTCCCAACACCAATCTACTCCTCCCCTCTTTTCAAGTGCATGGTTCCTCATTCCTAGGTGAGATGTGGTTAGGGAGAAGTCAAATTTTAAAACTTTGCATAAATTTAGATAGCTAGGTGCCTAGGGGAGTGGTTTATCCCATGTCATGTCAGAAGGGTCAAAGTCCCATCCCATGTTCCTAGGACCTTTATGGGTTTGAGGCGCCAAGTAAGGTGGGGACCCCCCCCCCCCCCCCTCCAATAATGTCTTTCATCTCAATAGCTTTTTTTAACTTTATGCATGCATGGGTAGGAGGCTACCTAGGTGAGTGGGGAAGAGGTGGGGTCTAGGGCATGATAGGCCCCTTTTTAGTCCCTCCCTTGATTTGTTATAGTGTTTAGTTTGACTTTTTCATTTATTTTAATTTTCTTATTCTTTTTCTTTTTTTTTCTTTGATTGGTATGATGGTGACATGAAAGTCACGTGAATCATACAAGTCTCCATTTGTAAACTTATAGAAAAGGTATTCGTTGTGTTAAAGTTTTTCCCCTTAGGATATATGTTATGCTATTAATATTTAATGTACTAGATTATAGGGTATATTTTGTTTATTATTTTATTGCTCTATATTTTGGGGAAAGGGTTTATTTTCTTTCCCCATACATTTTTCAGAGAGCATAATATGCTCCTACAACAAGTTCTCTTTTATGAGTTTCTAACTATGTCATTTAGGACTTATTTTCTTCTACTCATAACTTAGGAGGCTATTTTTAGGAGTTATCATTGATTTATTCCTAACTTCACTATTGATTCTTAACTTGCAAGTGTATATTATTATAGCATCTATCTCATCTAAGGGTCTATTAGATTTGGAATATAAATGAACTAATATTCATGCATGTTCAATGAACTAATAATTTTCTTCCATTATATTAAATGCATAACCTATGATTCTACAATGCAATCATTCATAGTAAATCAACTATATCAGAAGAAATCTTGTACACAACAACTTTGCAATGTTCCTAACAAATCATTTATAGATCATCAAAGGAAAGAGGGTTTTCATTTCATAATTTTCTCCCTATTACATTAGTCACATAATGTGGAAAAATTACAATAAATATTTCCTTTCAAGTAACTATATACAATTTCTCAACCTTTCCTTACATAATTTTCAACAATATACAATGATAAACAAATCTCTTTTACATCATAATGAAATAACAATGGAGACTTGAAATCACAACACATTTGAGATGACATGGAACATTGGTCTCTCTTTACACACTTTATTTTTTCAACTTTGTTAAGGGTGAAACCCTAATATCTCCAAGGAATCCATATTCACAAAACTTGCATACACACACAAACTAGGAACCATGGAGGCTCACCTCTCATCCTAGGCTTCTATGAAGCCACCCATTGAATAGGGGCAACAAGATCCAAATGCAATATACACACTCATCACTTGTCAATGCATGCAACACATCACATAATACAAAACAATCCCTCCCATGGCTTGCACATTGATTCACCATTAGAATCATAAAACATTGGGTGAAGGTGGACTCTTCAAAGAGGAGATTTTCCATGCCAATGCAACTTACACACATTGGATTTTGCAATGCCTCTGCAAGGCTTGCATCATACATGCTTCTCTTCACAATTTCTTCTTATCACCCCCACTCCACCCCCCAAAATTCATATTTTCACTTATCACTAGCAAATCATAATATCAAGATAATGGCTTCAATGGAGCCCATAATCTATGAAATTTCCCCCTTCTCTCTAAGACAAGTGGCTCTCTACTAAATTGTCGAGACCAACTAAGCCCTTCACCCTGGACTTCTCTTCCCTTCCCAAAGAGTGAGTGAAGCCCTCACACCCATAACAACACTTGTCATTCAAATCAAAACAAAAGATCAAGAAAGAAAGCCAAGAAAATTACATGAACACAATACACATTTACAAACATCACAACACAATGCCCAAATCTATAATACAAGATTCACAATATATTGCTTGAACCCATAACAAATTTCTCCATACTTATAGATTCATTATGCAATACAAAAAGGAAAGAAATGAACATGCTTTGAAACACCAACCTTAGTCCAAGCTAAAGGTAAAGATAGTTGTTGTAGTGCTCCCTTAATCTCGCTTCAAAACCCTAACTTTCTCTAAACTTAGAGAGTGGGTGAACATTCACTAATTTGACCAAGACTCTCTAATAAGTACTTCCCACTAACTATTTTAGCAAAGACACCAAGCCATGTCTTCTTACAAACTTGTCTTCCTCTAAGTTTTCTATATTTCACTTAGTGAAAACATGGGAGAGAACACATGTGACAAGTTCATTTTCGAATTGGTGGAAGAATTCATGGGTAAAGGGGCCCCTTAGGCTGCCTAGGCACTATCATGGTCAAAATTAGGTCCCTAACATGTTTTTCTATCATATAGGTAACTCATTTTCACATAAAAGACACTTTGGGACCACCTAATGACCCCTCAAAACCCTAGTAAAGTCTAATTTCAAAATTCTTTTGATTGTGATCCATCCTACCCCTTGTCAAGTGGGTTTACTTTACTCATAACAAGGTAATTAGTTTTAGGGTAAATTGCCACCATAACCAAAACCCTGAATGACATGTCAATTACACAAAAATTTCACAAGTGTCAAGTGACACATAAAAGCACATTCCACATCACCATGACATGTCCCTAATGCACCTTTATGATTAAACATTTCCACATACAAGAAAACTTACATTTACAAAGCAAAATACTTTCACAACAAGGCTTTTGAATCTTCCAAAGATTCAGCTTGGTTAAACTATGTTCACATAGGTTTGGAACTTGTTTCCCCCAATAATTTCCATGGTTCCACTTCCTACACATTAAACTCAAGCATCACTAGTCCAAGGAGGTCACAAAATATATATCATAAATGTATATAATTTCAAATTTTATGAAATTGCTATTAATATAATTCAAATTAAATTTCCTTTCCTAATCATTTCAAATAAATCATTCAAGATATTAGAATATTAAATCTGCATATCATAAACCATCATAATCAAATTAACATCTATCTACATATCATTAATCATCATAATCAATTAAACATTTATCTGCCTATCATAAATCATCATAATCCAATTAACATTTCACATTTCATTTTAATCTAATTCTATCATGTCATAAAGTTACATCCATATGTGTTCAATCATCCCATACACAAAATTAGGTTCTTAGTACATATCATAATTGCAAACACTACTGAAATATCAAAATCAATAGATAAATCAATCCAATGTCCGTATAAGTCTCAAATAAGTGTCAAAATATCAAAGTCTTGAATATCAAAATGTAAGTAAGAACTTCTATTCTATGACGGGCCAAGGTGAGGCCTCATAGATTAATAGAGGTCCCTCTACTCCTTTGGGTTGTGGTATTCGAGAGGAAGTATATACTGATAAGAAGGTGAGTTATTCTTTTCTCAAAACCTTGGTTGTGAAGCATTTTCTCATATAAATTCTGAAAATAGAACCAAGCTAGAAGCTAAGTCAAAGAAATTTGTATTTATTGGATATGGCATTGATGAATTTGGTTATAGGCTTTGGGATTTTGAAAATCATAAAATTATAATAAGTAGGGATGTCATATTCAATAAGAAAGTGTTGTTCAAAGATCTGTTGCAACAACATGAGAAGAAAAAAAATGATTATGTAGTGTTGGACGATACTCCAAAAGATGATGTTCCAACAATTCCTCATGATGTGCAATAACTACAACAACAAATACCACACACACTAGTGAATTTTAGATAGACAGCAAGGCTAAGTAGACCTCAAAAAAAAAAAATCCCTCTTTATATTCTATTTTACTAATCGATGCTAGTGAACCTGAATATTATGATGAAGTTATGCAGGTGGATACTAAGATTCAATGGAAGTCTGCAATGAAAGACGAAATGGACTCTTTGTTGAAAAATAAGACATGGAATTTATACAAGTTTCTTGCAGGTAAAAGGGCTTTACAGAATAAATGGGTTTATAGGTTGAAAGAAGAGGATGGAGGTAAGAAAATATTTAAATCTAGGTTAGTTGTAAAAGGATTTGCATAGAAAAAAGGTATTGATTTTAATGAGATATTCTCTCTCGTTGTTAAAATAACTTGTATTTGCACTATTTTAAATATTGTGGCTACTAAAGATTTTCATTTGGAGCAACTTGATGTTAAAATAACCTTCCTTCATGGTGATTTGGATGAAGAGATATATATGGCTTAGCCATAGGGATTTGAGATCAAAGGTAAGGAGAACTTAGTGTGTAGATTGAAAAAAAATTTATATAGCTTGAAGCAAGCACCTTAGTAATGATATCTAAAATCTGATAGTTTTATGCATGAGCATGGATATGGTAGGTGTTATTCAGATCACTGTGTTTACTTTAAGAGGTTGGATGATGATAATTACATTATTTTATATTTATATGTTGATGATATGCTTGTAGTTGGGTCTAACAAGGATCAAATTAAGGGGTTGAAACACCAGTTAGCACATAAATTTTCTATGAAGGATTTGGGGTCAGCAAAAAAAATCTTTGGTATGAAGATTTGTAGAGATAGGAAGAGCATAAAATTGAATTGATCTCAAGCTGATTATATTGAGCAGGTGTTGCAATGTTTCTCTATGGAGAATGCTAAAGTTGTCAGCACACCTTTACCTGGTCATTTGAAGTTGACTAAGGAAATGTGTTCAAAGACACAAGAAGAGGAGGATAAGATATCCAAGGTACCTTATGCTTCAGCCATAGGAAGCTTGATGTATGCTATGGTATGTACAAGGCTAGATATTGCAAATGTAGTGGGAGTCGTTGGCAATTATATGGGTCATTGAGGAATTAAGCATTGGAATACAGTCAAATGAATTCTCAAATATTTGAGAGGAACATCTAGTAAGTGTTTACACTTTGGGGGCTCTATTACTATCTTACAGGGCTATGTTGACTCAGATTTGATAGAAGATATTATTACTAGGTAGAGTAGTATAGGTTATGTATTTACTATTGGTGGGGCAGCAATGAGCTGGGTTTCTAGGTTATAGAAGGTTAATGCTTTATCCACTATCAAGGCAGAGTATATTGCTACTATAGAGGCAGTCAAGGAGATGATATGGCTTTAGTTCTTCTTGGAAGAATTAGGACACACACACAGGGATAATTATTTGTTTAAAGAAGCTAGAGTCTATTCATCTTGTGAAGAATTTTTCTCTACATCCAAAGATAATACACATTTATTTGTGGTCCATTGCATTCGATTTTGGATGATGGATGGTTAAAATTAGACAAGATACATACAGATGACAATCCAATATATATATTTACAAAGGTAGTGACAAGGGAGAAGTTGAATTCCTCTTCAGCTTTGGTTGGTCTTGTAGACTAAATAGAATAAAAGAAAAACAGAGTCCAAGGTAGTTTGATCTAGTGGGAGCCCCATGTGGTAGTTGTATTACTACAGGATCAATCTCCAAGTGGGAGATTGCTATCTAGTGTGGAGTTTGATCAGTCCCAAGTGGGAGATTGTTAGTTTCTAGTGATTGATCAGGGAAGTACTATACATACTTCATAAATTCTTTGGAGTTCGAGGCATCACCCCAAAAAAAAAATTTGGCTACTAATCACCAATTAGCAACTATTCATCAATTGGCTATTATTTATTTGCCAATTTATGACTGACATGTTGTAATTAATTTTAACCATAGAGTGGCAAAAATACTTGTATAAAAGGGCTTAGGGTTAGGGATTGTTTCATAAGGTGTGATACAAAATTGCTTCTTGTGGCGGTATTAAGTTGTAAGGGATTACATATTGTAATCAAGTTGTAATCATTAGATCATAATAATATTGGACTTGTTGTTTAGTGGACATAGCCCAAAGTTTGGGTGAACCTTGGCATCTTGTGTTCTTTTCTATACGATCTATTTTTGTTTATATTGTTTATATTTCCATATAATTGTTATTTATGTTTTTCCTAACAAAATGTACATGTAATCACATTTGACAAATGAGATGAGAAGTGTTGTGACATGGAAAGGTGAAAATGGAATGTAATGATGCTCTTACATGAAAAGAAAAATGGAGTGAAGTGAAACATGACCAAGTTCTTAGGAAAGAACTTGCAATTTCTTAGGAAAGAGCTTGCAATTTCTTCCAAAAGAAGAAAAATAAAAAGAAGCAAGCAAGAAAACAATGAAAAACAAGCACAAAACAAACACATGTCTTTGGTCTTAAACTCAAACATGTCAACAAGCAAGTTGCTTTCAAGTGAAAATTCAAATTTGGAATTTGGAAAAATTCTAAAAGTGTGAAATGAGAGTTTTTATCATTTTTAAAGGCAAAATGCACTTTTCATGGCATATATATGGATAAGAGTGCAATAACAAGCCATAATATATATGGAAATAGCAAGATATGCATGAATTAATGAGAAAATTTGAAAAAATCCACTTACTTGGAGATCAAAGAGCCAAAATAGAAAGAATCATAGACTTTGAAGACCAATTCTCCTCAAAATGTATAGTCTCAAACAATAATTTGACTTTTTTTGTATTTTCATTCAACAAATATTAATGAGCAATGAAGGGTCAAATTTGACATGAAAATGTCAAATACATGGTCTCCAAAGACAATAGCATATATTAAAACTCAAAAATGACCCCTCTTCATCCAAATGTATGGCTTGAAGTGCCATTTTTTGAGTTTTTTGAACAAAAACGTGACTTTTTAATGCAAAAATCTGAGTCATTTTTGCAAAAACGTGGCCAAAAATTGTTAATTTTTTAGTCATTTTTGACTTTTGAATGCAAAACGACTACCCCAAATGCAAATACATGGATCCAAATGCAAAAAAGTGACTTCAAAATGCAAGAAAGTGGATAAAAACCTCAATTTTCTGGGTGTTGATTCATAAAAGGCATGAACCAACAATGTTTTGGCCTCCAAAGTTGAAAACATGTACCAAGATGCAATGTAGACACCACTACATGCAAAATCAATTCCTCTTGGGGCAAAAACGTGAGCCAAAAATGATGTTTTTTGAAAAAATTTCCAAAAAAGTGCCCTTGGAAGGAGTTTGAAAAAACATTTTTTAGCAAGATAAATCTATTTTCAATGCTTGAAAACCCATGGCTAAGAAAAAATAACCCTAGTAGAGAAGATTTCGTGAAAACTATGAAGTAAATATCCCACAATCTTCAAAATTAGGTTCTTGGAGGTTCTTTGCACATGTTCTTCCAAAAATGCATTTCTTGGGAGCAAATACATGAACTTTAGTGTAGATTGCACCTTTTAGTGTGCAATGCATATATTAAAACATGCCAAGATGCAAATCACACCTTTTAGTGTGCAATGCATGTTTTAAAATATGCATAAGGTGAAAATCACACCTTTTGGGATGGATTGCATAGTTTAAGTTAAAGCTCATGTTTTAGTGCAATGACACATCTAAGTTATAAAACTCACTTTTTTGATGTTATTACACATTTCAAGTGAGTTATATGCAATGCCATAAAAAAGGTCCACTTTTGATGACTTTAAATATGCAATGGCATGTAAAAGGTTCACTTTTGATGGATTTTACATGCAATGACATATAAAATATCTACTTTTGATGATTTTAAGTGATTTTAATAAGCATGCGTCAATTTAAATTCATCAAAATATTACCTAAGCGGGACATAAATTATATTTACATATCATATTAATAATATAACATGTAAATATCATTTAAAAAGTAATATTTACTATAGCATTTGATTTTAAATGTTAAAAATTAAATTGAACTATATACTTAATAAAGTCACTTAAGTGAAAAATCAAAAAGTAGACTCAACTTAAAATATAACATAAAGTGCACTATAGTTACTTTAAGTGAAAATTTAAATGATAAAGCAAATTAAAAACATAACATAAAGTGAATTTGAGTTATATATTTTCAAAAAGTGAATGTCAAATTAAACATACAACATAATATTTTTAATCATATTTTTGTATCAAAAAAGTCCACTTTTGGGGCACTAAAACAGTCATATCTTTTTACTGACAACTCTGATTAAACTCTAGATAAGATCAAATCAAAGAGAAAACTAAAAACAATGACTTGAGCAAAACTAAAGGACTAAAAATCAACAAATACATAGTCAACAATAAAGAAAAGGACGATGAAGGCCTCAAAAATCAAACATAAGCTCGATAGTCAGAAAAATGAAAAAGACTTGATGAAAGCCTTCAATAAAAAAATTTATTATATCAATTGGTGTTGATTGGTTGATCAATAGTAACCAATTAAACAATGAACTAAACTTAGAGATATGTGAAACTAATTTTAAAAAGTTTTGTATTGTTACCTACATTTTGTGGTGACAAAATACAGGACAACACCTCCATCATTATAGAGCCAAGAGAAGTGAATGTGTCTTTTGAATCTCTTCAAGAGGAAGCATATCAACATCTTCAAGTGGATTCATGTTGCATAGTATATGTAAAAAATAATGATTTCTTGTATGTGCCTTAAAAGATTAGCTAAAAAATAGAAACAAGAAACAAGGCAATGATCCACAAGGAGAATCCATGTTATATTCAAGTTAGAAAATATTTTGAAATGCTAAAAGTAGAAGAAAAATTTCATAGAGTGAAAAAGGTAAGTTTAACATGTCACCACAAAGTACTAGAGCTAACCTGATATCAAGACAATCATATGGTCAAAATATTAAAAAATTAAGTTAGACATGAAAGTATTGATCAATGCTCTCATGAAAGGAATATACTAATACACAAATGACCACAGACTAGGACAACTAATGAAAACATGCATCAACAGTGCACTAATCACATGGATATAGTCAATCCACTAATAAGTCATCTCACTACAAGTTAATGGGTATCAACTACATAACCTACATGACTCGTGATCTAAGCAATGAAGTGTGCAAACCACTATCACATTAGTATTTTTATTAAATAAATATGAGAGAGACAAAGATAAATCAATAGAATATGTGACTTAAGCACCATATCAACTCGAGATCCTAATTTTCCAAACATGTTTCATGTTAGGTATCAAAGGGAAGGATTATGAGTAGTAATAACATATTGCCTTTAAATAAGAACTCCAACATGGTGCAAAAAGGTTTTCAAGAGAAACATCCTTAGCACGAGGGAAAAAAATCAAAATGGGTCAAATCAAATGAAAATGGAGGGAAACTCCATGAATAACATCCTCTTCATGAGGAACAAAATAAAGGAAAAGTCTATAAAAATATCATTTTTTAATGTGGAACTAAATGGAGGGAAACTCCATAAATATGATCCTTTTGATGTGGAATAAATTGAATAAAATGGAGGGAGACTCCATATAAAGTAAGTGTACACCATTATAGGATGGAGGGATACTTCATATGACAAATAAGACAACTATGAGTTAATTATAACTAAATAGGTCCTTCATAAAAATAGTTAGGTATTAGTGAGGGGTCCTCTATAGTTAACCTTGAAAAATTGGCTCCGAATGCAAGTGCTACAAAATCCAACAAATTCATATAAATCAATACTATTAAACCATAAAATACCAACATGGGCATAACAAGATGCTATGTAAGCATTAAAATACAACCATGTTGAAATCAATAGAGCATAGTAAAATTGAAGACAATAGTCTATGATAACTCATAGACCAAAATAATTCGAGATAAATGTAGTGATAATTGGAAGAGTAATGATGATGTAGGAGCAACCTAGTGTAGTTGACAATCCTATATGTCAAAATTATTTTGACCTTGGATTTGGAGGACTTGGTTGAAAGGAGGTGATGCTTGGTCGCTATTGGGGAGTTCTTGGTTGTAGTTTTGCCCAAGGAAATCAATGACTGAAGGAACTCAATAATGCTAGTGGTGCTCGGTTGCTAATCTTCTTGTGGAACTAATGCTTGGTGATCTTTTTAGTAGCTTGGTGGATGTTCTTGTTAGGTGTGTTTGACATATACTTGGTTTTCTTGATGGAAGTTTCTGACACTTAGTGGTTTGGCTCACTGAATCGTGTTCTAGGGAGATTTGATCGATCAACTTGGTGTATTTAATATGTGTTGTGTGTGGTCATGACGTGGATTGATCATAAAATATGTGAGGACATATTTGGGTCTCGGTTCTTTCTCCTATGTGCATTTAATGATTTTTGAAGCTGACTAAGGCATGTTGTTCTTTATTTGGGTTCTAAATGATTCTATTTGCAATAGGATGACTTGTGGTTGTGCAAGTGTAAAAGAGGGGTTTGGATAGTATTGTAGAGTTAGTGAATTAGAATGGATGAATAGTAGAGATTCATGAAGGAATTTGGAGTTGCAAACTTGTGAGAAGAGCTAGTAGCTGAGTGTAGAATTAGGAAATAAGAAGATTGCTTGGTGTTTTGTGAGCACAAGTTTAGATCTTGCTTAGTATTTCTACCAGATTGTTGTACTATTACAAATCTGGGCTAGCTATCAATTGTTTGGATCTTTTGAGGTTTGGAAAAACTATTAATGTAATTTATTTATATTTGGTCATAATTAGAAAGGCCTTATAACCTGAAACATTGCATGTAATCAATTTTTTTTATGAATAAAGAAGTTGATTTTGGTATCAAATATTGTATCTTGTGTTGTGTTTCCATTGTTGTTGTTAGCTAGGGGTTTTTTCACCTCCATTACAGGTTCATTCAGTCTTGCACTATATCAGGTGGTATCAGAGTAAAGGTTGATTTTGTGGGTGATTGTTGGAGCATGATTACACAGAGTTTGTGTGGTTTTTATTGAAAATTTTTGTTCCTAGACTTGTGATTTATTTTTGGTTGTTCGTGCAAGGTAGTAGGTTGTGATCTAACTTGCAAGGAACTAAATTTGTCACAAGCTTCCTAGTTTGGATTTTTTGCAGAGGGTTTGTGAAGATCTTGGAAGATTCCTCCAAGAATATTAGACCCTAGGGTAATTGCAGATCTCTGTAATGTTGTGGAGACTAAAATTTCAGAGAAGATTAGATCAGATTTTAGATCTGAGATGGACTTGATGAAGAATAATATGGTCACTAAGATCGCTATTGATATGAGATTTTTTTGAATTAAAGAATTTTTAATGGAAGAATTAAAAAAATCCAAAGTTGGGTTTCCATGTAAAATCTTTGTGTCAAATGTGTTATTGAATCTGTTATGTTTCATGTTTACATTTCTGCAAAGTTATTTTGGCCTAGGACAATAACCTACAAAGTTTAAGTATTGGATGATCTAATGGATGCATGCATAATAAGGTTTTATGGATATGGGTCTACTAAGCATTGAAAAGTTTTATTTGTATATCTAGACCTTGGATAACTGATTCAACCCCCCTCTTGGTTGTTCTAAAAAGTTTCAACAATTGGTATTAGAGTCATCTGCTTAAGAGGACTAGTTTGAAGGTACTAGTAGCAAAAGATCAAGATGTCAAAAGAGAGGTACCCAAGCTTAACAAGGACAACTTCCTTGCATGGAAAATTTTGATGAAGCTACACCTAGGAGGTCTTGGAGATCATGCATAATCTACCACTGTCACTCAGTATGTCAATCCTATTGAAGCCCTAATGTTTTATGATATGAAAAAGAAGAAATAACATAATTAGGCAATGTTGGAGATTGCCTCTGCCCTAAGTTATTCTAATTTTGATGACACCAAGGGTTGTGATTTTTCAAAGAAGATGTGGGATGCTCTTCACACCATTTATGGAGGAGACACAAATATTCTGAGAGCCAAATCTAAAAGTCTTAGAGGTAAGTTCGATGATATGAGGATGGAAAATGGTGAGAATGTTGCTCAATGTTGCTCTAGAATAAAAGATGTTGTAAATTCTATAAGAGGAGCTATTGGTAAGATGGATGATGATATTGTATTAAGAAAAGTATTGAGAACATTACTACCCATATATGATTATAGAGTTTCTTCCATACAAGAATTAAATGTATATCAGGTTCTAATATGACTCTAGAAGGTTTGGTAGCTAGACTCACTACCTTTGAGCTCTCTAATTTTGATAATTTCAAACCTAGCAATGTTGAATCTGCTTTCAAAGCTAAGCTATCATTAAAGGAACCTAAGGAGAAGAAGAAAAAGGTCAAATATGTTTCTAGTGATAGTGATACATATGAGGAGGATGTAGAATAGCTTGAAGCATTACTAGCAAGGAGGTTGGTCATATTGTTGCTAAATGTCTAGAGAAGAAGAGCAATAGAAGTGGAGACAAATACAGAAGTAAAAGAGATGAGGACAACAAAGATTACAAAGACAAAGGCAAGAAGTCTTGCAATATTGTAGAAGAGGAAACCAAAGATGGATCTAATAACCATGATGATGAAGTGGTGTATGTTGCAATGAAGGATGAATTTGATGAGGATGGGGCAACTACATTGGTATCTTATAGAACAAGAGTGACAGATGGATCATTGATAGTAGGTGTTCACATCACATGATTAGAGATAAAAGTAAGTTTATTACCTTGAATTATTATGATGGAAATAGTGTAAGGTTTGGTAATGATGCACCCTGCTTGATAAAAGGAAAAGGATCTATCAAACTCATATAAAAGGTTTTGTGTGACAATGCTTATTATGTTGAAGGACTTAACTATAATTTTTTGAGTGTGTTACAACTAAACAGTTTAAGTTGCAAGGTTGAGTTTGAGAACAAGATAGATAAGATATATGATACTGATGGGAAAATAATTGGGAAAGGTGGTCAAACTAGAGGTAATCTATTTTATCTTGATATGAATGATGCTACTTGTCTTGTTGTAGAATTTGATGATGTGTGGTTATGGCACAAGAGGTCATGTCATGTTAACTTTGATAACTTAGTAAGTATTAATAACATGAGGAGAGTCGGAGGTTTGCCTAAATTGAAGAAACCTTATAATATAATTTGCAAACAATGTTTGTTAGGAAAGATGACAAAATCTAGGTTTAAGAGTAAGACTCACACCTCAAAAGAAATTCTTGAGATTGTTCATACTGACTTGTGTGGACCAATTAATATGGAAAGCTATAAGGGTGATAAGTACATTATCCCATTTGTTGATGATTATTCTAGGATGATGACAGTTATGTTTCTAAAACAAAAATCTGATGCTTTTCAAATGTTGAAGTGGTACTTAACAAGAGTTGAGAAGGAGACACACAAAATCCTAAAATTTCTAAGATCTAACAAAGGTGGAGGATTTACATCAAATGAGTTTGATATGTTCTATAATGATAGAGGAATCAAAATATAGACATATGCACCTAGGACCCCTCCACAAAATGGACTTGTTGAAAGGTGGAACACATTTGTAATGGACTTTGCTAGGACACTCATGATGGAGAAGAATTTTTCTTTGAAATACTAGAGAGAGGTTGTAAGTACAGTTGTCTATACCTTGAACTATGTGCAAGTCAAGAAAGGTACTCGTTCAACACCTTTTGAATTATCATATGGATACTCACCCAATGTAAAATATTATAAGTTATTTGGAAGTAGGTGCTACATTCTTAAAGATTTTAGGAATGGTAAATTATATGATAAAAGTGAAGAAGGTATATTCTTTGGCTATTCCACTAGAAGTTAAGCTTATAAGTGTTTAAATACTAATACTAACAAAGTTGTGAAAAGTGTAAATGTGAAGTTTGATGAATATATAGAGGTACATGAGGATGAACCTATGAAGGAACCTAAGGAATACAAATCTTTTTTATTATTTTATGAAGGTATTTATGTTGATGAAGATGTTGTAAACCAAGTTTCAATGACTGTCGAGTCACATACAATGAATGTCGAGTTGTAGACAAAAGTTGAGACACATTCTAATTATGAGATTAGTGTACACAAAAGAGATGTTGAATTACCTAATAGAGAAGTACGTAGTGATTTAGAAGTTGATAGACCTAATGAAGAAAGTAGAGAAGAACCAAGATTGTCAAAGTACATCAAAAGACATCACCCTAGTAAACAAATTATTGGAGACAAAGATGCTAGACCAATGACAAGGAATAGGTTGAGAAGTGATATATGTTTTCTAAGCATGCATAAACCTAAGACAATTAAATATGCTTTAGAAAATGAGGACTATTTTTAAAGTCATGAAAGAAGAGATTGAGCAGATTGAGAAGAACAAGACATGGACTCTACTTCTTAGACTAAAGGACAAAAATGTGATAGGAACCAAGTGGGTGTACAGAAACAATTTAGATGAGAATGGTGAAGTCACAAGGAATAAGGCAAGATTAGTTTGTAAGGGGTATGCAAAAGAAGAAGGAATAGACTATGGAGAAACATTTGCCCCTATTGCAAGATTGGAAGGAGTAAGAATTATACTTGGTTACTCTGCACACAAAGGTTTCAAAGTTTATCAAATGGATGTGAAGTCAACATTTCTTAATGGCATATTAGAAGAAGAGGTGTATATAGAACATCCAAAAGGATTAAATGATGCTAAAAACAAGAACATGGTATGTAGACTACACAAAGATTTATATGGTTTAAAGCAAGCCCCAAGAGCATGGTATGGAAGGCTTCACAACTATCTTGTTAAGATTGGATTTGAGAAGACTGATGATAAAAACAATCTGTACTTGAAGATAGAAGGAGGTAAAGGTATTTTACTAGCTAAAATTTTTGTCGATGATATCATATTTAGAGGTCAAGATGGATTATGTAAGGCATTTGCAAATGAAATGAAGAAATAATTTGAGATGTCTAATTTTGGAGATGTAAGGCATTTGCAAATGAAATGAAGAAATAATTTGAGATGTCTAATTTTGGAGAGATCAAGTTATTTTTTAGTTTGCAAGTATATTATATGAAATATGGTATATACATCACCTAGTCTAAGTATGTGAAGGAACTATTGAGAACTTTTGGATTAGAAGATTCAAAACCAATTAGCACACCTATGGTGATAGGACACAAGTTTTCAAAGAATAATTATTCAACTAATGTAAATGAAGCATTCTATAGGTCTATAATTGGTAAATTGCAGTATGTAGTACATAGAAGACTTAACATTGCATTATCTTTTGGGATTGTTGCAATATTCTCTGCTAATCCTAAAGAGAATCATTTGATGGTTATTAAGAGAATAATGAGATATTTTAAAGGAACAAAAGACTATGGTCTATACTACAATAAAATGATAAGTTTGAGTTGTGATGGGGAAGGCTAGGATAGACTAGCTAGTCTATGCTTCTCATCCAACAATAGGATCTTGGTGTTTTCACTACACCTATATGGTCTATAGGATTTCTTGCAACTTAGAACATCCCCTGACCTTCCCTAACCTTCCCACCAATTGAAATAATCAAATCTTGCTCCATGACTCACTTATCCTCCTAGGAGTGCAATTCTTCCAAAATGCATATGTAGGTCTACCAGGGTTCCACGGTAATACATAGTTCAACTAAGGTTTTGATAAGTTTTAAGGTGCTATTGTAACACTTTTAGTATGCTTGAATAGATGGTAACAATGAGTTCATACCCGATTTCTTGGTTTCTTCACAAAAAGGCTACTGGAAGAGCCCCAAATTAGGCCTCCACCCGGATTTGTAGGGCTAGTAACTTATTATCCTTAAGGGTTCATCAGACCTGGACTTAATAAAATTTGTTTAATACATCACATACTCAAATATTTTTGAGGTTTTAAGCCACCAAAAATCCGTACAACAATAATGGTAAAAATGAGGGTTTTGAAGGGTTTTGAGGGCTGCCTGTTGTCCTCAACTTTCAAACACCTTGTTCAACTCATAGAAACTTATCCTCTACAAAAAATAACCTTATTATATCCCTCTTGAATCCCTCCAAAGGTAAAGTCTTGAATCTTTATGCTTTGCTCTTGAGAACAAATTCTTTGATGCTTGCTCCTAGCCGGGCATTGCCTAGCTCGCCTAGGGCTTTGTCAAACAAATGCTTGCACACATTTTATGGGCCCTTTATTTTAATATGTTATAAATTAGGTTCTTTAGTCTTGGAATCCAAATGTCCATGGAAATCCCACGGTGGAAACAAGAGCTACAACCCGTTCATTGTTGACAACTCAAAACTGGACAGCAAACTCTTACTTTTAAAAAAATTTAACAAAACCTTCCAAAACATGTTTAAAAATCTAATATAATGCATGGATAATGAAGAATATACAAGATAATAACTAGAACATGCAAAAAAATGACAGTAAAAACGTGATTTTCTTCCAAACAACACCAAAAATCAGTCAAAACGTATTAAAAACCAGTCACAATTTGCTGTAGCAGCACAATGCAATACAAAAAAATGACTTCCAACCCTTGGTTCATGTTTTTCCAACCTTAAATAGGCTATCCCATGGTGTATGGGTTGAGTTAGGGAATTTTTAGCCACTTAAACAAGTTAACTTGCTCTCTAACACAAGTTGCTTAACACTTTTATATAAGTGACCAGCAACTTAGCAATTTTTAGTTCTTTTTTTTTTTCTCTTTGCAATTTTGTCACCAAGACCATTTTTGGGTCTTCTCAAGGAATTCTTGGGCTTCAAACTTCCCCCAATACACCATTCCAATTTTTTAGGAACAATCTATGCACTAGAAATCAAAACATCACAACATGACAATACGTTGTCAATCACTTAGACCAAGAGCCTAAACTAGAGCAAAACACACCAAATGAGATAGAAACTCTTATTCTATCTACATAATTTTTAGAAAAAGTTCATCACACCAAAATTTGATATGGTGGGAGCCTTGAAAGGGTGTTCCTGCACCAAGTTGAGAGCCTACCCTTATGTTAACTGGGCTAGTAAAATTGATGACAAAAAGAGCACTAATGGAGGAGAATTTTCCTTAGGAAAGAGGTTGGTCACCTAGACCAACAAGAAATAAAATCACATATTTCAATCTACTGTTGAAGCCAAATATATGGTTGTAGTAAATTGTACAAACATTGAATGGATCAAACAACTACTCAAAGGTATGAAGGAAGAAATCACTGAACATGTGATACTTTATTGTGATAATACAAGTGCTATAAATATATATCAAAGAACCATGTGATGAACACAAATACTAAGCACATTGCAATCAAGTATCATTATTTGACAGAGTTAGTTCGAGACAAAGAAGTGAGGATGGAATATGTGAATACAAAAGAGCAGATAGCTAATATCTTCACAAAAGCATTACCTAAGGATGGTCGTGAGTATTTAAGAGGTAAACTAGGGGTGATACCCCTATCCTAAGATAATTAAGAAGCATGAGTATTTCCCTACATCAAATAAGATGAATGTCATATGTTACACATTTACGTGGAGGATAATACTTGAGGAGCTACCTAAAGTAATGAAGGAGTTGAATTAGTTGATTTACAATCACAAGTTAGGTGATAGAGGGAGAAACTAAAATTGTTAACATTTGCATGTTGAGATGACAAGTCTTTGGTATTGTTGTCAAATAGAGAGAAATAAAGAATACCAAATAGAGGGAGAAAGAAATATGAAATATCTACTCATAGGGAGATAGTGTACCTGATAGTTACTATTGAGGGAGAAATGACTAAAAGAAATACATCTACCTAGTAAGAGGGAGATATAAGAACAAAGAAGACATATTAGAAAGAGGAATTGATTAGAGAAAGTTAGAAGGAAGAGGATTAGGTTGAGAATTCTTATCAGTATTCTTTGAAGGAAGAAGATAAGTTGAAGAAAAGACATCAAGGTAGTTCTCAAGGGAAGGAGAAATAGAAACACTCATTAAAAGATAAATAGATTGCTAAAAATGAACCAAAACTTGTTGAGTTGAGTAGAAGAACAAGTAGAGGTGCTTCTAAAGGATCTTCTTATAAATGTAGTGAAGGACATAGATATTTTAAATGTCCTAATGCTGATAAGAAGGCCAGTGATAGAAGATCTCTTTTGGTAAATGAAACTGAGCCCTAGGTGGAAGATAACTTGTTGGCTCGACGAGTATTGTTTAGTAAGAAGGTGATGGAACCTTGTCAAAGAATAAATTTTTTCATGACTTGATGTAAGTCTAGAGGTAAATGTTGGAATGTGATTGTGGATAGTGGTAGTATTGATAACCTAGTTGTTGAAGAGATGACTCGAAAACTTGGTTTGAAGAGAGTGAGACATCCTCATCCTTATAAGATCAGTTGGTTGCAATATGAACATGCTTTGGAATTGAGGGAGAAATATCTTGTTGTTTCTTATTGGACAATATGTGGACAAGGTGTTGTGTGATATTGTGGACATGAGTAATTTTCACATATTACTAGGAAAGCCTTGGCAGTATGATTGCAAGGCAATGCATGATTATGTCAAGAATGTATTCACTACTAAGAAGGGTAGCAAGAAGTTTTCCAAGATTCCTTTGTAGAAGGAATTACTCAGTAGGAGGAATCTAAGTGTTGGTAGGTGAGTTGAGTTGAAGGATTCTTGAGGGGTTAGAGAATATCATGGGAAACAGGCTTATGGCACACTAAGGAAGGATATGAAGAGGTAGAGTAAATAGTTATTAGTTGCAAGAAAGGATTTGTAGAAGTGGAACAAGGGGCAAAGTGTACATGTTGATGACTTGGACAATATGTATGTGAAGAATCAAATTGGGGTTTATGTATTGAATCCCAAAAGATTTCCTTCTAGCTACTAAGAACATATTTTCACACCTAGGATGTCTGATGTAGGAGCATCTGGGGATAGTTAGCAATCATGTATGTTGGAGTGCTTTTGACCTTGGAGTTGGAGGACTTAATTGAAAGGAGATGATGCTCGGTCACTACTAGGGAGTTCTTGGTCGTAGTTTTTTTCTAGGGAACTTGGTGACTGAAGGAAATTGGTAATGCTCGTGATGCTCAATTTATGATCTTCTTGGAGGAACTATTGATCAATGATGTTTGCGAGAGCTAAATGTATACTTGGTTTTCTTAGTGTTTTGGCTCACCAATGGTGTTCTTGGAAGATTTGATTGGCCAACTTGGTGCATTTAATATGCATAGCATGTGTTTGTGACATGGATTGATCATGGGATATATGAGATTGTATTTGGGTCTTCTTTTTTTCTCCTATGTGCATTCGATGATTGTTGAAGTTTCCTAAAGCATATTATATTTTATTTGGGTTCTAGATGGTTCTATTTGAAACAGGGTGACTTGTGGTCATGCAAGTATAAAAGAGGGGTTTGGGTAGTGTTGTAGAGTCAGTGAATTAGAAGGGATGAGTAGCAGAGATTCAAGAAGGAATCTGGAGTTGAGAAATTATGAGCAAAGCTAGTAGCTAGGTGTGGGATTATGAAACAAGAAGATTCCTTGGTGACTTATGAGCACAAGTTTAGATCTTGCTTGGTGTTTCTACCAAATTATTGTGTTGTTACATATCTAGGCTAGCTATGAGTTGTTTGGATCTTGTGAGATCTGGTAGAATTGTTACTATAATTTCTTTGTATTTGGTTGTAATCGGGAAGGCCCTACAACCCAAGACACTTTATGTAATCAATTGTTTTATGAATAAAGAAGTTGAGTTTTGTATCAGATATTATATCTTGTTTTGCATTTTATTGTGTTTTTTAGTTGGGGTCTTGACCACCTCCATTGGGGGCTCACTCAACCTTGTACAACATCAAATGAGAAAAATAATATATATTAGTTATAAACTCCATTGAAAGTGAACATCAATACTACATTAAAATAGTCAATGGAACATAATTACTTATTCCAAAAGAAATTTATAATTGAAATAATCAGACAATTGTAGTAAATAGATTACTAAAATCTATAATCAGTAATTTGAAATAAAGTATATTAGTTTTGAACAAAGCAAAGATGAAACAATAAATAAATTATGAAAATACAAAGTGTATGGTAGTTTAACATAATGTTAAACATAGGAATAAGTGAGAAGCTTAATATTAAAAATAATAACTTTAAATTAAATTTGTAATGGATTTTTGGACTATGAGACATCATATTTGTGAAATGAGATGAATAGATGAAGATGGACAATGAATTATGATTTAATGCAATGCTATTAAATAAGATGAATTCTTGCTATTATAAACAAAGGACGAGCTACAAAAAAATGATTACCCCCTTTAAATAATGAGAATAATCTCCTTCCCTTAGGAAATGATCCACACTAGATAACTAGTATTGTTTACCTTCAAAAAAAAAACATAGCTACAATATTGAACTTGATGGAAACAAAAATTCATTTAAAAAGGTGGCTTGAAATGTATCTTAAAATAAACACCCTTAATATTTATAATACAATTTTTATAGTAATCCAAAGTGAAAATTATTGATATATTGGGTATGTGCAGGATCATGATCAACCAAACTATGGCCTTAAGTGGCAATGAAAAACTAACAAATTAGGGTTATGTTAACTTGACACATAATTTTAAAGTAGTTATGAGTTTTATAACAAAAAGTTGTAAAAAAAGAATCTATAGGAAATTGAATGTAGTTTCTAAACTACTACGCCTTATCTAGAGAAAAAAATTATTTGATTTGTCAAAATTTTGGATTTTAATGTAGTACTACAAAAAGTACAAGGCAAAAATAAAAATTAGGTGTATGTCTGACCACCTTAATCAAAATCAAATGATAATATTTTTTAATATAATTATAGGTATAAAAAGTAGACTCATGCTCGGATGTGAAACATATTTTTGGGTATTTTTATTCCAAATAAATAATTAAGTACGAATTTTCTACAATAACTTTTTTAGAATAAAAAAAATCTCATGTCTAACCACCTAAACTAATTGAAAACTTAACACAATTAAATTTATTTTTCTTATACTATGCGAAGCATAGAATGTGACACAACTTTTAGATTTCAAAAATGTTATACCATTTGAAAGTCATAGTTATTTTTCAACCAGTATGTCAATCAACAGTTTACAGACATCTTCATTAAAAATTAACTAATAAATACTTATTGAACTCGAAATTTGACAACAATTATATCAATGGAATCTTGAGAGTGTTATCAAAAAAACCTTTTCGTTTAATTGAATCTTGATGAAAAAAATATTGTTAGATGGCTACTCAAATTTTGAATGTCATTGAAACATGTCTCAAACACGTTTTTTAAGTTAACCAAAGAGATTTGCTAAATACCAAGCCTAATCAGGTACCCAAAGTGTGGCGGCAAAAAAAAATTAAAATTGAGAAGGTGGGAAATAATTGTACATTTTAAACAAAAAGTTAACAAACATATTCAAATATGTTTTCACATTTAAAATATAATGATATATTTGAATAGTAATATTTTTTATTTTCTTATTTTATATTATACAACAAATTTTATTGTTATAATATTATATGATATTAAATATGATTATATAGCATATTAGTATCATACTACTAGATATTATTACATAGTATTATATAATATTTATAATATTATCAATATTATATGTATATTATTATATTAAATTTATATTACTATATAGTATTAGAAATTACCACATAGTATTATATAGTTTAATAAATTACAATATGATTGATTACCCTGTCCCTAAGGGTCATGGGACCCCTAGGGACATGGGGTAATCAATGCAATGGGTTGAATGGGGTGGTGGGCCATTGGATGTATTGCATCATGACATGTGTCCCTAAGGGTCCTAGGACCCCTAGGAACATATGGTAATTGATGCAATGGCTCACAACCCCATTAGACCAATTGCATTGCGACATCTATCCCTAAGGGTCATAGGACCCCTACGGACATAGGGTAGTTGATGCATTGGGTTGAATGGGATCATAGGCTAGCCCACAACCCCATTGGACCCATTGCATCCCAACATGTGTCCCTAAGGGTCCTAAGACCCCTTAGGGACATAGGTTAATTGATGCAATGGGTCCAATGAGGTTGTGGGCTAGCCTACCCACAACTCCATTAGACCCATTGCATCATGACATGTATCCAGGGTAATTAATGTTGTGAGTTGAGTGGGGTCATTGCTAGCCCACGACCCTATTCAACCCATTGTATCATGAAATGTGTCCCTAGGGGTCCTAGGACCCCAAGGGACATACAGTAATCCATGCTATGGCTCCAATGGGGTCGTACGCTAGCCCACGACCCCATTGGACCCATTGCATTGATTTCCCTATGTCCGTAGAGGTCCCAAGACCCCTAGGGACATAGGGCAATCGATGCAATGGGTCTAATGGTATCGTGGGCTAGCGATGCAATGGGTCCAACAGGGTCTTTCTCTAGCCCACAATCCCATTAGACCCATTGCATCGCAACATGTGTCTCTAGGGGACCCCTAGGAACATATGATAATTGATGTCATGGGTCTGGTTGGATCATGGGCTAGGTGACGACCCCATTGGACCCATTGCATCACAACATGTGAACCCCATTGGACCAATTGCATTGTGACATGTGTCCCTAGGGGTCTTATGACCCCTAGGAACATAGGGTAATCAATACAATGGGTCCAATGGGGTCATGGGTTAGCCTACAATCTCATTCGACCCATTGCATCATGTAGTGCTTCTCATATTTGCAATCTGTACCTTGTTTATTATTTTGATTTGAGAGATACTTGATACTCTTATTATATGTACCTTGAGATGACCCAAGGATCGGATGTTATACTTTGATTTCAATACCATAGATGCTTTACTGCTATGTTGTTCATTTTTGTCATATTTGCATGTTGATGCCATTTTGAGATGACAGTAGGTCTATGATGATATTTGATTATGTAGTATTTAGACATATTTTCTTATTATGTTACATGATGGATTTTATGCTATGGTGATTTACTTCATTCTTGCCTTAGTATTCTATATGTGAATGTCAATGATGTAAATGGATTAATTAGGTATTTAATGCATTATTGCTTTGGCTATGATATTATATGCAATTGCACTTGATCATGTGTTTTAGTGTACAAGAATTATATCCTTGGCAGTGGCCTATGGAGTTAGTGATTCATCTATTCATTTTACCAATGTCACCCCTATATGGTCAACGTATTCTTATTTTAATTGTTTAATTTTACCTTCTGTTGATTTGTTAAATCCAAACTCATGTGCATTATGTGATTAGACTAGTGAGCTTGTTTGTGCATTTAGAGGTTCGCATTGTCATGAAAGTGTTAAGGAGATTTCTGTGATTTTGGATTTTTGGGATTTAATTTTTATTGGATTTAATTTTGGTAGCTTTGCCTTAGGTGAATTCCTATTACAAGGAATAACCTATTTTCATTTGGGTCAATCGCAATTTAGCTAGTCTAACTGGTTATTTGCCCTAATCGATTATTCACTCAAGAAGTGAAGTATTGAAAAAAGGATTTATTTTCTAAATTTAAATTTTGCAATTTAGAAATTGGAGAGCTTTTTTATAATCCTTTTTCTGAAGGATTAATTTTCTATTCATTATGAGAGTTGTGAGTGTGGGATCTTTGCAAGGTCATTATCATTAGATCCGGCTTGAGGAGACCTTTCTTGGCCATCATTTTCGACAGTATCAGCAGGTTATTTATTTTATTAGGCTGATTTTAGTTTCTACCCCTTTTGTTGTTAGGTAGGGCTTTCCCATTTTATTGTTTCTACTACATTTCATCTTCTGTTTCTAGTAGTAGTTTGTTAGGAGGCTGAGAACTAGTATTCCCCTCCATTTATGTTTGTTGGTTCTGCTCAATTGGTCAATTATGAATATTTTCCCTATTTTTGGGATGGAAGTTTGGGTTTTCATGTCATTATGCTGGCCATTTATGCATATGGTGTTCGAACCAAAATTTTATTGAATTTTTTAAGGTTTTGTGCCCAAAGACTAAATGGGTTTTAATTTCTAAGTTTTCTAGTTTTTGGGGTTTTTACCTCATTTTGTGTGCCACCCTATTTTCTCAAGTTTTCTTGCAATTAATTTGATTGTGGACCTAGATCATCCATTTGGATGTTAGTTACACCTTTGTTGTACTTTTACGTTGCATTGGGTTGCATACTGCATCTATTCTCCCAAGTCTATTTCAGTTGAGTGTATTTCTACATTGTTTTCTCATCAAGTCCATGTGTTATGATCTTCACGATGGTGGTGCACCACACACAAGTATATGCATGTACATTTGTTAGGTGAATTGTGAGGCCTGATCTTTCATGGTACTTCTAAAAGTTATGATCATTGGAGTTGGGTTGGTAATATGCATGCCTATGGGAACTCATCATTGGATGAGCATGGGTAGGGTAGGGTAGCATATGGAGGGGCTTCTATCTCACAACCTAGTAAGTATTTCCCATTGGTTGGTAGAGGAAGTTTTATTTAAGTGATAACTAAATTAAAATACTAGGTGGTTATAAATATAAGATAATTAAAAATTTGGGCTTATGTACCTTCCATTAGGAAGAGTTGCTTCCTAGAGTGTGTGTTTCCTGTTGGAGAGTTCAGCTACCAATATTGGCTTGGGATTTTGGATGCCAAGTGAATTTCCATGATGTCAGCCCCTACATAGTAGCCCATTGAGTATCTGACTAGGACTTGTAGTTTATGCATTTTCTATGATCTTGGTTTCAATCATCATACTATATGGTGTGAGTTTTAGCCATGGACATTGTGCTTAATGTGTGTTTGTGGTTAGATCTATTAGAAACAATAGTCCACCAAGATAACTAAGAGAGGGGGGTAAATGAGTTATCCAAAAATTAATACATTTATTTTATTTAAACAAAATTAACCATTCAACCAAAGTAAAAAATAACCATAATAAGATACACATAGATAATTACACTAGATATGTTGACTAGGGAAACCCTTGATCAGAGGGAAAACCTAGGTGGGAATGATGCCCACAAGATGATGTACTAATATAAATATTCCTTGTTAGATGATGGACCCTATTAGGAGTCTATTACAACATTTAGTACATAGAGTCCCTATTAGGAGACTTTGAATCCCTGTTAGGATATTCCAACCCTATTAGGAGTTGTAGTACAATGTATGCAAGATGAGCCCAATACCCATACATGCAATTTCAACTACAAGAAGAGCTCACTTCTCAAACATGCAATTTACTATTATGCTCTTCTTTCTTTTATTCTGTCAACCAAATCAATCACTGTTAGACCTTTTAGACTAGGTCACAAACATTGGATCCAAATATCAAACCTCAAATCACTTAGCAAAACCTCGACAATGAAGTTTCCTTCACTTTCGCTCTACTCTACTCAACTTAACATTCCTCTCTTGTACTGCTTAAATAATTAATTTTCCATGTTATTTCTATATATTTATGATAAATAAAAATTTCATTCCTTAATATTGAGTCCTCAAAATAATTCAATGAGATAATTGTTAGACCTTCTCAATTAATCATTATAGGACCACATTAAGAACACATTACACTTAGCAATAATATTAATCTCCCACATTGTAACTTGAATGAATTTCCATACATGCAATATTATGATGAGTGAACTTAGCCACATCATTACCAACATGTCTTCTTTATATCCTCAACCTCAATTCTCATAATAACAATTCTACTAGGAGATATAACAAGTTTACCAGAACATGCCTCTGTAAACTCTATCTCAGAACAAACATCACCAAAACTTACATAACTTCTTCTAGACTTATTATTTCTTCTTCTAATGTTAACTACATATTCTAGATACTTATATGTATCTCCCATAACCTTGGATAGTTAGAATACTCAACTAGTCATTTGTACCAACTTGATCTTTCCATTGTTCTTCTGTCAAATACCACAAAAAACTACTATGTTGACATCAATGAAAAACTCAGTCATGAATGTAACATACCATCATAGTAACATATCTACAATACTCTCCCATAGGAATATCATCAGCATTCATGCTTCCAAAAATCACACAACAAGATCATTATTTCCATTAGCACGGTGGGAGTGGGCTTATGGGTTCCATGTGGTTGGGAGGCATAGCTAACTTCACCACTATTACAGACTGGTGTATAGAGATGGTCTCTTGTCCTAGTACCATCATTGCTAGATGTTTTCACTTGGTACTTTGAGTTCTGGAGTATGCTTTCATTGGAATGCTTGTATATCATGTTTAGATGGTGTTAGTATTGATGCATTTCCTTATTATGATGATTAGCAAATGAGAGATGATGTTATCTATTTTGTAAGATTATCTTATGCTTTACTTCTAGCATGTTAGATTTCCTTATTCTTATGTTGTAGAACATTTTAGTAGTGATATCCTCATAAGATAGCACCAATGATCTAGTCAGTAGTTTGGGATGTTACACACGAGGGATGGCTAGGACCCACGATGGTTTTATGACACTATTACAATTGGGAGGAACCACGTACTTAGTTTATTTGTTTAGTTCATTGTGATGTTGTTTCAATTTATTGCGATGTTGTTTTATTACAATGTGATGTTTCCTTTTGCACTTTCCCTTCACTTCTTGTTAGATGGTTAGATGAAGATTCTGTCTTATAACTTTTGTGTTCGAGTACTTATACCTCGACTATAGATTTGGTACTCCCCGTTGTGGAGGTTTTAAGTTCTTTTTTAATCCTATAATTCATCCTTAGGGTTTTTCTTGTATTTCTGTGAAACCAGGTGTCAACATGGGGCAATATTATAAAGTGTCATAGGCTCAAAAGAGATCTATCATACAACACCTAATTGTATTGCACATCTCTTAGAGAAATGTCATGTGATACACTTAAGTATCACACCCCCTTTGAAGAAGTGTCATATGATACTTATAAAGTATTGCATGCCCTTTAGAGAAGTGCCACCCAAACCCTAAAAGTGTCACCCCCCTTCTTGAGAAAGGTCATATTGTTGGTGTAAATACATATTTACTATTTACGACACGGGGATGGCTAGGACCCATGATGGTTTTATGACACTATTACAATTGGGAGGAACCACGTACTTAGTTTGTTTGTTTAGTTCATTGTGATGTTGTTTCAATTTATTGCAATGTTGTTTTATTACAATGTGATGTTTCCTTTTGCACTTTCCCTTCACTTCTTGTTAGATGGTTAGATGAAGATTCTGTCTTATAACTTTTGTCTTCGAGTGCTTATACCTCAACTGTAGATTTGGTACTCCCCGTTGTGGAGGTTTTAAGTTCTTTTTTTAATCCTATAATTCATCCTTAGGGTTTTTCTTGTATTCCTATGCAACCATGTGTCAACATGGGCAATATTATAAAGTGTCATAGGCTCAAAAGAGATCTATCATACAACCCCTAATTGTATTGCACATCTCTTAGAGAAATGTCATGTGATACACTTAAGTATCACACCCCCTTTGAAGAAGTGTCATATGATACTTATAAAGTATCGCATGCCCTTTAGAGAAGTGTCACCCAAACCCTAAAAGTGTCACCCCCCTTCTTGAGAAAGGTCATACTATTGGTGTAAATACATAGTTACTATTTACACTTACTTAAGTTTACTTAGGTTAATGCATTATTTTATTATTTTATTTTGTGAGACACTTAAGAGTTTGCGCACTTTTTTGAGTTTTCATGTTGATAGCACAGGAGTATGCAACTCTATTTCAGCACATGGTGTCTACAACACTAATTTGCATGTTACACCCTTGTAGGCTTATCCTCTCATCATCGCACTTACTTTCATGATTAATGGAGGATAACCCATATTTGGTGGACATGTGCCTAGTTGTATGACTTATCATGTAGCTGATTCTAAAGCATTCTAGATGTATCTCAGAGGCCTTTATACACAGACACTCCTAGTGTACTTTTATAATACATATTGAACTGATATATCATCATTCTGATCATACTCTCTCATTCTGGTCTATAGTTGTGCTTGTGTTTGAGTTCTTAGTTCCTAGGTGAATTTTTCCCTAAGGAAAATTCATATATGGTATCAGAGCTTGGAGATTTTCTCATCACATAGTCATTTGAGACCATTGTTTCTTCAACATCTCAACTCGAATCCAGAGTACTACAAAAATTGGGAGCGTCTAGAGCCAGATCTGACCTCACCATTACGTCTAGAATGTTGATTTGGTGAAAATCGACTATAAACTCGGCTACCTTGGCCCAAAGTTGACCGTAAGGCAAATTTTTTTTGCAAACCGGCACCCGGAAGCTCCAATTTGCAATTCGGATATGATCCTTAAGATCTACAATTTTATTTTAATTCAGATCTAATTTTTAAATCTCTTCAATTTTAATTTTATTTTTTGACTGTACTATTTTTAGGAAAAAAATTTGCCCTTCGGGCAGCCTTGCAGAGAAGAATTTTTTTGGTATAGGAACCGAGTTATCAGATCTTGGCCCTGCACCCCATGCAGAGTATATTTGTTTTTAGAGGAATATTTTTTAAATCATAGGTCAATTGCAGTGGTTTCAAGCATCACCAGAATATTGCAAATCTAGCAATTACTTTCGGTTGAGTGGGCACCCAATCCATTAGGCACACTTCATCGGAGACCAGCAGCCACATCCCCAAAGTCCCCGGCGGCTGAACTCTTTCTATTATAAACCCTGCAAGGGTTTTTTTTTTAAATAACACATAGAACTTAGCCACTACTTATGTGGGATAAATAAACTCCACCATTAGCGATAAAACATATTCGGTGCCCCTTTTTTCATTTCTTGGCATGCAACAGTTTTTCATGGAAAACCTCCAATGAATGCTAAACAATTTTGGCCCACGCACTGCTACTTTTCGGTGTAGTAAATAGGTTTCTCGATAGCATTTAAAATTTCTTGCCCATGAAGAAGACTTCGGCCCCATCGAATGCATATTTTGGCATCGTACGCATATTCCACCTGTGACTTTCCTGCCAGCCTCGCTGTAGTGAAGATTCCCCTAGCCGCACCTTGGAATATTTTGGTGCCACGCATCAATTCCTGCTCACCTCACCAATGAAGTCCTCAATGCCATATCACCTACTGATAGGGCTTCCATGTAGGATGCCAACTACACACACCACGTAGACACCTGGACACCTTGCCACGTCTGCTAGAACACGTTGGCACCAATTATCGCAGTACATCTGCAGGCCAGTCAACGAACCATACATACAGTTAGCTTTACCACATGTATGTATGACTATCACATTAGCTTGTCCACCATAACTTTTCCATACAATCCTTATGACATGTCAATGTACAACCCTGCCACGTCACCATGGAGGTTATTTTTCGCTAACGTGAGCCAGTCACTAGGTTAAATTTGACAGTCATCTAACTGTCAAAACCTAGCCATTTATAACTACTACAACAATTTTTTTACCATCAAATTTAAGATAGCAATTTTCTTGCCAAACCCCTCTCCAGATTGCCTTTTGTTTTGGCAGCCTGACTTTGTGAGCCCATAACTCAGACATCCAAACTCCAATTTAGGTGCAATTTTTTTTTAATTGGGTAGAATTTCCTAAACTTTTTAGTGGTGGTCTTCTTTTCTAGTTTTGGTGCAAGGATTTTTCATGAATTGCATTTTTTGGTAACTATACCTACATAATCCTGCATTTTGCAACTTCAAATCCTCCACACGGGCTTATCTAGTCACCTTTTCAGGTTTCATTTTTTTGGAAAGTGCATTATTTTATGTCTACTTTCTAGATCTATAGTTAGATTCTAGGGTTGTGTGGACAAAATTTTCACTTTTAGAACTAGGTCTTTTTCTGCATTGTAAAACTTTGATCACTTTTTAGAATTGTTGTACATCTTAGCTACCATGCTTAGTGACAAATATGGGCCTCAAAATTTAGTTGTAAAAGAAAAATTAGAAAGTCCACTTTGTTCATTTTGACAAGTGGCCCAATGTACATGAACTACTTTTAAAGTGCCAAAAGCATCTTTTTTCGGGGGGTCTTTTGATTGAGTGAAAAGGGGGGGGGGGGGGGGTGTACTGTGTTCTTGTGTCTCTCTTTTGTGCTCTTTTCATTTTCTACATCATAGGTTCATTTAAGTGTCCGCCTCTAACTTCACGCAATTATTCTACATGGAAAGATATTGCATGGAGTAGATTAATGAAAAAAGGTTACAATCTTTATGCTAATGGTAATTTTACCATACCTACTAATGCTAAAAAACTCATTGAATGGAAAAAAAAAAGACCAACAAGCTTTAGGAATTATCAAGAGTTGTGTACATAAAGATCTCTTCTTTCACATTGCCAGTTGTACAGAATCCAAACCTGCTTGGGACGAACTTGAATCATTGTATGGTAAGGTGGACGAAGAAAAAGGATTTTAGATTGAGGATGATCTACTTCTCTTGGACCCAAAGAACTTTGACACAATTCAAGATTACATCAATAAAGCCAATGAATATAGGGCACTATTTAAAGATTGTGGAAATCCCATGAAGGATGAAAAGTTGATTCATCACATCCTGAAGAGGCTACCTTTAGAGTATGCCTCTTTTTTTTTGAGTTTTAATACTCATAGGTTGACCATGGGAAATTCTTACTAGAAGCTTTCATTTGATGCATTTGCAGAGATGTTGATTGTTGAACAATCTCACTTGATGGATTTAGGACTTCTCAAGTCATCAAAGACCAAAGCCTTGGTGTCTTATGATGAGAACCAATCAAGTCAAGGAGGGAAAAGTTCTAGCAACAACAAGAAGAAGCAGTGGAAGTGGAAATCATAATCTAAGACACAACAATCCTCCTCATGGCAAGGCAATTCTTCTTCCAACAAGAAGGGAAGTAATGAAAATAAGGACAAACTTTTTTGTGCATACTGCAAAAAGCCAAATCATGATGAGCGTCATTGCAAGACTAAAATAATTGATGAGTTAGAAAATCTACTCAGGAAGAACAAGATTCAATTGCCAAGTACTTCCAAGGATTCAACTCCAACCTCTTCAAAGGGAAAAGGGAAAGCACTTATGGAAAATTCAAGTTCTTCTTTGGAATGGATACTTGACTCTAGTGCCTCTTACCACATGGGTTCTTCAAAGGGAGACTTTTCTTCATTGAAGCAATCAAAGGTACCACACATCTTCGTGGGAGATGATACTAAAATGGAAATTGAAGGAAAAGGACATGTGGAAATGGACAATGGAGAATTCAAAGATGTTCTCTACATTCCAAACCTTAGCTCCAATCTCCTCTTAGTTTACCAAATCATTCACCTTGGAGATGGTCATAAAGTTGAGTTCCTTCTAGATTTGGTGATGGTGTGCAATCTTAGAGATGATTCATTGGTTGCAGTGGGGAAATTCAATGATGACAAGAGGCTTTATTCCTTCTCCCACTTTGTGCCTAAGTCTCCTTCTCAAGCCTTATTGACTCACTTTAATTTACAAATCACTTTATGGCACGAGTGGTTTGGTCATCTTGATTTTTGCTCTCTTTAGTAGCTTTGCTTTGAATGCATGGTCAAAGGTCTACCTAACATCAACATTTCTAAGGGAGAGCATTCATCATGTTCAATGGATATGTATATCAAGGAGAAGTATTATAAAGGGAAGTCTTCTAGAGCTCCATTTGTTCTCTAGTTGGTTCACATTGTTTTAGTAGGACCCTTTGCAGTGACTTCAGTTAGCCAAGGCCACTACATCCTTACTTTTGTTGATGACTTTTCATGATTCACATGGGTCTACTTCCTTCATTATAAGAATGAAGTGGTTGATAAGCTTCAAGCCTTTAAGACTCATGTTGAACAAAAATCAAGGAAAGCCATCAAGGTACTATGAGTGGACAATGAAAACAGATATGTAGACAGAAGACTTAAAGACTTTTGTAAACTTGAGGGAATTGATCTTCAAAATCCACCAACATTAGTTTGCACAAGATAGATGTTGTAGCTATGAGGATTAGAACTCTTAAATTCATGGAAAGTTGCATGATAAAATCTAAGTCTCTTGATCCAACACTTGAAGTTGAAGCCATTGGTTGTGCAACTCACATACTTAATAGGTCTTCTCATAATGCCTTAGATGGCAAGACTCCTTTTGAGGCATGGTGCAGCAAAAAACTAGTTGTGAGTCACTTCAAATTATTCAATTGTCTAGCACGGGCAAACCTCTCTTCCAAGAGATGCAAGGCACCATCAGCTTGGCCTTGTACTTTCACTGGGTATGAAGACAATGTGAAGGCTTACAGACTTACAGACTAATGGATCTAGAGACTTGTGAGATTTTTGTGGAGAAGGATGTACACTTTGAGGAAAGTTCACCCAACTTATCCTCTACTCTTCTCTGCATTTCATACATAGTGGAAATTGATAATGACACCAGCAATAGTGCTTCAACAAACTGAGACACATGGGGTTCTATCAACAATTGCAGTGAGAGGTCATGTCATCAGTCTAGTCCACATGCTTATATTGCCACAGTGAAAGGTCCATCATAGCAAGGCACACATCCTCTTCTAGCTCTAGCTTCAATTGATGTCTACATGGCAGACATAGTAGGTTTGTTCATGGATTCACACACTACAAATTTGGGAGATAGACTTGAGGACTTACATATTCTCTTTGATGAAGATGATCCTTCTATAGTTGTTGTGAGGGCTCACTCTAACCCTCATGCCCATTCTTTACATGATCAATCTTTACCGGTTGGTGTGATTGTGGATCCTTATGAAAAGCAATTGTTAGAGGTCTCTTTGTCAGTTGAGGAGATCGATGGTTCATTGGGACAGGTTCAATAGACATCCTTTCCAGATTTGCATTTGTTCTTTTCAGCATAGTTGGAAGGGGAAAACATTAGCATTAGCATAGGGATACTTGAGTAGATTTTAGGACCAGTATACGTCTTTAGGATTGCACATTTTTCATTGTTTCTTCCAAAGGGGAGGAATATCATCCAACAATCTTGGACCAACTTCTTCCTTGGAGTGGCTTTCACTAGTCAGCAGTCTTCATTTGGTGGGTGGGGGGGACTACCTTGTCACTCTTCCTCTTCTTTCTTATGGGGGGGACTTTTTCCTCTTATGAGGTTTTGTCTCTCTCCTTCTTCGCTTTTGTATATACTAGATGTATGTCATAATGGGGGGGGTCTTGATTACTCCATCCATCCATGCATCCCTATTTATCTCTCTTTTTGGGGGAGGGTTTTTCCCATGAGGTTTTCCCTCTTTCTCCACTTTATGAGAGATTGCATTTTCATTATGTACAAGGGTACCTAACATGGCCTAGTAGCCAAGACCCATCTTGCATTTCATCCTAGTTTTCATAATCTTAAGGGCATTCCCCTAAGTTGCACTTAAGGGGAGGTGTTGGTATAAATATGTATTTACTATTTACACTTACTTAAGTTTACTTAGGTTAATGCATTATTTTATTATTTTATTTTATGAGACACTTAGGATTTTTCCCACCTTTTTGAGTTGTCATGTTGACAACACAAGAGTACACAACTCTATTTCAACACATGGTGTCTACAACACTGGTTTGTGTGTTACACCCTTGTAGGCTTATCCTCTCATCATCGTACTTACTTTCGCGATTAATGGAGGATAACCCATATCTGGTGGGCATGTACCTAATTGTATGACTTATCATGTAGCTGATTCTAAGGCATTCTAGATGTATCTTAGAGGCCTTTATATATAGGCACTCCTAGTGTACTTTCATAATGCATATTCAATGGATATATCGTCATTCTAATCAGACTCTCTCTTTTTGGTCTACAATTGTGCTTGTGCAAGTTCTTAGTTCTTGGGTGAATTTTTCCCTAAGGAAAATTCTTACACATACAATACTAGAAAATATCACACAGGGCTGATTTAAAGTATCGCCTACTTATTGCAAAAACCTATCCAAGTGGACAGCAGGCACTTTTCGATTTGACCCAAACTTTTCAGGAAGTGTTATGGCTACCCTCTTAGGTGCTCTTCAATCCCTTGCATTGCATTTTGAATTCAAAATTTTTTGATTCAAATTCAATTGTACATCTTCTGTAGTCAATCATTTTTGTCAGTAGTGGCATTTGGGGATCCATTGGTGTTGGGATGGTTGGTTAGTCTTTCGTTGTGATCTTTGTGATCCTCGTATGTTATATGTCATGTGCATCCATACTAGTTCAAAAAAAAACTATCTTGGCTTATATTTATCCTTGTTCCAAAGACCTCTAGGCAAGGCACTACACATCAAGGCATGTGTTGCTAGGGGTCCTAGGACCCCTAAGAACATAGGGTAATCGATGTTATGGGTCTAATGGGGTCGTAGGCTAGCGCATGTCCCATTTGACCCATTGCATCACGACATGTGTCTCTAGGGGTCCAAGGACTCTTGGGACATGGGTAATCAATGTTATAGGTCCAATAAAGTTGTGAGCTAGCCCACAACCCCATTCAACCCATTGTATCGTGACATGTGTCCCTAGGGGTCCTATGACCCTAGGGACATAAGGTATTGATGCAATGGGTCGAATGGGGTCATGGACTATCCTGTGACCTCATTTGACCCATTGCATCATGACATTAGTCCCTAGGGGTCCTCCACAAGGTAATCAATGTTATGGGTTAAATGGGGTCATGGGATAGACCCATTGCATCGTGACATGTGTCCAAGATATAGGGTAATCGATGCAATAGATCAATTTTTTTTTACCTCTAGGGACATAGGGTAATCAATGTAATGGGTCTAACACATGTCATGATGCAATGGATCAAATGGGGTTATGGGCAAACCCATGACCCCATTGGACCCATTTCATAGAGGCATGTGTCCCTAGGGGTCCTAGGGCCCCTAGGGACATAGGGTAATCAACATTATAGGTCAAATGGACCCATTGTAAAGCGATATGTGTCCCTAGGGGTCCTAGGGCCCTTAGAGACATAGGGTAATCAATTAACCTAACCTATGACCCCATTACTATATAATAATAATACATTACTATATTATATAATAATATATGACTATATATTAAATATAATAATAGTATATTACTAGATTATATAATAATAATCATATATGACTATATTATATTTAATAATAATAAAATTACTATATTATATTATTATTATTATTATTATATATTACTATATTATATTTAATAATAATAATATACTAATATACTAATATATAATAATATAATAATATATAATAGTTGTTGATTTTCCACACTTGCCCAATTGACTTCCCTCTAAATTTTGGGCAATCATTTTGGGTACCCGATATCATATGTCCCTAGGGGTCCTAAGACCCCTAGGGACATAGGGTAATTGAAGCAATGGGTCAGATGAGGTCATGGGCTAGCCCACCACCCCATTAGACACATTGCATTGCGACATGTGTCCCTAAGGGTCCTAAGACCCCTAGGGACATAGGCTAATCGATGTTATGGGTCGAATGGGGCCTTAGGCTAGCCCATGACCTCATTCAACCCATTGCATCACAACATGTGTTCGTAGGGGTCATGGGACCCCTAAGGACATAGGGTAATCAATGTAATTGGCCTAGCCCATGACCTCATTCAACCCATTGCATCATGACATGTGTCCCTAGGGGTTCTAGGACCCTTATGGACATAAGGTAATTGATGCTATGGGTCGAATAGGTCCGTAGGCTAGCTCATTACCGCATTTGACCCATTGCATCATAGTATGTGTCCCTAGGGGTATTAGGACCCCTAAGGATAGGGTAATTGATGTAATAGATCAAATGAGGTCATCGGTATTAGACCCACTACATTGTGACATGTGTCCCTAGGACCCCTAGGGACATAAGGTAATCGATGCTATGGGTCCAATGGGGTTGTAGGGTAGCCCATGACCCCATTCGACCCATTGCATTGCAAAATGTGTCCCTAGGGGTCCTAAGACCCCTATGGACATAGGGGAATCGATGCAAAGGGTATCCCATGACTCCATTCAACACATTGCATTGCAACATGTGTCCCTAGGGGTCCTAGGACCCCTAAGCACATAGGGTGTTTGATGCAATGGGTCTAATTGCCACAACCCCATTGGTCACATTGCATCATGACATGTGTTCGTAGGGGTCCTAGGACCCCTAGGGACATAGGATAATCGATGTTATGGGTCTAATGGGATTGTGAGCTAGCCCATGAGCCCATTGGAACCATTGCATCATGACATATGTATTTGGTGTTATAGTTTTGATGGGATTATGGGCTAGTCCACAACCCCATTAGACCCATTGCATCGCAGCATGTGTCCTTAGGGGTCTTAGGACCCCTAAGGGCATATGGTAATTGATGTTATGGGTTGAACTGAGTCATAGGCTAGCCCATCACCTCATTGGACCCATTGCATCATGCCATGTGTCCGACCCCTAGGAACATAGGATAATCGATGCAATGGGTCTAATGGGGTTGTCGGCTAGCCCATGACCACAACCCCATTGGACTAATTGTATCATGAAATGTGTCCCTAGGGGTCTTAGGACCCCTAATGACATAGGGCAATTGATGCAATGGGTTGAATGGGGTTGTGGGCTAGCACACAACCCCATTAGACAAATTGCATCTCGATATGTGTCTCTAGGGATCCTAGGAACCCTAGGGACATAGGGTAATTGATGCTATGGGTTGAATGGGGTCGTGGACTAGCCTACAACCCCATTCAACCCATTGCATCATGACATGTGTCCCTAGGGGTCCTAGGACCCCTAGGGACACATGTCACGATAAGACCCCTAGGGACATAGGGTAATCAATTACCCTAGCCTATGACCCCCTTACTATATTATTATAATAATAATAATACATTACTATATTATATAATAATAATATATGACTATATATTAAATATAATTATAGTATATTACTATATTATATAATAATTATTATTATATTTTACTATATTATATTTAATAATAATGATAACATACTAATATACTAATATATTAATATATAATAATCTACTAATATATAATAGTTGTTAATTTCCCACACTTGCCCAATTAATTTCCCTCCAAATTTAAGGTGGTCATTTCAAGTACTCGATATCATATCGAGTATGAGATGATATGAGATCGGGTACCTAATGTGGGATCGAGTACCCAAATTGTTTTATTGGTAGACTTTTCCCAAAATATTCTCTGCCACTACAAACCCGATATCTATATTTTTGGGGGCCATTTTCACGAGTTTGGAGTAAAAATATTGTTTGGGGCCCATTTGACTAAAAATTTTGCTACAAGATTTGATTAGGTGTCTAGTATTGTTGTTTGAATAGGGACAATATTCATCAAAAGGCTAAACGCAAAAGTTATGTATCAAATAAAGACAATGCAACATATAGGGAAAGGGACAAGGTAAATCACCAAAGGAAATGACAAGTTATGTTAAATGTGAATCAAGTTGACAATGTATTGATCGAAGGTGAAATCTTAGAGGCAGAAAATGAATATGTTGATTTCGAGAATGAAAATGTACCAATTGATAACGATAATGTCAAGATTGAAAATTTGGAGGATGAAAATTTACTAGTTCATAATGTAAATTCCATGATTGACCATGTTGAAAATGAAAATGCATAGGAACATTACATATCTCCTAATTATAATTGACATGAAGGTCCTAGAACACCAAAATGAATAATTAAAATTGATGAAAATATTATTATTGATTTGGAAGGAAAAAACTCACAAAGAACCATTTAGTTATGGGCTTCAAGACTATAAAATATGTTTTTTGGCAACAAGTCAGTGGTGGAGCAATGTAAACTTTTTATGCACTTATTAAAGATGCAAAAGATGAGACCTATGCTTTCTAAATTGAAGATTTGGGTCAATAAGAAAATGGAAAGAAATGCCATTATTGTGAAGAATATTTTTGGTGCTCTTAATTGCATTGGAAAAAATAATAGGGAGAAGGATAAGAGAGCTACTCGAAGGGTTATTACAAACTCTTTTGTAATTCATCATTTGAGAAATGGTAGACATATGAGACAAACTTGTATTGACTTGAACCTAAATCGTACTACTTTGAGAAGAGCACTTACTAGACGAGAGAGCATTGATGATCCTCTACAAATTGATACATGAGCTTTTGATGGGAGATGATAGGTCAACACTGGAGTAAATAATATGAAATATTTAATACATTAAATGAATTTCAATTTGGTCTATTCATGTCAATCTAAGAGCATAAGCTTGTGAAAGGTGTCCAAGCAGTATGCCATCGAGGGATGTTAGTTATGAGATGAGGTATTATGAATGCAACTACGATAGATGAAATAAAATCTATGAAAAGAAAAATAAATCTCAACGATAGGAACTGTCACTTCCTGACAACAGGAGCACCAAAAACGAAAATAAACATTAATCTATAAAAATAATAAAAGCAATTATTTATAAGAGAAATAATAGTAACATAAATATACCCTAAAGTCTCTAAATAAATTCATCTAAAACTCACTAATTATTATAAATATAAACATCTAATTTGATAAAAGCATGAACTAGAAAATTGCATAAATAAAGAAAACACACTAATAAACGTGCATCACCATGTTTTACCAAAGAGCGGGTCCTTACTCCCTAGCTTACACAATGGGTTAAACTTCTTTTCTAAGTTACCACGACAATGTGAAAACATTGTTTTAATTTATTTTTAAAATGTTATAGTTCATATGTATGTATAAAAATCTTAGAAATGAATATACATTCTTATGATAATCTCTATCTTCTTCTGATATTACATAGCACATATATTTATATGTGTTGAGTTTACAAAGATAAAACAAAATGATTCTTTTTGTTGACAACCAAGGAATATGGGGACTATGGGTGTACATGCAAGGTTATTTTATTCCCACAAATCATAACTGAGTTTGTCATAATAGTGGAGAGAATTAGAATGATATCATGGTTTTTCATATCATTCACAAATGGGCAACATGGAATGGAAGACAACCCATATTTATATCAACTAAAAAATGATGGTAGAATTTAATAACATTGATACCCATGTGCTTCTTGTTGGGTGTGTTTATTTGGTGACTTTATTGAATGGTTTACCTTCCATTGAATGAAACAATTATGTTATAGTAGGATATGTAAGGATTACAACACCATAAATTTCTTACCATCCACTCCTACATGTAGCCATGTAAATCTTTCTACAAAATTACACACATGGAACCAATCATATTTAATAGTCTTTACCCAAATGCAATAGGAAGTTCTCATTAAGGAAGCGATAAGAGGATTTGTTCCACACATCAACATACTATGATAATAAAGATGAATAAAAAGCAACCAATAATGAATTTTCCATATTTTAATCCCAAAAAAATATTAAATACTACTTATATATATTAAATCATATGCAACATAAAAATGGTATTAAATGAGATGAAATGGAATAGGGAAGTGGGTATGAAACTAAATGAAATGGATTAAAATATGGCATTAAATAGGTTTTAAATGGCTCTCATCATTCCCCCCAACTTAGTATATTGCACATCCTCATGCTATCATTATGATCAAGAGGTCTCTAGTTTTAACTAGAAGCACCATGAGAACTCATATATGAGCACAAAGCCCTTTCTTTACTTCATATGATTTGAATTGAATTATTTTAGACTGGGCTATTTTCACTTTGTTCCAAAATTTTCATCATCATTTTTTCTCTTTTTCTTGTGCCTTTTCTATTATGTTCATTTTTTTTATAGCATCATGGTTCAGGAGGTTACATGTATGAGAATTCATGAAAATTTTATTTTACAATGCACAAGCTTATTTAAAATGGGTTAAATAGGAGAGACAAGAGACAAAACAAATGCTATTGTATGATGGATATAATGGATAGTATGATGGAATTATTAAGGGAAATGGATGGAAGATAATAGGATGGCATTCCTCCCCCAACTTAAAGGTTGACAGTCCATGGGAAACAAGGAGAGGCTAGGGAGGGGGTGTTGCATAATGATCAAATATAATAAACAATACAAATAAAGTTAAGAGATATAATAAGAAAAAATAAAATTGATTATTTTACCAATAGATGCGTCTAGAGAGGCCCAGACAAGAAAGAAGAGCATCTCATTAGAAGAAATGATGAATCAAAAATAAGGAACTAAAAATAGCATTGAAGAAGTGCAACACCAGAAAAGACAACCATTCAACTGAAATCACCAAATGGCATGCCACTGGAAGGAACCAAAAAAATAGTACCAGGGGCTGCAATGTGAGGAGCCACCATCATCAACCTAAAGCATGGAATAGAGACTGCAAAGTGTGGATGACAACACTAAATAAGAGCTTCAAGAGTGAGTGATGGGAGGTGCCCAAAACTAGAGAAGCCAATGAGTGTTCCTGAAAGGAATGATTAGCAAAAAACCAAGAACACCAATTATTGCATTTTTTTTATGTTCATTTTTTTCCTTTTTCTTTTTCTTTTTTTTTTCTTTTTTTTTTTCAAATTTTGATAATGACAAGTGACCACTGGTAATCCATTTTTTAATCACTCACTACTTAATGGTACTGTAAAAATAGGTTTCACCACCAAGGATTTATTTTGCAATTAATATCTACCATAAACTAGTTTTTAGATATTAACTTGCCAACAACACCTAAAGGTTTTCATTGTTGGATACGTTATTGCTTTTGTCTCTTTTTTTCTTTTATGTCAATTTTTTTTCTTTTTTTTCCTTCTTCTTTTTCAATAACTGCATAGAATGGCCACAGAACAAGAAATGATTACATGGATGATGAAAAATGATACCATCCAAAACTTGAGTTTTGTCCATGGCCTCATAGATGACACTGTTGAAACATAATTGCATAATGAACTTGGAATGATGACTATGAATAATCTTCACAAACTTGGGAATACTGAAACACTTCACTGATCAACCTTGATCCATGTATCTCACAACACTAAATTTGAAATCTTCTTGGAGAAATTGGAACACACTAGCACACTGAGGTAAGATAATCACTCATAGTGATGGTGATAGTCATGTTTCTCTATTATAAAATAGGATGACATCACATGAAGATATGAAACCCTATTCTTTTGAAGCTTGAGAGATATCCATTATAGGAAAAATTTAATTTGCAAGTAACACACCATCATTACCAAAGACACAAGTATGGAGTGAAGACTAATTGTAGTCACCAATGTGTCCTTAAAACTGCAGAGAGGAGGAGATACATCTCAAGGAAGGACTGTAACAGTTGGCAATATGTTCAAGATTATTGTACATGTTTTCAAAGAGTTTTTAGATGTCTAGCGCAATAAAATAGTACCACATTATGCATGGATCTCATAGACCAAGTTGCATATTGTCATCCATGTGATCAAGCACCCAAGAAAAAGAAATCCCATCTTAAGGTGGTGAACACCTTATGCCATATTCTTCTTGTGATCTCAAATATTGAAGCACAAGTGAAACTGATATGCCCTAGATAGCTATCAAGCCCACACAATGTTAACAAGCCAACATAGTGTTAGAAAAACATCATCAACTAGTATTGGTACTAAGATCATCCCATCATATCAAGAGACTAGTAACCATATTCTCAAAACCAAGCATATCAAGTATAGTAAAGCAATTTTATCCAATTAATAACCCTACCATTAAGTGAGTAATGCATTTTTACTAATGATAGGTAGAGTTATTAGTACAAATAAAAACTTGATAAAAAAATGAATATGATTATAATTAATTATACCAATGTCAATCAACGTAGGAATACATACCTTGATGTGGTCCAGGCATCACACAATGAGGTATATCAGAAGCATCAATGAGAATTTATCACGAATCAATCAAGAATTAGAAAATTCAAAGGATTCCCCCTAACTTAACTTCATATTGCAAGGGCATGAGAAGATGAAACCAAAGGAATAGGATAACCAAAGATTTCAAAACTCAATGGATATCCCCCCTAGCTTAATTTCATATTACAAAATCATGGAGCTATTAGGATAATCCAAGGAATCAAGAAATAGAATGGCAGTACAAAGAATCAATATTAACAAATACATATCAATACTTTTATTCTTTTGGAAATGAATAACCATCTATTTGCAACATAGTTTATTTGTCCATTAATGCATATAATCTTGTATAATTGTGCTTAATCAATTATTGGTCCCAAATCAACAAGTATGTGCAGAATACACAATTTAACCATAGGCCTCCAAAGATCAACATGCATAAGTACAAAAGTAATAAAATATAGATCTTGGAGAATCTGACAATGCATTTGTGCAATGAGGAAATCATATAGTTTGATATTTCTCAATGCATGATAAATAATTACACACTAGTTATGAGTTTAATGATTGACTCACATTGAAGTACGACCTCATTTGTGTTAATATATGATTCGCTAAGTACAAAAGAAGAAGAAAGTTGATTATAATTCAATAAATTATATTGTTCTTCTAATGCAATTAAACCAAAATCACAACCCATGTGTGTATCAGTCCAACGTCAATTTACCAATTACAAGCACATCATCAAATGGTAAAGGAATCCTTGAGAGTTTAGTATTATATTCCATTTTAGCCACCTTATTCTGAAGTGCATTATGAGGCATTATAGTTTCCCTTGGTGGACATTGTGGAGTGTAATGTGAATGGGATAATGGAAAGAATTATTGAGGATATAAAGTGGATGGGATTAAGGAGAATGGATAAAAGAGAGATGGTAAGGATGGATATGGTGGAATATAAGAGGGATATAGAGGTTTTTGTGAGCATGCATGATTACATTCATTGCACATGCTAGGTGGAGAAGTATGTTTCGCTTTCATCCTTATCATGGCAAAGTTTACAAATATCTTATACTTCATGTATAATATGCTCTTGGTTTTTTAGGCATAGGCACTGGTCATCTTTCCTAGAGCAATGAAACAACAAGTGGTTAAACTTTCATCCTCAAAATCACATTATTCTAAGAATTCATCAATGATTTATTCGTGTTCAATCATAGATACAAAATTCTTGCATACAAGTGGTAATGAAAGATTAAGATTTTTTAAGTTGCATTCATTAGGTAGACATGGTATAAAAACATCACCTTTGGTTGATGCAATTTCCCCACCAGTTTCTTCTTTTTCTTTTAAATTTGAAAGCAGGGGTTTGGGGGTGGTAGCCACTAGTGGGGTTAAGGGGCAACACCCCTTACACAGGGCAGGGTCGAGGGGCAGTACCCTCGATGCCAAGCACATTTTGTCTCTTGCATTCCCTTCAAATGTTACATTTTGAAGCATTTTTCAACCAAAATTGATGTACTTAAATAACCTTGAAAAGGCATCATTTTTAACTTTTTTCCTTCAAAATATCCTTGCCTATAACAATAACTCACAACAACTAGTGATGATGTGAAATTAAATTTAATTTCTAAGACCTACCTTTCAAATCTAAAGCAATGCATCTATATGATTTAAGCAACACAAATTAAGATTAATTACTTAAACAAGGCTAGCAATTGCATAATATTTCATCCTAATGCATTGTTCCTAACTAAACTCATCAAGCTAACATGCCTTTAACACCTTTCGCTAGAAACGATGCCAAAATAATAGTATAGTGGTGAGTATTCCCACCTGTCACGTGAGTGACCCAGGTTCAATCCTCGAAAATGATGTCAAAATGGTAGGCCAAAACTAGGGTGAATAATATGAAATATTCAATACTTTAAATGAATTTTAGTTTGGTCTATTCATGTCAATCTAAGAGCGTAAGCTTGCGAAAGGTGTCTAAGCAGTATGCCATCAAGGGATATCGGTTATGAGATGAGGTATTATGAATGTAGCTACAACAGACGAAATAAAATCTATGAAAAACCAAATAAATCCCAGTGATGGGAATTATCATTTCCTGGCAACAGGAACATTGAAAATAGAAATAAACTTTAATATTTTAAAAAAACAACTATTTATAGGAGAAATAATAGTAACAAAGATATACTCTAAATTCTCTAAAGAAGTTCATCTAAAACTCACTAATTATTATAAATATAAACATCTAATTTGATAAAAGCACTAAGTCAAAAATTACATAAATAAAGGAAACATACTAATAAACATGCATCATTGTGTTTTACCAAAGAGCGGGCCCTTGTTCCCTGGCTTGCATAGTCGGTGGAACTTCTTTTCTACACTACTACTACCATGTGAAAATGTTGTTTTAATTTATTTCAAAAATATTGTAGTTCAGATCTGCATACAACAATCTTATAAATGAATATATATTCCTATGATAATCTTTGTCTTCTTTTCATATTTCATAGCACATATATTTAAATGTGGGGACTATGGGTGTACGTGCAAGGTTATTTTCTACCCACAAATCAGAAATGAGTTTGTTATAACAGTGTAGAGAATTAGAATAATATCATGGCATTAAAAAGGTTGTAAATGGCTCTCATTAAGAGACTTTCACATTTTGATAAGAAGCTAATCGATGATATGAAGCAAGAAATTATACAGTTTTGGCACTCTAGCTCAAGAGTATCACCCAATGCTAAAGACATGTTGAAGTTGAGAATTGGCATTAGAGACCACATGCCACATCCTAAACATTATTTGGAGGTAAGTCAAATTATGTTGCTCAAAGAATTTAGAGAGAGTCATCCAAGATTGCATATATCACAAGGGGTTTTGAATCTTTGAAGTCATTTTATTATGTGCCACTTAAAATTTGAAATACATGGTGTTGCAGATATCATGTGGAGTTTTATATACACCATTAACTATTACGCTCCACCTATTCTACTTTGCATAGTAAATAAATGTTGGAGAATTGTGGTGCTAGTGGGCTTCCAAAATCATCAAGAGACTTGCCAGATCAAATTTTATGTCCTAGAGTTAATGGTCATTTCTTTTAGAGAAATGATTTCTTAAATGAGAAGTATTCAACATGTGGTAGCTTATCTAGATTTACCAATTAAACTTTTCAATTCTTCAAACAACTTAAATTTAATCTATAATCCACTCGGTCTCTATAGCAACTTATTAGTAACATAAACTTGGAGTCCACTGTCCCAATAATTACTTAACTTGAAAAATGTAAAACTTTAAACATTAAACATTTCAAATAACATCCATACTTAACTTGAAAAATGTAAAAAATTAAACATTAAACATCTCAAGTAACATCCACACAAGTAAGACACCAAGATTTAATGTGGAAACTCAATTTGGGAAAAAAAACAAGCAACATGTCACCAAATTTTCACTCTTCTATAGTGAGCTCTATTAGGAGCCAACCCTGCTAAAGATTATAATACACACTATTAGGTGTAACCCTATTAAAGGATTTAATCACCCTATTAGGAGTGGCCTTGTTAGAGGAATTAAGAATTTTCCATTATAATGTCACCTCAATTAAAGGATTTACAAATGAGTATTAGGTCAATATTAATTAAAGGATTTCAACTGACACTATGGTTAGAAAGTAATAGTATGTTGATCTAAATAAATACAACTCACTTTGCAAATATAGATCACAATTGGGTTCAATATATGATTCATTGACTAGCCTCCATTATCATCTCCATCACTGATTCACATGGAAACCCTTCAAGAAAAGACTCTTCACCTCAAATACTTCATTTTTTAGCCTTATGCTCAAGTTTTTCAATCAATAGAATCAAGAATTGTGCCAACCTTTTCAAGTATACTAACCTCTCTAGGTTATTCCTTATTTCTCCTTTAATAGGTTGCTTGATCTTTCACCACTTGAATACCACTTTAATCTTAGGTTTAGGTTAGGTTCATCAAGACCTTCCATCTTTTCATTTCCTCCATCCTCTTCTAGAAACTTCTAGAAACTTCTCTTTCAATCCATCCCTTGAAACACTCAAACATGGTTTCCCTTGCATTAAATGTTTGAGCTCGTCAATTCTTATCTTCAACATGCTTTACATATTCCAAGAATTCAACTATGTTGGATAGGAATATCAATTTCTTCACAAACTATAAAAATGTTGTCACTTGGCCAAAACTATGCTCCTCAACCTCAATCATCACTAGATAACTTAGTCATCAATAAAATTTCTCACTCAACTTACACTGACTTCACTCAGTCATTTTACTAGTGCTGAGTCTAACTTTTTAGATATAATGTCTTTATTGGCACTCTATTGTGTAAGGATTTTCCTTAGGGCAAAATGACACCAAGATCAAGAAGCTCAAGAACTTAGCACAATATGAACCAACAATGTATGATCATAATAACAATATGAGAATTAATAACTTATTAATACATGCTAGAAGTGCTTGCATATAAAGGCCTCTAGAATGACTAGGAGTTAGCAAGTGATAAGCCTCACAACTAAGCACATGTCCACCAAGAGTGGATTATCCTCCATTGAGCATAGGAGTTTGTGTGATGATGAGAGGATAAGATTACATAGGTGTATCTCATAAAGAGATGTTGTAGAAACCATGTGCTTAATTAGAGTGCGAACAACTATGTTGTCTACATTAAAACTTAGTTGAATATGCAAACTTTTATGTTGTGAACAAGACAACTCATATGACCATGCATACTCCTAGGTGTCTACATGACAACTAATAATGCACTTAACCTAAGTAAACTTAAGTAAAGTGTAAATAATAATTAATTATTTACACTAACACCCCCCCACCCTTAAGTGCAACTTAGGGGAATGCACTTAATCTGACAAAAGCTATGATGAAAATGCATGATGGGTCTTGGCTACAAGGCCATGTTAGGTATCCATGTACAAATGAAAAGCTCTATATATAATGCGATGCAATGCAATGCAATCTCTCTAAAAATGGAGAAAGAGGAAAAATCTCATGGGAGAAATCCTCCCTCGAAAAGAGAGATATGTACAATAAAGAAGAGAAGAGTCATGTGACCCCCCTGGTGGAAAATCTCGCACCCCCAAGAGATATCGCAAATGAAGATGCTTGACCTCAATGAAGGGCTTGGTAAAGATGTGTATAATCTTCTACTCTATAGGAAAATACTACACTACAATGACCCACTCATGAATCAGCTCTTTGATATAATGCATATGAACCTTAATATGTTTTTTGTGTTGATGTTGCACTGGATGTTTTGAGATTTCAATGGCACTCTAATTATCACAATTTATGACTATTGGTTTGAGGTATGTCAAAACCAAACTCCTTCATAATTTACTATAACCAAATAGCTTCTGTAGCCGCATTAAAAGCTCCTCAATACTCAACCTCAATTGTTTAAAGAGCAATAGTATTTTTCTTTTTACTCTACCAACAAATGGGGCCAGAACCAAGATGAAACATGTATCCTGAAGTGTATTTTCAAGAATCGAGATCTCTTGCATAGTCTGAGTCTGTATAACCCACTAACTATAGTCTAGTACCAACTACATAGCATATCCCATATGTATGTGTACTCTAGATATAGTGTAGGATGTGTTTGACTACCTTCCAATGAAGTTCATGTGGCTCTTGCATGAAGCAAGAAACCATGCCAACTACAAAGGATATGTCAGGGCATGTATGTTTCAAGTAGATTAGACTTCCAACCAACTGTCTATACAAAGTAGAATCAACAAGTGAAGTGGAACACTTTGCTTCTAACTTAATACTTCAAAGAAATGGAGTAGATGCAACCTTGCAGTCACTCATGCAAAATTGAGAAATTAGATCAAGAGCATACTTGGGTTGTGATAATGTGATCCCTGATGAAGACTAATGTATCTTGATACCAAGGAAATAATGAAGTAGACCCAAGTCTATCATTGAAAATATATCCTGCAAAATAGACTTGACACTATCAATGATAGATGTTGTACTCCCTATAATGATCAAGTCATCAACATAAAGCACAAGTAGCAAGTGAGAATCATCCTACTAAATAATATAGACATTTGTATTGGAATGACATCTAGTGAACCCTACTAAGAGAAGAAAAGAATCCATCTTGGCATACCAAGCTCTTGGAGCTTGTTTTAGTCCATAGATAGACTTTTTCAATTTGCAAACCAAGGTAGAATCCTAAATGAACCCCTATGGGTGCTCCATATAAATCTCCTCATGAAGATCGCCATTCAAGAATGTGATTTTTACATCCATTTAATGAACAATGCATTTCTAAGTTGCAACTATAGCTAGTGTCAAATGAATGGAGTTCATTTTTGCAACTGGTGCAAAGGTCTCAGTGTAGTCAATACCAAGTACCTAAGAGAAACCTTTTGCAACAAGTCTAGCCTTATGCTTATCAACACTTCCATTCACTGCAAACTTGGTCTGATAGATCCACTTACACTGAACCAATTTTCTTCCCGTAGGAAGAGAGACTGAGTCCCATGCATCGTTTCTCATAAGATAATTATATTCTTCCTCCATTTCTCTATCCCATTCTAGAATTCTTGAAGCTTGTTTGAATGATTAAGGATTAAATGCAATTGCAATATAAGCATGAGGGAGTGAGTTGTGTTGTGATCTTGTCATCCTAGTATCTAAAGGATTCCCTGCCAATGGTCCTACCGCATCCAATGTCTATTGAGCCCATTTAGGTCTGGTGGAAGAAGATGTAGGATTAGAAAGGATATCCTCAACCTCATTTGTGTAATGCCTCTGTTTGGGTTGTGGGTGAGCATCTTCCAAGTCACTGTCATCACTATCACTCTCTTCAATGAAGGAGGAAGAAGGAGGAGTTGAAGAAGTAAAGCTAGGACAACTTTCTTCAAAGTGTACACTCTTCTCATAGAAAATGTCATGTGTCTCTGGATCCATCAACTTGTAGGCATTATGAGAGTCTACATAACCAATAAAGATGCAAGGTTTTCTTTGAGGTTTCAATGCCTTACATTTATATGGAGGTATCTATGCCCATGTTGGACAACCAAAGACTCCTAAGTGCTTTACAGAAGGTTTCCTACCACTCTAAGCTTCAAAATGAGTTACACCATCCAAAGCTTTATGAGGACTTCTATTCTGGATGTAGTTAGCACAATTCATTACTTCAGCCCAAAAGACTTGATCAAGAGACTTATGTAGTAGCATGCAAGTGGTCATGTCCTTAAGGGTTCTATTTTTCCTTTTAGCAACACCATTTTGTTGTAGCGTGTATGGAACTAAATGTTGAAGGTCAATTCCATGTTGAGTACAAAAGTCTATAAGTCTTGAGTTCACATACTCCCCTTCATTATCTATTCTAAGGACTTTGATGGCTTTGTCTAACTACTTTTCCACTTGAGCCTTGCAACTGATAAATTTTTCAAACACTTCACTCTTATGAGCCATGAAGAATACCCAAGTATAGTGAGAGTAGTCATCAATGAAGGCGAGTGCATAGTGAGACTTTCCAAATGATGGCACTGGAAATTGGCCTGCCACATCACTATGAACTAGTTCAAGAATACATTGTGCTCTCCAATACTTCCCCTTGTCAAACATTTTTTCTAGATGCTTCCCAAGTGTGCAACCTAAACAAACACCATCTAAAAATTGGACTTGAGGTAGACCGTGAACCATGTTCTTGTTGCTAAGTTGTTGAGGATACCTATAGTTGAGTTGTCCAGATCTGCAATGCCATAGTTTTCTTGTTGTATTTGAATGCATTAACCAAAGCTTCTACATTAGATTTAGGCACAAAGGAAGAGAAAGTGTAAAGCCTTGAATCATGATTAGCTTTGCCTATTACAACCATAGAGTCATCTTTAATGCTTTACACTACCACTGAATCTGGAAGAAATTCAACTTTATTTCCACCTCCATATTGAGTGATTTGGTAGACCGAAAGAAGGTTGGAAGCTTTACTCAAGTGCACCTCTTTGAAGCACCCATGTGATGTGTGGCACCTGAGTCAATAATCCATTCTCCTTGACTGACAATGTTTGTGAGTAAAGCTTTCCCTTTGCTCGTAGAATCTAAAGATGAAGACCCTTTCTCCTTATAAGCATTAGGCAATGGAACATTGTGTTTCTTCATGATGTTTTTCAATTCATCAATCTGCTTGTGATAACACTGATGTTTATCATGACCAATTCTTTTGCAATAGGCACACTTCTTCTTTTCCTTATTATTGTCCCCCTTTTTGTTGGTATTTGGAGAAGACTTGCCTTGTTGCTGATTTGATTTAGGTGTTGACTTTTTAGTGTCCCCTTGTTTGTTATATTTCCACTTCTTTTTTCCCTTGCCTTTGTTTGAACTTTCACCAGTTGAATTTTAGAACTCTCATTATTAGCCACAAATGCCTTAGACTTTGAAGACTTGAGAATCCCCATTATTATCAACTTGGATTGTTCATCCTCTAATAACTTAGCATAGTCATAAAAAGTGATTTTCTTATAGGAATCCCCTAAGGTATTCTTTTTGGTGTTGAAAGAAGAGATAAATGTTGAGTATTCAGATGGTAGCTTATTGTGACTTAGATAAATCAACCTATCATCTTTAATGGGACTACCACAATCATTAAGTTTTGTTCTCAACTCATTCACCTTAATGATAAAATCCTAGATAGAATCAAAGCTCTTAGGATCTAGGGAGATAATCTCATCTTCAATCTTGTACACATCCTCCTCAGTCACTTTCCCATATAGGTTTTTAAGGGCATCCCAAGTTTCTTTGGATGTATTATATTTAATAATCTGATAGAGGATCTTGTCATCAACCCCTAACCTAATGAGTCTTAGGGCTTTCCTATCTATTGTTCCCCAAGCATGAATTTCATTTTGAGATACTTGATCACTTGTTGGTTTAGGAAAAGAGGCATCTACATATTGAGAAAATTCTTCATTCATCAATTCACACAATTTTTTAACTAGCCATGTGGCATTATTATGTGGTGTTAATTTTGGAACCTTAAGGTTTCCCATAATGCAAGGAAAGAAAGACAATAGCAAGAAAAGAGGAACAAAACACCAAGAGACACCCCCCTTTTCACTCAATCAAACACCCCCCCTCCCCAATTGAATGATTTAAGAACTTTATATGCAGTCCAATTACAATAGCCACTTGCCAATTTAACCCTTAGTGGACTTCTAATTTTATTTTTTACAACCTCCTTTTGGATTTCAAATCTAGTACTAAGCACTGTAGCTCAAATGTACAACAATTTTGAAGTTTGATCAAAGTAATACAATGCAAGAAGGGACCTATTTTTAAATGGTAGTTTTGTCCACACAAGCCTATAATCTGATTATAGATCTAGAAAGTAGATAAAAAATTATGCACTTTCAAACAAATAGAACCTGAAAATGTGTCCAGATGAGCTCGTACGGATAATTTAAAGTTGCAAAATGCAGGATTGGATAGGTAGAATCACCAAAAACTAAATGTTCTGACAAATTTGTGCAGAAAAAATAGAAAATAATAGTGCCACTAAAAAATTTAGGAAATTATATCAAAAATCTAAAAAAAAATGCACCTGATTTGGAGTTTGGATGACTGAGTTATGGCCTCCCAAAGTTGGACTACCAAATCAAAATTGCATATGAGAGGGGTCTGCATAGGAAACTGCTAGGTTAAATTTAATGTCAAAAGTTCAATCAGGGGAAGGCAGGGAGGCATGCCACAAAGGGAAAGGGGTACGATTGATTGGGTCATTTCCCACCCTACAATTTTATGCGCCAAATTATTGAAAGGGCCCTTAGAATACAACTTTTTGGGGTAACTTTTGTCATTCATCTATATGTCACATCAATTCATTTAGAAAGATCTACCTATCTAGCTAGTCATCACGATAGTACAATATGGTCTTCTTTTGATAGTTAAACAACTGTCAAAATTTAAGATAGTGAAAAGATGACGTTAGCAAAAAAAATTGACTCGACAGGCTGACATGGTAATCTGTATAGATGATTGTCTTGTTGACATGTCAAATCTATATAGTCAACTATCCAAGGGGTGCTAACGTGTAATGACCACTTTGGCAACTAAGGTGGTAGAGGATGTGGCATTTGAGTCACCATTAGGGGTGATTTGGCATGGTCAAAATTGTTGATTTGGTGACCACAAAAATGTTGTCAATGATTAGAGGCCAACGAATGCAAAAATTGATCGATAGTATGTCCAATGAGAGTCTAAATTTAATAGCAGCACTAGAGGTCACTTGCAGTACCAGAAGAGTGGGCAGCGATGGGTGAAGTGGTTGGCATTAGTTATCGGTGGGGGAGAAAAGGTGGGCAGGTCTTCTTTTGTCAACTGGTGGTGTGGGAAATTATCCCACATGCGCCACAATATAAACTTTTATGTGGATAAAACCTGCAGCCCTCGATGAATAAAACAAGTTGTAAGCCATCGATATTGCATGATCATCAATTGTGGCTAATAAGTTGGTTATGTTGAAGTTGCCACTGGTTATGAGGATGTAACCGTTAGGATTTGCAGAGGAATATACGAGTCATAGGCACTGAGATTTGACCGTCCAGTTTGCCTATAATAAATGCTCTCCTACAGGTCAGATGGCCAAAAATTTTCAAAAAATAATAATTGCAGATATGAAAAAATGCAAAGATGGAAATAAAAAATATAGATCCAAAAATTAAATGCACAGATATGAAAAGATCATACCAATTCCACAAATCGGGCCTTCGGGTTCTGGATTGCAAACACATTTTCCCTCAAATTTGACTATAGCCTAGGGTAGGTAAATTTATAGTCAAAATTCACCAAATCGATGCTCGAGATGCAATGGTGAGGTCCGCTTTGGCTCTAGACACTCCCAATAGCTGCAAATACTCTGGATCTGAATCGTGGTCCTCCGAGAGGTGAAGCAAAAATGGTCTCCAATGGCTATGAAATGACACTCCCTTAGTTCTGATACCATATAAGAATATTTCTTAGGGAAAATTAACACCAAGATCAATAAGCTCAAGAACTTAGCACAATATGGACCAACAATGTATGAGCATAATAACAATATGAGAATGAATAATTGATTAATACACACTAGAAGTGCTTGTATGTAAAGGCCTCTAGAATGACTAGGAGTTAGGAAAGTGATAAGCCTCACAACTAAGCACATGTCCACCAATAGTGGACTATCCTCCATTGAGCATAGGAATTTGTGCAATGATGAGAGTATAAGCTTAAATAGGTGTATCTCATCAAGATATATTGTATACACCGTGTGCTTAATTAGAATGCGAACAACTATGTTGTCTAAATGAGAACTCAGTTGAATATGCAAACTTCTATGTTGTCAACAAGAAAACTCATATGACTTATCATACTCCTAGGTGTCTACATGACAACTAATAATGCATTTAACCTAAGTATTCTTAAGTAAAGTGTAAATAATAATTAATTATTTACACTAATAGGTTGACACTGAATTTTCTCGACTTCTACTATTTACTTGTCGACACTAGCGCAACTTGTCTTCAACTATAAGTTCCTTAATCTTTTGCTTTAAAGATTAGTTAAGTATATGTATTAGTTCCTCTAGTGATCATCTCTTCTAGGCTTCAAGACAACTATCTTCCCCACTTATTGTTATGATTAAACAATACAATATCTCACCAAAGTCCATCTGATCAAGTGCCCATTGTAATTCCTCATAACTCAACCTTTTCACTAGGTCCTTTTATTATCTCTTCTTCTCAAATCCTCTTCATCAACCATCTTGATATGGCACTCTACTCAGGTAGCAACTATCTCACCAATGAGGTTTGACATCAATGACAACATAACAATTGTTCCAATAGTTGGCATAAGCATATCTGATGTACACTTGGAGGAGTATTTTATATATATATACATACATACATATACATATATACATACATACATACATATATATATACATACATACACACACACACACACACACACACACACACACACATATATATATATGTATGTATGTATATATATGTATATATACATATATGTATGTATGTATGTATGTATAAAAGTTTATGCACATATCCATCCCCTACTCTTTTAAGTCTTTTTCTTTCTAAAGAATCTAACAAGTCTCATAGGAAAATTATGACTTTTGGGGGGTGAGGTTACCTTCAAATATTAGAATTATTTAGGTCTATCTAACCTTAGTCTATTTATGCATACAATAACTCTAAAACTAGGACATTGACTTCCATCCATCCAATTCTAGAGAAAATTATAAGTGCATAGGAGACCATCATCCTAATGGGAAGTTATATACGCACAAGTCTAGACTCTAATTCAAGTTCTAAAATTATTTTATTTCATTTGTTTCTTTCTCTATTTCCTCCATACATCGTGGAGACATCATACATAGAGGTGAAGGTACCTATTTCTAGACCATAGATGAAATGCAAACTATACAATTTGATTTGAACCTTAAGAATTCTTTTTTTGTTTAAAAAATATATTATGTTCAATCTAATTTATAGGGTCACATGGTCAATGTATTTCTTCTTTTTGTGGACATAACATTTTTTAAATTACTTTTAAGATTGTCCAGTTTCTCATAATATGTTTTTTTATTGTAGAATGTTAAGAGCTATTTAAGTGTTTAAGCAGATGCAAAGTAGATTGAAAATAATATATATAATATAGACCATGTTGTGTTTTAGTGGCCTTTCTATGAAAGGTATCTATTAGGTAGCATCTAATTTGGACTCATGGTAAAACCCTCTTAAAATTTCTATATTGTTAAATATTCTCTTTGACATATTATTCTAGGTTTTTTTCAAGAATTGCAAAGTTTCCTATAGGGAAAAATGAGAGTTTGATCTTAAAATGTGACTTCTTGATACAAAATCTTATCATAATAAATTTCAAGTTTGATTAGTATTATTTTGTGCAATATATTATCTTGGAATTCCTTTTGTTAGTTTGTGGTGATTAATAAGGGAAGTATTGTACATACTCCACAATTCCTTGGTGGGGTTCGAAGGAATTTTTTTTGGGGCTATTTCATCAACATTTTTAGGCCAACATATTCTAACTAATTTTAACCCTAAAGTGGAAAAAATACTTGTATAAAATGGCTTAGGGTTAGGGGTTTCATAATTTGTAATTTGATAATTTCTTCTTGCAGTGGTATTGAGCTATAAGGGATTACAGATTGTAATCATGTTGTAATCACTAGATAATAATAATATTGGACTTGCTATTTGGTGGACATAGCCTAGGGATTGGGTGAACCATGTTAAATCTTGGTGTCTTGTGTTCTCTTTTGTGTGATTTATTATTTTATGATATTGGTTATATTTGCATGTAATTGCTAATTCTATATGTAGTTAATCGTAACAAGTGTTATCAGAGGAAGTTTTTTTTCAGTTATCCTCTACAGGAAAGTCTCACAGTTGAGTGGGAGCAATGGAAGATGAAGGTAAGCTAAACGTTGAGAAGTTTAATGGGAAGAACTTTCAGTTATGGAAAATGCAAATGAAGGACTATCTTTTTCAAAAGGATTTATGGAATCTATTGGAAGGAAAATCCAAGAAATTGGGAACTATGATAGACAAGGACTAGGAGAGTTTAGACAGAAAGGAACTTGGAAGCATCTGATTACACCTAGCACCATCGATGATATTAATATTACAAAAGCAAAGACGATAGAAGAGTTGATGCAAACCCTAGCAAAGCTGTATAAAAAGCCCTCTGCTTCAAATAAGGTATTTCTCATGAAGTGTTTATTTAATATGAAGATGGAAGAAGGTGGATCTATTAAATATCATTTAAATGAGTTTAATGCAGTTACTAGTTAGTTATCTTCTGTAAATATCAATTTTGGTGAAGAAATTAGGGCTCTCTTGATTTTTTGTTCTTTGTCTCAAAGCTACAACGGCTTGGTAATGACTATATTTGAAAATTTGATGATGTGATTGGTGTTGTTCTAAGTGGGGAAACTCATAGGAAAACCTTAGGTGGATCTACATCAAGAAGTGCTTTGAATGCACAAAGAAGAGGCAAAATGACTCAGTAGACAATCCAGTTATGGGAATTCCTAATACCAATTCTCAAAATGATAGGTTCCACTCTAACTAAATGCAAACCTCTACAATTCTGGCTCTATAGAACCAAAGCCGATAGGCCTATACCTCACACCCTAGAAGCTTTTAAGAGCATATAATTTGGGGATTTAGGTGTTTTAAAGGATTTTAAAAGTTGATAAAAGTTTGTGGTTGTAATAATTGAATATATAAGTTATTTGTCAACCTTTGTCACTAGTATATATGTCCTTTATGCAATCAGCATGAAGGCTCAAAATAATAATCAATAGACCAGTGCCTTAATCGATGAATTCTTTATCATTCTTATATCAATCATTCACAATATTTAATGTAACCCTCAGAGACAAGAAATAAATCCCTTTGAGATAATTTTTTATCACCTTAATGATGTATGAACTATTTGAAATGCTTAAGAAAATCCCAATATTTAATCTTATTGAATTTAATTCCCCTCAAAAGCCCAACAAGATAGTAATGTAGATTGATCAATCAATACAATACTATTGTTTTCCAAACACTGAAATCCCTTATTGCATTCACTCAATTGGATAGTCAATTAAAGAAAACTTTGAAAATTTTATCAAAGGAAATAAAATGAGAGAGACAAAAATGATATCACCAAAAGATCAATTGAGCACATGAATCCTTGTATTGAACTTGAAATACTTTCACCACAAATTACATGTGTTGTTGGTGCATACAAATGGCAAAATCCAAAGTGGACAAATGAATCGACTTCTCTCTATAAAACTATATATAACAATGTCTAGTAATGAAATCTATATCTATTCCAAATTTGTTCCTTATAATTATAGACATTGAATTGGTTACAAAATGAAAAGATGTGATGTTTTGTCTACAAAATTTGAACTAAACTACTAAGTAATAATTAACTATCAGGTAAACAAAACAAGTTTATAAAAGAGAGATTCATTTTGTCAAATCTGATGATGATTATTCCTCAATGAAATTACTGCATTTTTTAATGTGTTCCTAATATTGATCATCTCTAATAAATTCTATATTGTTGATCACCTTTCGGGCTTTAACTCCAATCTCAAACATTTTCTCCATCTGTTGATTGGTCTTTGTCATCTCCAGGTCATCATTTTGTGCTACTGCTAGGGTCTGGTCCTTCATCACATGAAACATTCCCATCCATGTCTCCTAGTAAATCATATTTTTGTATGTATCATGCCAAGATATAACCCCATGTTCTGTTACCAATTCTTCAATCAACCAAAAAGTGGCCTTGAACTCTTGTGAATATATAATGTGATCTTTGATCAATCTTTATGCTTCCTGTATATCTTCATCTTCTTCAATTTTATTCTTTTCCTCAACCAATTTTCTGCATATCTCATTATGTTGTAAGGCCATATATATATATATATATATATATATATATATATCAAACCTACTCCAATTTGATTAGCAACATTCTAAAATGGTTTCTCAATACTATGCCAGATATCTCCTTTCGAATCATAGACACATCCTTCAATTTTTTATTTGCTTCTTGTAACCTTTTCAATTCAACCCTCAAAGCATCATCAGATGATTGGATCATAGGCTACACCTATGACTTTCCTGATTTGAGCATGTTTTCATAGAATACCTTCCAATTGTCTCTCTCAAATGTCATTTTCTTCATTTGGGCTTGATTAAAAAAAGCCATGTCGACTTGCATACCTACTGATTTATTAGGGTCTATCACCCCTACCTTTAGTGTCATCAAATGTCCAAAAGCCTAGTCTACATCAGTAATGTGTGGCCTTTTTGTAGAGGGTATAAAGCCCACAATAACATTGATCTTTCATCCTCAATAAACCTAGAACTGATAATTACATCTTTGACCCCGTGTACATTTAGTTTCATGTCTTGTTTCCTAGATTTGATTACACTATCAAAATTATAACAGGCACTCAAATCCCAACTAGGAAAGACCATAATCTCTATTTAATTTAATAATTGTCTCCCTCTAATTGGAGTCATGTGTTCTACTTCCCTCTTAATATCCTCCTGCAAATTTTTCATTAGTTCCTGTTCATTTTCTAGAAAAATATTTGGGATTCTTTGCCTCAATATTTTCCCTCTATAATTGTATAGAAAAAAAATAAATTCCTTAGATTTAATGAAAGCATCATCATTGAAAAATTTACTTGATTCAAGGATTCTCTCATCCTTCTCAACAAATACTCTGTCAAGCACTTGAACATCATGTTCCAAGGCCTCAAGTACTAGCCTATCCATAGTCCTTATTACTAGAACAAGGGAGTCTAGTATTTTTTGAATATCATCTTTAAAATATTCCTTAGCTTGTTTCCTTTGCTCTTCCAACTCTCTTCTTTGATCTTGAATCTTCTGTTGTACCTCCAACCATTTCATGTTTTTAAAACTTTCTTCATATTCAATACCCTAGTGAATGTAATCACCAAAATTTTGTGATTTTTTGCATGCATGAATATATCCCTCTAGATCATAATGACTCCAAGAATCAATAGTATATATGTGATATTCATTTCACAAATTCTCTCCAATCTTATCATAAGATTTTGTAGCAAAAATAGTAAAATCTCCAAAAGATAGAGTGGCAAGGAGAAAAGTTTATTTTCTTTTCTTCCTTCTAAAATGTTGTTTAGTGGACTCAAAAATCTTCCTTACAATCTCCAAATATGTAATATTGTCACGTACCAATGCTAGCAATTTGAACAACTTCCCTTCAAACCCAAAAAATCTAAAGCAAGTGAAGCAGTCATTAGCACACCAGTCTCTCCAATTATTCTTAATTTTCTATCCCAACCCATTGTCTTTAGGTCTTAGGAACCTTTTAATATCAGGGCTAATAGAGGTTTCACAAAGTGATCTTCAAAGGTGAGATAGTAGGAGGCACTGTATCTATAATCCCATACTGATGTCAACATTTAAATTGGCCTCTCTTCACCATTAGTTTTCCTCACATTTAATTTCAAATTTTCACCCCACAATCCTCTCAATTGATGATAGTACAAAATCATATGCATAAGCAGAGAATAATAACTAAAATTAGGATATTCAACATCATCAAAATTGACAAAAGATGTATGAATGTTGTCAACAACATACTCTACATAATCATAAGGTCTAGGCTTCAACATTTGAATGTCAGATGATAACACCATAGTTCTAATATCCATCAAATTAGGAGCTTCCATTCCTCCTACTTGTTCATAGGATTGATATGTCATGTCCAAGTATGTCATAAACATATTGATAATGTTGAATGGAGGTCCATTAGCTATAGTTAAGGGCTCTTTGACTATGTTGTGCAACATTAGTTTCCACTACATAAATGAGATGTCTGACCTCTCATATTCATTCTTCGATTCTATGAATGATAACCTCTTAGTGCAACCATATGTTAGTCTTAAAACTTCATTTAGAGAATCAATTGATATCTCCATGAATTTTCCCCTAGCATTATTATATATACATCTATCATTAGCATTGTATTTTATGATGATGACCTTAAGCAACTCCACATTGACAAATACATTAGCCACTATCAGCTTCCCTAAATTTATCTTCCAAGGATGAAAAATAGGTGCCTTATGATTTCTTTTGACATAGTGATAAAGAAAAAGCTCATATCCCCTAGTCCTAGTCCAAATATCTCCAACTTCACTATATTTGTCATCTACTTTGTATAGAGAAGTGAACTTTCTTCTTTTGGACTTCAAAATGGAAAAATCCATTTTCTCATTTAAATCTTCGTTCAATTTCGTTGGTAGGACTTCATCATTTGTCTTATGTTTCTTCTTTGTTTTGCCCTTTTTCACTTTCTTGGCTTTCCACTTTTGTGTTGGACCAGAGTTCTCCATATTTTCTTCTCTGAAATTCCCTCTACAATGATTTTCTGCAAAGTTTCTATGTTAACAAAAAATCTCACATCTTTCTTCTAAAAATTTGTGTACAAAACTAGTAATATTTCCCTTTCATTACAAAATATCTAGCATTTGTGCATTTATTCTTCCACATGAATCAAAATCATAAAGCCTTTTTTGATCATTGTAACACTACACTAACTATTAGAAGTCACTTCATGTAATCACCTTCGTGCCTTATAAAATATATTCAAATATTTGATCGTTGCAACTCCTAGAGAAAAGCACATGCATACCTCTGACGCTATATCTCAATTCTAGAAATAATTAACTATTTTTATTTTTATGTTTTATCACTATAATAATGGTGATAATTCCTGCACTCATCACTATACTAAAATTCATATGTCTATGATCTTTGATAAATATTCTTGCTATTAGGTATGGCAATCAAAACCCTCAGAAATTGATACAAGTTTTACTTTATTGCTATAACATACAATAATATGCCAAAGCTCATTGGTAATCGTTATTTCACTATTACTCCAAATGTGATCTGTAATGGACCAATTGGTACATGTAGATGCTCAAAAATGGTTCGCATCTACGACTTCATCACTTATTCATACTAATTTGTCCCATTTTCTCATTCTACTAACTTTGATCTTTTGGCCAGATTGACCATATTTTGTCATTTGTATCCCCTTTCACATCAATTTCATATCAACACAAAATCATATCAAATCAACTCGAAATCATATCAAATCAACTCAAAATCACCCCGAATCAACTTGAAATCACTCGAAATCAGTCCTAATCAACCTGAAACATATCAAACATCCCAAATCAATCATCATTTATCCGCTCCTAGGAATTGTTGTGGCTTTCAATGTCTTGGAAACCTATCAACTTATCAATCTTATCAATCTGACCTTAGTACTGTCATGGCTCTCAGTACTAGGTCAAAATATCATTCATGTCATTCAATCTTTGACGTTGTTGAGGCTTTCAATGTCAGATCATGGCATCATCAACCATTTTAATAATATTGACAGTGTCCGTCAGTGTTATTATGATCAAACCTTATCAATCAATTTCAATCCTGTAGCATTTACAATGTCGGTTAAATGTTACATATCAACCAATTCATGTCATGTGTCCTTGGCATGTTATCAACTTCAATCAATCAATTTGACCATGGCTTTGGTCTACCTTTTTATCATTTTATTTGATATCCATCATCGTCACATTTTTATCAAAGGATACGGTCGCATTCATTTAATCAATTTGGCCAATTATCTACTAATTTTCTCTATAGGATTAAATAACCCATAATTTAATCCTATTCTTTCTAATTATTCTTCCTAATTATCATCCTCAATTAATTAATTTTATTAATTAATTGATTCATTATCTGCAAACCATGGAAATTTACAATTTCCTAAGTTCCATTTTCCATCATTAATTCCATTTTCTACTAATTCTTATTTTGTGGAATAAGAGGATATTTAATTCAAATATTCCATAAAATATTCCATCATCATGACACTTGGATATGACACCTCGTGGATTCTCCTTTGACACTTGGCTAACATTTGTCATAATCAAATATTCTTATCTCTTACAAATGTCCTATTTGGCTTATTCGACATAGATTCTTGGCTTTAAGTGGGTTGAGGAATCTTACGATGCATCATAGATTCTCTTCCAAATTTGACTCTCGTGTGTCATAGAATCTTACTTTTGGCATATTCTATCATATGCGTCATAGGAATTATTATTACCTCTTACGCATGTCCCTATTTGGCTTATTCATCATAGATTCTTGGCTTTAAGTGGGTTGAGGAATCTTATGACGCGTCATAGATTCTCTTCCATATTTAGCCAAATTTGACTCTCATGTGTCATAGAATCTTAAATTTGGCATCTTCTATCATATGTGTCATAGGAATCTCTTGCCACATCGCATGTTTGTGGGTGACAAATCCAATGCTCTCACCCTACATGAAAATTATAAAATGAACACTTTTTCTCTCATTTTGGGTCCTTGAATCCCTGGAATGCTTAAGTTTTGAAAGTCCAAATCTTTGAATCTTTGAGTCTCTACTTCTTTGCATGTTGCATTCTCTCTCACACATAAAATCACACTTCAAGTATTCTCATGGCATTATCACTATCATAGGCTTTTGCTTCAATTTTGTGTGCACTATAGGTAACTTTGGAGCTACAATCATTTGGAGAAGAAAGAAGGACATGGGAGCTACAAACGGAAAAGGGAGTTTTTGATTATGTTTGCTTTCTTTTGTTTATTTTGGCTTTCATGATAGACTAGTGGGTGCTAACGTATGATTATTGAGTTTGTGATTTTCTCATAGTATGTTATGCATTTTAACCAATTTTTCTGGTCCTACAGTACAATACATGGCAATGCCTTCTTAACAATTTTACCTCTTTATCATTGTATACTACAAGGATCATTTAACTTCATCGCTCACCACTGCAACACAACCTAGCTTCCTTCGATCCCTGATAATATTGTTTGTTGTATCCTATAGTGATTTCCTTCAACTTATCACTAATCGCCAAGACTAAAACCTTATTACTTCGATTAGCAATAATCATTGAAATTCATAGTGACATCCTTATTTTATCATTCATTTCCATATTGGTTTTATTTCTTCCCCATATAATGATGAACTTGGATATCTATAAGATATAGTGATATCTCACCAAGATTTTGAAACTGACCCTATTGTTATCGCTATATGATATAGTAGCATCAAATGCTACATTGTTGTAGCTATAGCGATATGCACAAAAATGAGGACATTTGTCAAAATTCCAATAAGTTCATAACCATGATCGATTGATAGGGATCACTGTGTAATGAGTAAGCCCTAGGAGTGTAATTTAAAACATGAGCCTTTGACTTTAGATGGTAAATTATAATTTTCTTCCCATACAAAGAAATGCAGTAAGTGATTCTTTTATTTGATCACAATCATACAATCAACCTAAAGTAGGAAAATGGTACATAATTAATAGTAAATGCATAAGAATCAAAGCAATTAAAAGGTGAAGAAATATTTGTAAAATATTGAGTTCCACCATGATTGAGAGCGGAAGTACTTTTGGAAATTGTGGGAAATTAAAAGGAAAATCAAAGGGGAAGAGGTCTCAATCCAAAGGACCAAGAGATTATTGGTACTGTGCGAAACTAGGGCATAAGAAGAAAGATTATTGGACTTGAAAGAACAATGAAGGATATAAACTAGAAAGAAACAATGATTCTTCGATTTTAGATTTAGGGGATTCATTTCATGCTACACCCCATACAGGTTATTTTATTGATTATGTCTAAGGGGATTTTGGGCTTGTTTATTCGAGGGATAATGAACCCTATTAGATTTTTGGAAAGGGAAAAGTTAAGATTAAATTTCAAAATAGGAATCATTGGCTACTACATGAGGTAAGACATGTTCCTAGGATAAGTATGAATTTAATTTCAATAGGACAACTAGATCATGAGGGTTGTGAAGTTATTTTTAATGATAAAAAGTTAGAAGGTTTCAAAATGTTTCCTTGTAGTAGAAAAAGGTGTGAAAGTAGGAACCTTATATCTTTGTGTTAGTCATATTTACTCTCCCACCAAAATTAGGTTTTTTCTGTCAAATAGGCCCAACAGTCACATTTATTTCAATATTCAAATGACCTAATGTCACAAGAAAATACATTTTAAAACCTTAGGTTATGTTTTATTTCCTAAGTCTCCAAGTCATTGCATGTTATTAAAATTCTGGTAGGCCCACATCCTTTCATCCATCTGAGCTTCCAAGATCTATAGTCATCACTTTGTCATTGTCAGAAATTAAAGGACCAAAATTCATAACAAAATAGTGACAACATGCCATGTATCCTAGGTGGGCCTTCCTTCTCTACAACTGGTGAATTTTTTAGATGAAGTATAGCTAGTGAGATTTTATTGGTACTTCACAAAAGTGGGCTAGTTTCTTAATGTGCCTTGTCCACAGTTAGATTGGAATCGATCAATGATTATTGTCAAATCGCTATTGAAAAATGTCATTTCATTTTCCTTAGCAAGATAGTGATGATGTGACACATGGACATGTGGGTCCTATTTTTGTTGTGGGTCACATGTAAAGGGAAGAGTTTCAAATGAGTTGGCACAGTGTAGGGTTTTCATTTGTCAAAGTACTAACATGAATCAACGCATCTTTGGGACTATCATATTAAAAGTATAGATTGAGCATCATCGTTATGTTGCCAACCAAACATGCAAGGTAATTATCCATGGTGACATAATGACAGGTAGACACATGTCTCAATGGGCTTGGGTGGAGAGTAAAGTAGTGGCAGTTATGATTAAGTTCATGGTTTTGCAAAGGTTAACAATTAATAAGATTAAAAAGGTGGTGAAGTTGTGCCATGTAAATGGTCGATAAGTCAACATAGAGTTAGAAGCCAAACAAGGTGGTAGAATATTTAAATGGCATTGGGCCACATGGTGGATTTGGCAGTCAAACACATTTGACTTGTTGACTTGTCTGACTTGGCATGTTGATAACAAAGAAATACAGTCTTTTAATGGAAAATTAGATCTTCTCAATCATTTGCAACCACTCTTTGTTATTTTCCATGCTTGATAAATGTAAAGGACACTCTTTTCATAACTTGGTTATCCATCTACTTGGTTGAAGTATTAATGGCCACCATTTTTGTCTTCTCAAGGTCTTTATTCAATGAATATGTATGATTTTCTGCATCTAAAGACATACCATGATCAAATTCTTCCCCCAAATTTGCAGTGATTGTTTTCTATCATCTTAAATATAGTTATTGTGCTTTGCCTTAGCATAGAAGCTATCAAAGTTATGCTTGAACTATAAAAGTAGATTTTGTAACACTTATTAGGGTCAATCAATTCTTCTCTAATTAAATAACAACAGTATTCTATACTCTACTATGGTAAGTGAATGTAATCTCAAATGTGCCTTATTCTCCATTAATATAAGTGTAAAACCTTCTTACCTTTGTTGATGTATTTGTTTTCATTCTTCAGTCTGCATAAGAGTATCTACTATATGCCTTTGAATATTGTGGAGTGAAGTTCCTTCCTCATAATATCCACTTGGTTTTTTGATCTCTATGTGGTTGTGGAGTCAAAAAAAGGTTGTGTCTTTTGAGATCATATTCAAAAATAGTGCATTGTTAGGCAAAGATATGACTGAACAAAATATTTTGGTGTATCACCCCCTTTAGATTAGATTAGGTAGTTTTCTTCCATGCATTCCTTCTCCCTTTTTCTTCCATAGGGTAGTTAGGTACACCCTGATGGTAACAAAGTTGGCCTTCTCTAGAGACTCAATCTCATAGTTCAAGTCCCACAACTTGGAGATTATTTCCATGTTTCACAAGGTTACTTGAGAAGTAATTCCTCAGGAAAGGGTGCAAAATTTTGTGACAATAATTTTTGGCATGTCCAGTGGGACTCTCATATTCAAAACATTCTACTATCATTAGTGTCAAAGTGAAGAATTTCAAAAACATGCTGAGGAAATAGTGCTGCTCTTAGTATTCAGGCCTTCAAGAGGCTCAGTTTTAGGTACTTGGCAATTCCAACTCTACATTCTAGTTTCTAAGACCAAGGTTGATGTGATTCATGTCCAAAGCTCATAAAAGGGCATCTTCTAGAGGTAATTTTCAATACACTGAGCTCTCATTTTCAAACCCTAGAAGAAAGAGAAATATATTATCTCTATCACTAGTTAGGAGTGTTGTAGTAACTCATACACTTGCAAGATCTCTTTCCACTCCTCTTGTTGATAGATCACAACCTAGGGTGTCATCCTTCTGTTTGAATAGGTCATTATTCCATATGGCATAGCCTAGAGCACATGTGTTTTCCACCTTCAATGCTGGAATTCCTTTCCATTTGGCTCAAAGACATGATATCCCAGTATCAGCCCTCAAAAGAATACATGATTTTACTGGTGAAACCTCTACTTCCCCTATAGAGCATATCCAAGAAATATCAAATGTCTGCGACATACATGGTATTACTGAAGATGATTTTGTTGATAGGCTTATAGCTTCATCCCTAAAAGGAAAAGCATTACAATGGTATAGAGGTCTTTCTCATAACTATATTACTGATTGGGATGGGTTAGGAGTAGGGATTTGTAAGCATTTTGAGAAAAAAAAAAGTGATCACCTATCACTTTTAGAGTAGCTAACAACTATAAAGAGATCACCCCATGAATATATGATTGATTTTAATTATAGGTTTCAAAAGACATGGGATATAATAGCTACTACAGTAAAGCCTTCCCTTGGTAATGCTTTCTTGCATTATCTCAGAGCCTTCAATAGTGATATAGCTAGTATAGTGCAAACCTTTTGGGGGGGGGGGGATACTTAACCAGATGCTTATGAAATTTCTATAAGGGTAGAAAATATATTGATACAAGAAAGGAAGTTAGCTCCAAGACATCCAATTCCTTTCTTTCCTAACATGCCCAATCATCAACCTACAATAGCCCCTATTCCTACTACTTCTACATGTCAACCCCTTGCTATAGCTCCTCAAGCCTCTACATCTTCTAAGGAATTGGGTGAGTTGATGGCCCTAATGCAAAATATTGACAAGAAGTTGTAGACTCAAGATAAAAAAATTAGAGGTAGTTTCTCAATGGTACAAAAGATACGAAACAAGGTGGTGACCCTAGAAAGGTAGCAAGCTCAAAACAACAAGCCTCTGCAACTTCAATACCAACCCCTATGCACAATAGGCCCCAAAATAAAAATTATATTTATGCTCCACATAATTAGAATAGACCTAATGGAAATAACCCTACTGTAAATACAAGTAGGGCTTTAGTACCTCAAAATAATCTTGCTCAAGATTGAGACTTTTCCCCTTCTTGCAATTATTCATATGGATATTATATGTGCTAGAAGACAAAGTCTTACTTAGCTTTGACTACACAAGCAACATGGTAACAATATAATGTTAGTCAACCTATTGATAGTTCACATACTCAACAACAGAGTGATTTTTCTTTTATGAACCATAAATTAGAGGAGCATTGTCATGCAAATTATGATGTTATAGCCCACAATACCAAAAAAGAGAAGAGCTATTGAGGATGTTACACTTCCCTCACCTAATCAAGCTTCAATTTTAGGTGTTGCTCCTCATGTAATAGTAATGAATGCTCAATCTAATGTTGCCCCTCAATAGGAGTAGAACATAAGCAATACAAGTGTTGTTGAACCTCAAAGTGCTCGATTTTGATCAACAATCCCTATAGCTCCCAAAGCCTCACGCAAAAAAATTAACACTCTTCTCAATATTTTAGATCAAATGAAAAATACTAATTGCCAATGTCCCTATGTGGGATGTTGTTACTACATCATCCTAGAGGAAGTTGTTACAGTAGGAGTTAAAGGGAATAGAAGTAAAGAACCATCTACCTAGAGAAGGAAATGCAATAATCCTAGTGCAACAACTTGAAGGAGGAGAATCAAGTAAGAAAATAAAACCTCCTCCCTTTTATGTTTGCTTGATTATAGGAGATAAAATAGTCCATAATTGTATGATTTATTTAGGGGCTAGTAGCTTTTCTATGCTTAAAAGTGTAGCTAATCTCCTTGGTATCAAGTATGAGCCCATAGTTAGGCATGTCCTTCAGTTGGATGGTAGTTCTGTCAAGACTCTAGGAATCCTAAGAAATGTGAATATGGCATTACATGCTTGCCCTGGTGGCATTGTAACCCAATATATATTAGTAGGATAGGTAGAACCTTATTTTTCCATTTGTCTTTCTAGAGATTTCACTACACAAATCGGGTGCCACATTGCAGTAGATTGGTCCTATATGCTTTTCAGAAGAAGATATGGGGCAAGAGCTTCCTTAAGAGTAGAACCTTTGGCTCATAATCATATAAAGACTTATAACCCAACCCCTATAAACATTAATTTCACTCTTTTTGAAGAAGAGGATGGAAATATAGCAAAGGATAATATTATTTCTTTAGCAGAGGTGCCTGATTATCTCTTGGATGAATGGGCCACTGCTTATCAGTTTGAACCAATACAAGAAGCTCTAGAGACAAGCCTTGGAACATATTTCATATCTAAGAGGGATGTTTCTATCCCTAATCTCATAAAAAAGGAGGAGAATATGGATGGGTTGCAGAGCATGTTTTTTGATGGATCAAGAAATAAAAATGGTTCAAAGGTCAATCTCATGCTCATTTTTCCTAAATTTGCCTAATCACTTTAGAAAGTATCTTCAACCTTGATGATTAGGAAAAGGGAAGAGGTATGAATTTAGTTTCTAACAAAGATGATCACATACCAATTTCCATTATAGAGCAAAGGACTCTTAGCTTGGGAAAGGTATGCTATGAAATTGAGCAAGAAAATTATGTCCATCTACATCAAGAATTCAATGATGTTTTTGCTTGGACATATGATGATTTAAAGGGTTTTGAACCAAGTTTTTTTTAGCATACCATATATTTGAGTGTTAATGCCAAACCTATTAGAAAAAAATAAAGACTAGTCAACCTTAAGATTTAGCCTATGATGAGAAAGGAGTTATCCAAGCTAATAGAGGGTAATATTATCTTTCCTATTAAGCATTCCTCATGGGTAGCTAATAATGTTCCTATTAGGAAGAAGAGTGGAGAAATTATATTGTGTGTAGATTTTAGAGACCTTAATAGGGCTTCTCTAAAAGATCACCATCCTCTCCCTTCCATGGAGCAAATCTTGTCTAAAGTTAGTGGTTTAGAGATATTTTCTTTCTTAAATGGGTTCTCTGGTTATAATCAAAGTGTTGGTCCAAGAATATGATAGATACAAGATTTCTTTCACTACCAAATGGGGTACTTATGCCTATAGCAAGATGCCTTTTAGACTAACTAATGTAGGTGCTACTTTTCAAAAGGCAATGGAGATGACTTTCAAGAATCTAATTGATTAATTTTTTTTGGTCTATCTTGATGATATAATAGTCTACTCCAAGAATATGGTAAACAATTTTGGCCATCTAAGGCAAGTTTTTATTAAGTGTAGAGAATATGGTGTATAACTAAATCCAAGAAAGTGTGTGCTTTCCACTAATCAAGGGAAATTTCTTCGACTTATTATGTCTAAAGAGGGTTTGACTATGATCTAGAGAGAACAAAGGCAATTCCTGCTCTTCCACTTCCTACTCATAAAAAAGGGTTGTAAAAATTCCTTGGTAGAATTAATTTTGTAAGAAGATTTATTCCTAATCTTTCTACCATGGTTAAGCCCCTTACAACTATTCTCAGAAAGAATATGGTCTTCACATGGACAAAGGAGGGGAGAGCTAGTTTTGAAGAGATTTAGTTAGCAATAGCATCAACTCCTACCCTTATCAATCCCAATTTTGATTAGGATTTCATTCTCTATACCCTTTTTGGTGATTCAAGTATATCATATGTCTTGACTCAATTAAATGATCTAAAAATGAAGAACAACCCATAACTTTTTTCAATGAAGGGTTAAAGGACTATGAAGATAAGTACAGTTATGTGGAAAATTAGGCCCTCTCTATCATAAGAGCCTTAAAGAAGTTCAAAAATCTTTTGTCACATAATAAGATCCATCTCTTGGTTCATCATGCAAGTGTGAATGAGTTTCTTTTAAATAAGGATGTCAATGCGAAGAGGGTTGGATGGATCACTAAAGTCATGGAGTATGACATAGATATCAAGATCACAAGCTAGCTAGAGGGAAAGGACTATGTGAACAAATGATTTCAACCCAAGAGCCAACTGAGGTTCCTCTAGTTATATAAAATGTGAAACCACTAGGTGATGGAAATCTAAATGATTGGATGCATGACATGATAACCTTCTTGTCAGGAGGAGGATATCCACAAGGGTTAGACAGAGCCAAAAAAAGGAAATTTAGATTATAGTCTATCCCCTTTGTCTTAGTGGATGTGATTATTTTTAGAAAGGATTTTAATAGAGCCCTATTGAGATGCATCAACACTAATCAAATTGATAGGATGATTAAGGAGTTTCATGATGATCCTAATGATGGCTATTTTTTAGCTAGAACAAAAGCTATGAAGGTCATGAGAGCTAGTTATTATTGGCCAACTCTATTCCATGATTTATATAAAAATGTGAGGAAATGTGAGAAAAATGCCTTTTTCTCAGGTAAATAGCCCTTCCCTTGCATCTTATTCAAGTTGATCAACCATTTACTCAATGGGGGTTAGATTTTATTGGTCCTATTAATCCACCTTCCAACTCTAGCCACAAGTGGATCTTAGTTGTTATAGATTACTTTACAAGGTGGGCAGAGGCAATAGCCTTGAAGGATGCCACAAAGAATTTAGTGGTAGAATTCCTTGATAGAATTGTAGCCAGGTTTGGCACTCCTTCGACCATAATATCTGATAATGCTAAGTCTTTTGTTAGGACCTACATTTTTTCTTGGGCAGTTAACCATGGTATCTACTTGAGTACCTCCTCAAATTACTACCCCAAAGACAATGACTTAGCTAAGTCCTCCAATAAGAACCTAATCAAAATCATGAAGAGGACCATTGAGGATCACCAGAGGTGTTGGCATTCAAAATTAAAGACTACCCTTTGGGCTAACAGAATTACACCTAAGAGGGCTATTGGGAATCCACCTTTCATGTTGATTTATGGAAGAGAGGTCAGACTTCCTATCTCATTAGAGTTCCCTTCCCTAGAATTAGCTCATCAATTAGAACTAGTGGAACATGATGCCATGCATATGAGGTTGGAAAAATTAATGGAGTTGGAGGAATAGAGGCAACAAGTTATGCATACACTTGGAAGACATCAGGAACTAGTCAAGAAGACCTTTGACAGGAGGGCCAAAGCTATGATTTTCAGAGAGGGAGATGTTGTTCTCAAGTGGGATGCAGACAAAGCCAAACTAGGAAAAAACTCTAAATTTGATGCTATCTAGAGTGGACCTTATGTGATCACCAGTTGCAAGCAAGCCAATGCTTTCAACCTATCTAGGTCCAATAGTGATGTACTGCCAATTACAGTCAATAGAATTTATCTCAAACCTTGTTTCTAGTGAGAGTTAGGATATCTTATACATATTAGGTTGGTTCCATTTTTCCAAGAAGTGTCAAGCACGGGTTATCTCTTTGTGAGATAGCCAAGTTTTGAAAATTTTGAGGTTGTAAAGAAGACAAAGGTAGAGTTTTCAGAGTTTTGCTATTACAGAGGTTATAGCTTTTGAATGTTCCAGTATTGTAGACCAGATCTCATGTTTTTTATGACTTTGTAGCCCCCTATATACTTAAGATCATTGGTTGTATGCATAGAAGGCTTGCATCCCCTCTGAGTCACTGAAATTGTTAGTCATATTTTCCTTCCCGCCAAAATTAGATTTTGTTAATAAAATAAACCCAACAGTCACATTTATTTAAATATTCAAATGGCCCGATGTCACAAAAAAATACATTTTAAAACCTTAGGTTATGTTTTATTTCCTAAGTCTCCAAGTGATCGTGTGTTATTAAAATTATGGTGGCTTACATCCTTTCATCAATCTAATCTTCTAAGATCTATGATCCTTGCTTTTTTGTTGTCAAAAATTGTACAACCAAAAGTCATAACAAAATAGTGACATCGTTCCATGTATCCCAGGTGGTCCTTACTTCTCTACAGCTAGTGATCTTGTTAGATGAAGTACAACTGGTGATATTTTATTGGTGTTTCACGAAAGTGAGCCAATTTCCTAACATGCCTTGTCCAATGTCAAATTGGAATTGATCAATGATTGTCATTATATCACTATGCAAAAATGTATGTTAATTTTCCTTAGTAAGATAGCAATGATGTGACAAATGGACATGTGGTCTTGTTTCTATTGTGGGCTATAGGCAAAGGGAAGAGTGTCAGATGAGTTGGCACAGGGCATGGTTTTTACAAGAATTAACACATCTTCGGGATTTTCAAATTGAAAGTATATCAAGCATCATCATTATGTCACCAACAAAAGATGCAAGGTCATTATCCACAGAGACATAATGAGAGGTAAACATGTGTCTCAGTGGGCCTAAGTGGAGAGTAAAGTAGTAATAGTTACAATTAAGTTCACGATTTCACACAGGTTAACAGTTAATAAGATAAAAATGTGGCAAAGTCATGTCCTGTAAATAGTCAATAGGTCAACATGGAGTTAGAAGCCAGAAAAGGTGGTAGAATATTTAAATGGCATTGGGCCACATGGTGGATTTTACAGTCAAACCCATTTGACTTGTTGACTTGTCTGACTTGGCTGATAACAATGAAATATAGTCTTTTAATAGAAAATCTTATCTTCTTAATCATTCTCAACCACTCTTTGTCATTCTCCATGCTTGATAAATGCAAAAGACACCCCTTTCATCACCTGGTTATCTATCTACTTGTTTGAAGTATTAATGGCCATCATTTATCTCTTCCCAGGGCTTTCATTTGATGAATGGATATGATTTTCTACGTCTGAATGTGTACCATGATCAAATTCTTCCTCCAGATTTTTAGTGATTATTCTCTTCCATGATAAATATAGTTGTTGCGCTTTACCTTAGGGTAGAAGGTATCAAGTTATGCTTCAACTATAAAAGTGGATTTTGTAACCCTTATTAGGGTCAATCAATTCTTCTCTAATTTTGTAACAATGGTATTCTATAATCTACTATGGTAAATTCCTTTTTTTTCTATGTGTGAATCTAATCTCTATTGTGCCTTATTCTCCATTAATATAAGTGTAAAACCTTCATACCTTTGTCGATGTATTTTTTTTCATTCTTCAATCTGCATAAGAGTATCTACTATTGACCTTTGAATATTGTGGAGTGAAGTTCCTTCCTCATAATATCCACTTGGTTTTATGATTTGTATGTGGTTGTGGATTCAAAACAAAGGTTGAATCAATGTCTTCTGAGATCATATTCATAAATAGCACATTGTTAGGTAGAGATATGACTAAATAAACTATTTTGGTGTATCACCCCCTTTAGATTAGATTAAGTAGTTTGCTTCCATGCATTCTTTCTCCCTTTTCCTTCCAAAGAGTAGTTAGATGCACCCTGATAGTAAGGAAATTGACCTTCTCCAGAGACTCAATCTCATAGTTCAAGTCCCAAAACTTGGAGATTGTTTCCATGTTTCACAAGGTTTCCTGAGAAGTAGTTCCTCAGGCAAGGGTGCAAACCTTTGTGAAAACACTTTGTAAAATTCATACTATTCCTTCTAATTTAATTATTTTAGAGAAAAATGAATGTTCATGAATACTTGTTGTAGTTGAGCAGGAAGAACAATTGTTGTAGATTTTGATACAACACTATGGCACAATAGACGTAGACACAAGATTGAGAAATTTATGACATTACTTCACTCAAATAAAGTTTTATTGGGTCTAAAATGTGTTAATTGGGATTTCTATGAAAGTTGTGTGTGGAAAACAAAAGAGAGCTAGTTTTGCAAAGAGTGGGAAGGAAAATAAAAATGAGAAATTAGAGCTTGTGCATACAAATGCATGGGGACCATCTCAAGTATCTTCCCTTGGTAGCTCTCATTATTATGTTACATTTATTGATGATTCAACTAGAAAATTATGGTTTTATTTCATTAGACATAAATTCGATGTATCTTAAACTTTTAAGAAATGGAAATGCTTGGTTGAACATGAGACTAGTAAGAGATTAGAATGTCTTAAATCTGATAATGGTGGTGAGTATCGCAATCATGAATTTAAAGATTATTACTCCACTAATGGTATTCACAAACATTAAACTATTCCAAGGACTCTATGGGAAAATGGGGTGGCAAAACATCTGAACAAGACAATAATGGAGCGTGCAAGGAGCATGAGGTTACATGTTGGGTTGCCCTTCAACATGTGGACAAAGGCTACCAATATTGTTGTATATTTAATTAATAGAGGTCTCTCTACTCCTTTGGGCTTTGGTATTCTAAAGGAAGAATTGATTGGTAAGAAGGTGAGTTATTGTTTTCTCAAAACCTTTGGTTGTGAAGCATTTGCACATATAGATTATGAAAATAGAACCAAGTTGGAAGCTAAGTCAAAGAAATTTATATTTGTTCGATATGACATTGATGAATTTTGTTATGGATATAGTATTTTGAAAATTGTAAAATTATAAGAAGAAGAGATGCCATATATAATGAGAAAGTGTTGTACAAAGATTTATTACAGCAATATGAGAAGAAAGAAAATGATTATGTAGTGTTGGATGATACTCTAGAAGATGATGTTCCAATAGTCCTTCATGCTTTACAACAAGTGAAACAACAAATGCCACACACCCTAGTGAATATTAGATGGTCAACAAGGCTTAGTAGACCTCCACAAATATTTTCTCCCTCTTTGTACTATATTTTACTAACTGATGCCGGTGAACCTGAATGTTATGATGAAGCTATGTAGGTGGATACTAAGATTTAGTTGGAGTTTGTGATGGCAAAAGAAATGGACTCCTTGCTGAAAAAATTAGACTTGGGATTTATGCAAGTTACCTGTAGGTGAAAGGGGTTTATATAATAAATGGGTTTACAAGTTGAAAGAAGAGGATGAAGGTAAGAAAATATTTAAATCTAGGTTAGTGCTAAAATTATTTGCACAGAAAAAGGGCATTAATTTTGATGAGATTCTTTCTCCTATTGTTAAAATGACTTCTATTCACATAGTTTTAAGTATTGTGGCTACTAAAGACTTGCATTTGGAGTAGCTCAAGTGTTAAAATAACGTTTCTTTATTTTGATTTGGATGAAGAGATATATATGGCACAACCACAAGGATTTTAGGTCAAAGGTAAGGAGAAATTTGTGTGTAGATTGCATAAAATTTTACATGCTTGAAGCAAGCACCTTGGAAATGGTATTTTAAATTTGACATTTTTATGCATGAGCATGGATATAGTAGGTGTCATTCATATCACTATGTTTATTTTAAGAGGTTGGATGATGAAAACTACTTGAATTTTTCATAATAACTGAGAGGGGAGCGAATCAGTTATCTAGGGTCTAGATGTACAAATAAAACTTTTCACAACTTAGTAAACCCATATCCGTAAAACATTTTCATCATGCGTGCATCCATCAGATCATACAATCACTTAAAATTTGTATGTTATTGTCAAATAAACTTTGCAGAAATGTAAGCATGAAACATAACATATTCAATAACACATTTGACATAATTATTTTACATGGAAACCTAATTTGGGGAAAATCATTAGTAACATGCTATTCATTCTCACTCTTTTGAAGTGATGCCCTATGAAAGGCCCTATTAAAGGTGACAATGTACACTATTAAATGTGACCTGGTTAGAGGATTTCATCACCTTATTAGGAGTGAACTTTGTTATAGGACTTTAGATCATTCATTTGGAATATCACCCAATTAAAGGATTTACATATGACTGTTAGGTCAACCTTAATCCAAAGGATTTAACCTAGATTGGTATAATGATTAGAAAGTAATAATAAGACTTGACCTGATAAAAATTTACAATATAGTTTATAGATTATAGATCTTTGTTTCAGTACTCCATTCTCCTTGGCTTTCACACACTTCAAATCTGATAGCTTGTTCACCCTTCAAGCATCCATACCCTTAAACCTTCTTTCTTTGATAGTAGTCTCTTCTCTTAGGTCATTGAATGAAGCAACACACTAGACTCCTTGTCTTTCTTAAGTTCTCGCACTTGACAACCTTTTCTTCTGATTAACCATCTCTATAAATAGAAAATTAAGATTTTTTGTTGTTCATCCTCCAATGTCTAATTTAGGGTTAGGTTAGATTAGGTAGGATTCAATGATACTACTCATCTTTTCATTTTATTCCCTTCTAGAAACTTTTCATTCAATCCCCTTTGAATTTTCCTAAAAAAATGTTCATCTTGAATTCCGTTCCACCAGCTCATCAAGCTTATCTTCCACATTATTCACACAATCCAAGAAATCAAGCTTGTCGACTCTAATTCATCAAATTCACGATCTTTCTCATAATACTGACACTTGGCATTAACTTGCTTATAATTCTTGACACATACTATGTTGCTTGACATCCACTATCAAAACACTCGACATGAACTAAATTTTATTAGTGCTCGGCATCAACTAAACTTTACCAGGCTTACACTATATCACTCGGCATACACTGAAATTTGACATTGCTCAACTCCAACTAATTTTCTACTCAGCTTACACTAACATTGCTCGATACCTACTATGCAGGATTGTTAAGATTGGCAAACAAAATTTGTTGTGCTTGTTCTTCTAAACTTAATCAATATATCTATCCTTTACAACCTTAAGTAGATAAATAATGTACTATAATGTCACCATTTTAACTAGTCTTTGTACTCATTTTCTATATCATAACTCAACCTTTCCTCTAGGTGCTATTGTTACCTCTTTTGATCAAATCCTTTTCATCAATGAAACAAATTATAGTACTCATATCATCTAAGCAATTATCTTACTAACAAGTAGTGGGTTTGACATCATTGACAAAACAATGATTGAAACACATTTTCATACTTGTATGAATCTATTTTCTACATTATTTTATGTTTATATGTTGATGATATGGTTGTAGCCGAGTCTAACATGGATCACATTAAGGGGTTAAAACAATGGTTAGCACATTCATATTCTTTGAAGGATTTGGGGGAATTAAAATAAATCCTTGGCATGAAAAATTATCAATATGGGAAGAAAAAAAATTGACATTATCTTAGGCTGATTATATTGAGAAGGTGTTGCAATGTTTCTCTATGGAGAATGCTAAAACTAGCAGCACACCTTTACCTGGTCATTTGAAGTTGACTAAGGAGATGTGTCCATAGACACAAGGGTAGGAGGATAAGATGTCCAAGGTACCTTATGCTTTAGTTTTAGGAAGCTTGATAGATATGGTATATACAAGGAAAAATATTGCACATGTAGTGGGAGTCATTAGCAGGTATACAAGTCATCTAGGAATTGAGCATTGGAATGCAGTCAAATAGATTCTCAGATATTTGAGAGGAACATCAGTAAGAGTTTACACTTTGGGGGCTCTACTACTAACTTATAGGGCTATGTTAACTCAAATTTGGTAGAGGATATTGATACAAAACATAGTACTACAGGTTATGTATTTATTGTTGGTGGGCTAGTAGTGAGTTGGGTTTCTCAATTATAGAAGGTGAATGCTTTGTCCACTATAAAGGTAGAGTATGTTGTTGCTACATAGGAAACCAATGAGATGATATGGCTTTAGTTCTTCCTAGAAGAATTGGGACACCCATAAAGGGATAATTATTTGTTTATAAATAGCTAGATTGTCATTCATCTTGCAAATAATTCTACTGTACATTCATAGACAAAACACATATAATTATGGTTACCATTTCATTCGGTCATTTCTAGATGATGAATAGTTAAGATAGAAAAGATGTAGATGAAAAACCAATAGATATGTTTGCAAAGGTAGTGATAGGGGAGAAGTTGAACTCCTCTTCATCTTTGGTTGGTATTCTCAATTGAACAAAATAAAGGTACAACTAAGTCTAGGGTGGCTTGATCCACTGGGAGCCTCATGGAGTAGTGACATTGCTATAGGATCACTCTTTAAGTGGGAGATTATTAGTTTATGGTAACTGATCATGGAAGTAACATACTCCATAATTCCTCGGTGGGGTTCAAGGGCATAGTCTCCTAGAATTATTTCTTTGGAAGCTATTTTATCAATATTTTTGGGTCGACATGTTGTAACTAATTATAACCCTAAAGTGGCAAAAATACTTTTATAAAATGGCTTTTGGTTAGGGATTTCATAAGGTGTAATGTGATAATTACTTCTTGCGGTGGTATTGAGATGTAAGGGATTATAGATTATAATCAGGTTATAATCACTAGATAATAATAATATTGGACTTGTTGTTTAGTGGACATAGCCCAAGGATTGGGTGAACCACATTAAATTTTGGTGTCTTGTGTTCTCTTCTATGTGATTTATTATTTTCTAACATTCGTTATATTTGCATGTAATTTTCATTTTTGTTCGTGGTTAATCGTAACACCTTTAACATCTCAGTATGGGATTGTTAAATACCTCTAGCTTATTATATTCTATTTATAATGAACTCATCCCCAAATGATGAGGACAACATTCATAGTTTAAATACAAGTTAATTATCTGGGTCCTTCACCACACGATATTATAAAAATCATGACAAGCATTAGAAAAGGCTTTCACTAAGATAAGAATAAATAAACTTATCAGACATCTTGAAATAAATTAATCTATTGATAGAAAAATCAATTTGAATATAAAACACATGAAAAAAACATATTACAATTACTTTCCATCAACTTCAAGGAGAAACTATAGATTCATTGTTTCAATTCTTTCTAATTTTTTCTTATCAATTTTACTTCCTTAATGCTTATTTATAACATAATTGTATATAACAAAATGAATATCAAATAAATAGTATGCTAGTCATGTACATGGTTGTATACATTAGAGGAATAATACATTACCTATCATCATTGGTGTACAATAGATTTCACCTTAAAAATTAGTCCAATACCAATGAGATATGCATACTAGTATGATAATGCAATGTCATGCAAAGCTTAAAGTTGGGGCATAATAGACTCCACATATTTTTTGACAGAGATGTATAAGACTATATGAAAGCCTAATGAAAGATAAATCTTAAATTGTGGGCATCATGGAAAACACCTATTCTCTAGTAGAAACAAATTTAAGACTTTAATACTTACTTTCGTATTTGGAAAAAAACAAGATACCACTTTAAAAGCCATAGTTCAAGCGGATCTAAGATATTAAATTATAGTACTTAGACAACCTTAGCCTTGAAATTCCCATTTCTATTGTTATCAAAAAAATTGTATTAAATTTTCAAATTCATCAATTCCTGGAAAGCAATGCCAATAATTTTAATTTTGTAAATTTCAAGAAGACTACCTGGTTTTTTATTCCCATTGAATTAGATTTTTTATCATATCAATATTTCTAGATACTCATAAATATGGTTGTAAAATTTAGTAGTTAATGTGCTACGATTGCCAACTACTTGGTTTCTTTTGCCTTATTGAGAAAAAGGTCCACTTATGTCAAAAAGTAACATTATTTTAAATTTTCATACAATATATACATCATTATTATTCATTTGAGGCTATCACTTGTAAATAGAGTTAAGGGTTATTACAAAATCTAACTTATAGAATATGTTGATGAGACTTGCAAACCAACTTGATACTTGTGGCAATAGATCTTGGTCCATAAAAGAAGCAATAGTATAAATAAGAAATAAGAGATCCTTTAATGTTTGACAGATGATATGTTCTAGTGTCTATGAAGCTTACACAATAGGAGGAGATAGATGTCACAACCACTTCTTCACATACTAAAAAACTCATTATTGGACAGCCACATGGATTAAAACAAATGAATCATTCCTTAATTAAAATCAAATTATTATATTAATTACCTATTCATTTTATCCGATGATGGGAATTTATTAAAAGGAAATAGTTAGTTGCTTTCCAGTGAAGTGAATTCTCTCCACTAAACTTAAAATGGTTTCTTTTTAAAGAAAACCATGGAAATATTTTTGGGGGGGTTGGTATACAATGCATTCTACCACAATAAATCCACTTGGATGATTTCTTCTCAACATCAACAATTTTGCATCTGCCAAAATCTTTTGAGTTCGAAGGTAGCGAAGTTGTGGGACGGCAATGTGGCCATCATTGGTGTTAGAGAAGATGCGTAGACTAAGGTTGAGAATCATCACAATCTACTAGACTAGAGACAATGTTGTGGTTGTTGGCATTGTCAGATCAGGCAAATTTGTTGCTCCTTGTTTTTGGAGATTGTGTTCAGTAGACATGAAGAGTATTTCATCTCCTTCCACTCCTTGAAGAAGAATATTGGACATTAGGCCAAATGTTTCTTCAGGTTTTCCTTTCTTGCAAATTTGGAAGCTTGAAATCTTTGATTTTCTTTAAAGATGGGGTAGAGAAAGTTGTGAAAGATGGCTCTTCCAAAGAAAGTGTAGGAGAAGTTGGTACAGTCTTTAGCTATCCCTTCTGCAACCACAATGCTAGTGGTGAGTGCAAAATTGATAAAACGGATCTCATAGGGGAGGCTAAATGCCAAATATGCCAAGAGAGTTATAGTACCTTTATAAATGCAGAATCAAAAAGAAATGACTAAAACTTTGCATGATAATTTGATTGGTTTTAGGGAAAAGAGGTGGAGAGCAATGACAAGCCAGTGAGGAGATCTTTGGGGCACAATACAACGATATTACTAGGTTCCATTAGAAAACATTCCTTGTTGTTTATGTTGTTAGCTTAAAGTTAGGATTTAAAAAGCCATATTTTACTATAGCAAGGAATTGATTACCAAATCAAATATGCATGATTGTTTCTAGTTAATCTATGAATTCATATGAAATTGATGCTGGCCTATGCGGTTATGATTCTATGTACCTATCCTTAATTGAGAATTGCCTGGGTTAGATGTGGAAAATGTTGACTTTGGAACTAATCCTTCCAATCAGCCTTATTGGCAGACAAAAACCTTAGCTTTTGAGTCTTCGAAAACATTATTGGCATGGAACATTATTGAGGTATAAAACTTACTGTCTAGCTATGCAAAAGTGAAAAAACCTAACTAAATGCGACAGATTCATTAGTAGAAACCTAGTTTTGTATCTTCACCCTTAAATGTCATTTTAAATCTAAAGTCTAAAGGTGTTCTTGATGTATTTCATGCCATGGTATGGTGTCATATATGTATAATTGGCTGAACACGCTCTTTTTAATTGCTTTGATACCACAAGGATGAGTTTGGGAGGTAAGGAAATTGTAGGGTAAAAGTATCTATTTTATCAAAATGTGGCTGCTATTGACAAGAGAAATCAAACTAGTAAAAAAAATTATAGCTGCAACATGTCTTCTTCTTAATCTATGTATGCTAAGATTATCATCATAGCATGAAATATTGTAGATTAGGGAAAAATAAAAACTAAGTCTAATCACATCAAATGAGCAATGTATGTTGTGCCAGACCAATGATGATTGTGCAATTCCATACCTTAGCATTTAAGGATAACTCAAAATATTCCTTCATTCTTGTCCATTAACAAACTAGGTTTAGACTTGTGGATGTACATGTTCAAGAGTACATTATCTTCTTGCTGAAATAATAGATGGAATTATGTTGTAACTTGTATAAATGTTTTTTGTTTTTGTTAAAAGACAAGTAAATTAGTTGTTAACCATTAGATCCATGCATTAAATTTAGTTGCACTAGAAATTTCAAATACGTGAACAAAATGAATGGTCTGAGATTGAAGTCTATCTTTATGGGTTGGCATGAACCTTTATATGAGATGAGGTATTCATTGGCTCATTGTTCTCTTATAGAATTGACATTAGGAATAAATGGGTACTCTTATCAAATTTGTCTATTATTTGTTTAATTTTGGTGAAGTCTCTATCAGTCCTGAATAGGGATAAGGAATGGTTTGGTTTAAGAGTAATTTACTTATTTCCCTTATATTTAGACTTTCTTGAAGTAAAAGACATATCAAACTATATGAATAAATAAAGGAAGCATTATGAAATTGACACTTTTGATAGTTAAGTGGATGATTGCATTCCTTAACATGTATAGAATGCGAATTAGAATCATGATTGCTAATTGTTAATGGAGAGTCTTGGCATAATGTTTCTATATATATGGAATGGAATTAGATATTACAAGGTGTGACTTTGAAGATGATAGGTTGATAAAGTTGTATAATGATTTCATGATGATTTTACATGGCATGTTGAGGATGACACATTATGGATTGCTTATGATTCTTATTTTACATGTTTCACATACATATGTGATGGTTATGATGTGAATTGGAAATAAGGTTTAATTATTTTAATTATGATAAGATAGATAATGATCTAATTAGGTGGTTTTGTGAGTGTCTATGTAGTATATTAGTTTTAGAATATGATTTCTCATGACTACACAACTCCATTACTTTCCTCTTAGTTTTGCTTGTTTAGTCTTCCTTGTTGTCAGGCTAGGTATGTTTCATGTCAGGAAAGATTGCAGGGAAGCTTAACAACTTCATGGTAGGGTGGAAAAGCACTCCTACAATATTCTCGCCCTTTTGTTCCTAGGCAAGTTCTGGAGCTCATTTCAACATTGGTCGTCATGGTTAGCCCATCTGGTATCTGGTATCTGGTATTGTTAAATCTAGTAATGAAATTATAGTTTCTTTTAGAATTGAACATATATGTAAATGTGTCATTTATGTTAAAGTTAATGATAGTTAATTAACTAATGTTGACTAGTCAATATTCAAAACAATTTGACTCTCGTTGAATTTTCCACATTTTGTGGAGATTGTTGATGTGGCATTGGTTTTGCAGGGGAAATCTTTACATATGGTATCAGAGCTCTTGGTTCCACACTTGGGCCTTGAGTTCACTATGCTAGACACATAACTGTAAGTCAACTAGTTTAATTCATTTTGTATGAGATGATGACATGGGTTGCATATTGTATCTCTTAGCTATGATTACTTTTGACATAGAAGGATATAATGTTCCTTATGCATGTCATGATTGTGAGTTAAAAAATTGCATTCCTTTAAAAGTTGTCAAAATGGAAACTTATGGAATGATTGGTAAATTTTGTACCTCATGTGTTTATGATTATATTTAGTTTAAACAATATGATGGTATAATATGCATATTGGAGTATTAACTATTGAGGTAGTCAAAGGATAGTTGACTTTTGCACTAGGTTATGAGAGCCTACCAAATGAAGATTTGGCTTGTGATAGCAATGAAAAATGTCTTTTTATTATGTAAATGATATGTGATGCATGAATTTATTTCTATTTTATGTCAGATTCATGAGGTTCATTGATTAACCTAATATAATAAGTAGGAAGAACATGGATTTCATTTACAAAAGTATTGCATGTTCGATTATGCGTTTAGAAATGTGTGATTATCAAGATAAATTGCATGTGATGCATGAGAAATTTGGTTATGTTCTTAGCGACCCTTGGATGCAAGGTGTTGTTAAACATCTACTCCCTCTTGGTGACTAGTGAGAGTCATTGTGCTTTAAGTGAATTGGGTTTTCATTTTATTATGTTCAGTTTCATGAACTTGGATGTGATGAAGGATTGGCTTGAAATTTTATGTTCTTTATGATCACAAAGCCACCAATTTCTTATGTGACCTATTTACTATGACTCTTGTTCACTTTTATTTTGGTTTTGTATCTCCTTTTGGACTTTGACTTGAGAATTATGAATCTTTTTTTCAAGATTTCTTTAATCTTGAGGTGGCTAGGGTGTGTGTGTATTTTTGATGATGTTATTCTTGTGATTTGGAAGTGATGTCATCTATGTGTTCATTATGGAGCATTGATGGGATGTATAAGGGAGTATATTGTGAAGAACATGTCATTCTTATATGTGAAGAACAATCATATATATGATAAATTAGTTTCAAAAGTAATCAAACAACCTTGATATGATGATTATACCCTACGAAAGGAATAATCATAAGTGTTCTCTTTAATAAAATTAGAATTTGTTGAACATATTGTTGTAGAGCAATGTTGAGATGTATACTCTCCTTCATGGTTGGGTGTAATGTAGCAATTATGGGAAAGATAGATGGATACTTCACCTTTAGTTTCTTCTATCTACCAATTCTATAGAATGGATACATGTTGTTCTTGTTTCTTCTACCATTAAATCTGGCTTTATAAGTGCTTGGCCAAGCCATTTGATTTTTTAAATAGTGCATGTGTGTATCTGGCTATTCTTATTTAGCTTTACTACATATGTGTAGATGTGTAGTTTTATTTTTTATTCCCTACTACATTCTGTGATTAGGCTACTAGGCACATGGCTGCATGTAATGTGTTTCATGGCTACACCAAATCCATTCGATCCATCTTGTTTAGAGAAGCTAGGCTACTCATGCCAAGGTTAAGGAATTCTTCATTTCAGGAAGAATCTCGAGGGAGTAATCACTCTACGGTTAGCAAGGTTAAAGTGCCTCAAACCATATTTTATGTGATGATTTAATGATGTGAAGGTCATACATCACAACATGTGCTTATATGTTGGTTAAGTACACTATGGTGACAAGATGGACTTGAGGGCCTAAGGTCACTAAATTGATAAAAAATGGATTTATTGATCTTTGCAGGTGATTGGTGAGCATACCTAGATGATGTACTTAATGGTGTTGATCATCTAGTGGATGACATTACACTTATATGATGTTCTTATTGTTCCATGTCTGACGTGTAGGTCAACATTTTCTATGATGCCCATTGAGGTATGATGCTTTAAATTATACTTCATATATTTATTAAATCATGCATTTTGATGGATGGATTCCTTGGATAATGTCATGTGTTACATTCTCAAATGGAAAACTATTTTTCTAACTTGTGAACATGGTGAATGCAATAGTTGTTGACTATTCAACTAGGACTTTGCTTTCTTATTTATGTATTCTTGTAATTGATAATGTGGAAATTGCTTAGTAGGACATGGTTCTTACATATGATAGACTAAAGTTGGACATGTAGGTCAACTTCTTTTGATATTTCATTTATGGCATAGTCATGTGATGACATGTTATGCTCAACAATTTGGTTGATAATCAGTTATGATATCATTTTGACATGTAAGTTGGAACATAAAATGAAGTTGTAAAAATTAATTGAAGGATATTGTATCTACTTGTTGATTCAACTAACTTGACTTGAATTTTTGGCCTATGTGGCAAGTGTATGGAAACATGATCTTCCTATGAGAATGGAAAAGGGTATGTATGGATCCTTCCTTTATCTATCTTTGAGAATATATATATTACATATGAGTTCTAATTTATAGAAAGTTCTTGACTCATTTTATTTAGTCAACTTGGTCGATGAATGACAATTGATGATCTGGTCATCTCAAGTTGTAATTTTTGGACTCTTAGCTGATATGTTGTTAAATATAGACTTGGTAATTATGTATTAAACTTATACCTTTGGTCGATATATCTAATTGGGATTTGGGTTTATTATCTAATGATAAAGAATTGTGGTTCAATGTTGTGAGATACATTTGACTATGTGGCCTTTATATCATTTATTCATTTATCATAATGGTTGGATACATGTCATTCATTTTGAGCTAAATGATGTAGTGTGATGTAGATACATTTGGATGTCAACTTTTGCAAGCATTTAGATGCATAATTATGATTAAATGCTAAAGATTACATTCAGGATGTTATATGTGCATGTCATTATATTTTATGATGAATTAGATGTAATGGGATTGCATGATGTGGATGATTAATCACTTAGCGAGTGCAACATGTTAGATGGTATGTATGGTACACATGGTATGAATGACTAATTATTTATGTTACTCATGATCAAGATGTGATTAAAAGATGAGTTAATAAGTCATTAAGTAGAAAAATAATAATTTGACTCCTACTATTTGAAGTGATCTCCTTGAGATACTAATATTGTGAGTGCAAATGTAAAAGTATGGTAGGTTGTAGACAAGAAGTACCTACTAGTGAGGCAAAATCCACAGATGATGCCAAGGTATGGTAAGTGCACAGGTATGTGTGTGATATCATGTGATTTTAAGGTAACATTTTACTAATTTTGAGATGATGAAGTGATTAATTTGATATTCCTTGGGTATTTGATTGATTTGTGATATATGGTGGACTGACATTTGGTGTTGTTTCAGTAATGCAAAAGAGGGCGCACTTCTAACCTTGTAAAACTATAGAGACGTAATGGAATTCACACACTCACACATATAAAATGTTCTTGAAATGATTGCTTATATACAATGTGTGTTATTTTCTCTAAACGTGTTACCTTAACTATGTGTTAACATGTCTTTGAAGAGATAGTTCCATGAGAGTTAATGTATTAATGCAATGTAGGTTTCATTTATCGAACTCAAAATTTGAATTTATTTTAGTAAATGTGAGTCAATTTTGTTGTTGGCATTGTTATAAATAATAGAAGTTAGATTATTGATCATTACAATATGGAATTCTTAAAATTCTATAGGTATGATTGTAAGCATATCTGCATCGGGACAATGCATTTTCTAAGGGAGGGAGGATGTCACAACCACTTCTTCACATACCAAAAAACTCGTTATTGGACTGCCACATGGATTAAAACAACCTTAATTAAAATCAAATTATTATATTAATTACCTGGTCATCTTATCCAATGATGGGAAGTTATTAAAAGGAAACAATTGCTTTCCAGTGAAGCGAATCCTCTCCACTGAACTTAAAATGATTTCTTTTTAAAGAAAACCATGGAAAGATTTTAGGGGGGAGGGGTTGGTATACAATGCACTTTGCCACAAAAAATCTACTTGGACGATTTCTTCTCAACATCACCAATTTTGCATCTACCAAAATCTTTTGAATTTGAAGGTAGAGAAGTTGTGGGAAGGCAATGTGGCCATCATTGGTGTCAGAGAAGATGTGTAGACTGAGGCTTAGAATCACCACAATCTACTAGACCAGAGACAATGTTGTGGTCATTGGCGTTGTCAGATTGGGAAAATCTATCGCTCCTCACTTTCAAAGATTGTGTTTGACAGACATGAAGAGTATTTCATCTTCTTCCACTCCTCAGAGAAGAATATTGGACATTAGGCCAAATTTTTTTTGAGGTTTTCCTTTCTTGCAAATTTGGAAGCTCAAAATCTTTGATTTTTTGTAAAAATGGGGAAGAGAAAGTTGTTGAAGAGGGCTCTACCAAAGAAAAAGTAGGACAAGTTGGGTACAGTCTTCAACTATCCCTTCTTCAACCATGATGTCAGCAGTGAGTGAAAAATCGATAAAAAGTATCTCATAGGGGAGGCTAAATGCCAAATATGCCAAGAGAGTTTCAATACCTCTGCAAATGGAGAAGAAGAAAGAAATGACTAGAAATTTGCATGATAACTTGATTGGTTTTGGGGAAAAGAGGAGCGTGGCGGTTGGAGAGCAAGGACAAGCCAGGGAAGAGATCTTTGGGGCACAATACAATGAGATTACCAAGTTCTATTGGAAAACTTTCCTTCTTTATGTTGTTAGCTTGAAGTTAGGATTAAAAAAATTGTATTTTACTATCTAGCAAGGAATTTATTACCAAATCAAATATGCATGATTGTTTCTAGTTAATCTATGAATTCGTATGAAATTGATGCTAGCTTGTGCGGTTATGATTCTATGTGCCTATCCTTAATTGATAAATTCCTAGATTGGATGTAGAAAATGTTGACTTTGGAACTAATCCTTCTAGTCACCCTTATTGGCAGACAAAAACCTTAACTTCTGAGTCTCCAAAAACATTATTGGCATGGAACATTATTGAGGTATAAAACTTAGTGTCTGGCTATCCAAAAGTGAACAAACCTAATTGAATGTGATAGATTCATTAGTAGAAACTTTATTTCTATATGTTCTCCCTTAAATGTCATTTTAAATCTAAAGTCTAAAGGTTTTCTTGATGTATTTCATGCCATGGTATGGTGTCATATACATATAATTGGCTGAACACCCTCTTTTTAATGGCTTTGATACCGCAACGATGAGTTTGGAAGATAAGGAAATTGTAGGCTAAAAGTATTTATTTTATCAAAATGTGGCTACTATTGATAAGAGAAATCAAACTAGTAAAAAAAAAATACAGTTGTAGCATGTCTTCTTCTTAATCTATGTATGCTGAGATTGTCATCATAGCATGAAATATTGTAGATTAGGGTGATTTAAAAACTAAGTCTAATCACATCAAATGAGTAGCGTATGTTGTGCTAGACCAATGATGATTGTGTAATTCCACACCTTAGCATTTAGGGATAACTCAAAATATTCCTTCATTCTTGTCCATTAACAAAATAGGTTCAGGCTTGTGGTTGTACATATTCAAGAGTACATTATCTTCTTGCTGAAATAATAGATGGAATTATGTTGTAACTTGTATGAATGTTTTGTGCTTTTGTTAAAAGACAAGTAAATTAGTTGTTAACCATTAGATCCATGCATTTAAATTCAATTGCACTCGAAATTTTAGATACATGAACAAAATGAATGTTTTGAGATTGAAGTCTATCTTTATAGGTTGTCATGAACCTTTATATGAGATGAGGTATCCATGGCTCATTGTTCTCTTATAGAATTGGCATTAGGAATAAATGGATACTCTTATCAAATTTGTTTATTATTTGTTTAATTTTGGTGAGGTCTCTATCAGTCCTGAATAGGGATAAGGAATGCTTTGGTTTAAGAGTAATTTACTTATTTCCCTTATATTTAGACTTTCTTAAAGTAAAAGGCATATCAAGCTATACGAATAAATAAAGGAAGCGTTATGAAATTGACATGTTTGACATTTAAGTAGATGATTGCATTCCTCAACATGTATAGAATGTGAATGAGAATCATGATGTGTTAAAGGAGAGTCTTGGCATTATGTTTCTATATGTATGGAATGGAATTAGATATTACAAGGTGTGATTTTGAAGATGATAGGTTGATAAAGTTGTATAATGATTTCACGATGATTTTACATGGCATGTTGAGGATGACACATTATGGATTGCTTATGATTCTTATTTTACATGTTTCACATACATATGTGATGGTTATGATGTGAATTGGAAATAAGGTTAAATTCTTTTAATTATGATAAGATGGATACAGACCTAATTATGTGGTTTTGTGAGTGTTTGTGTAGTATATTAGTTTTAGAATATGATTTCTTGTTACTACACAACTCCATTACTTTCCTCTTAGTTTTTCTTGTTTAGTCTTCCTCGTTATTGGGCTGGGTATCTTTCATGTCAAGAAAGATTCTGGGGAAGTGTAACAGCTTTGTGGTAGGGTGGAAAAGCACTCCTAGAATATTCTCGCCCTTCTATTTTTATGTAGGTTCTGGAGCTCATTCCAACATTGGTCGTCATGGTTAGCCCATTTGGTATCTGGTATCTGGTATTGGTAAATCTGGTAACGAAATTATAGTTTATTTTAGAATTGAGCATATATATAAATGTGTCATTTATGTTAAAGTTAATGATAGTTAATCAATTAATGTTGACTGGTGAATGTTCAAAATAATTTGACTCTCGTTGAATTTTTTGCATTTTATGGAGATTGTTGATGTGGCATTGGTTTTGCAAGGGTAGTCTTTACAATAAAACTTACCATTATTTTTTAAATGTCATTTAAAGGATGTTTCATGCCCATATGAGTAAGATCATACTATCAACAAAATACTAAATTGAAGGGAAAAAAAAAGTTTAAAACATCTCCAATGATAGAAAATGTTAAGTATTCTTAAGAACACCTTCAATGCACTAACTACTAAAAAGGCCTTCATTGTCTATTCCTACTAAAAATCACTTTTCTTTCTAAGATTTGTGTTAATACAGATTGCCTCACATGTAAGCAGCAATGACTAGCCACTAGAACTAGCATAACAATTCATTTTCTCTCTAACACCAAGTATAACAAATCCAACTTTCATTTTTGATATCCAACAAGTGGCCCTATAGATTTTTACTAAGAAATTTTTGGTTGTACATAGCGAAAAACCCAAATTTGATGGTTCACATTTCTTGTGAGACACCATTTTGTGACAATAATTGACCAAATATGTCTGGAAAAGTTAAAAACATTTTCAAATTTTATAGACTAAAACTATACAACAAAAAAGTAATTACTCATAGCTAAAACTATAAATGCCATGTGTTATTATTATTATTTTTGATAGGTAATTGACTAAAGCTTATATTATTTATTATTCATTATTATTTTCATTAAGATTAATTATTATTATGTGTTAGTCATGAGTATATTCAAACCCAAGACCTCCGCGATGAGAGGCTCACAATATATTGACATGTTGTAGGCTCTTGCCTACATTTGTTAAATTTTCAGCGCTACTTAAATGTTAGGTAAAATTTCAAATCTATGGTTTAGAAAATTTAAATTTTATAGTAATGTTACAAACAAGAATACAATAGATTTTGACCTTCCAAACCGAAGATTATCTTGAAATGCAAGGTTGTCATGCACATGGGTTATATTAAGTTGAGCAATCCACTACTCCCAAAGGCCAAATCGATCCCTCCAATAAAATTTTCCTTTGGCTCTAGATATTAAGAGATAAAGTGTAGAGCTAAGTATTATAGACACTACATGTATTGGAGATCACAACAACTAGGATTTTAACCCCTGGATTTATGCTCTAAGGTAATTGAATATGTAAATATTTACATATTTAAATTTAAAAATAAAAATAAAAAATTCAAAGCCTAAAGTAATATCATTGAAGTGAATTTAATCCAAATTAGGGATATACAAAGAATGCCATGACAAGGAAACAATGGGTAGAAATTGCAAAAATGAAAAAATATAATAGAAAAAATTGTTAAAAACAAAAGGCTAACGATCACCCTCTATAGGAGTTATAGTAATCGAACATGCATTTCCTTCCCTTATCACAAGGATTGACCAAGAGAAAGGCATAAAATACTAGCCATAGGAATTGCAAATGTCACAAACACAACAATACTAAACATTGGATTTACAAATGACCGATAACAACAATCACTAATACTAACCGTACATAAATTTCTACACAGTTCCACCAAATGCCCTACATACATTCCTATATGATTAGAACAACTAATGGTAGAAGAAAACATTAGAAATTATTTCTAAAGCTTCTTTGTATTTGCAGTCCTTGACATTGTTTATCTGAATTAAAATAAATAAAAGACGAAGACCAAGTGGTTTTGAAGATAACATTAAGAATTTAGCTTCATTTTGTAAATACAAGATATCTCAATTTTGGATATTGTAATACAAGGTATCTAAATTTTGAGAATTTATATGGTGAACATAGGAGATCTAAAATTCCTATAGGATGATAACACCTACAGACATAAGAAAAAACTAAAATGATCCACAAATATTTGTGTATGGAATCCTCAACATTGCCTCTCTAAAATTCAAGGAAATGAAAAATCTTATTTATTTTTCTTTAAAATGTTGAACTATTAAAGACTTATGGATAGCTTATAGAATGCCACTACAACACAATTATATGGCGGTAAAACCACGATCTAGATTTTTTACAAAATTCCCAAAACAAACTAATATTATGAAATGTTTCCTATTTATATTTATTAAACCCTAAGAAAATTCAATTAGATTTTTTTTATTATAAAATAATAATATTAAAGATCTATGTATTTTAACCTTAGAACAAGTGTCATGTAATGGCTAAGTACTTGCCTTTAGTTATGTAGCTACCTATAGTTTGAATTTTATCTATATATATTTTTTGTAATTTATAATGTCACAAGTATGCAAAGGGGTATATGTTACTATAAAACTTTATATGATAAAAAAAAATCATATACATAAGGTGAATAGATATGATAATACATATTTTGATAATGTTTACTATTTAATATAATTTAATAAACTAACTATTTATTTTGCATAGATTTTTATGATTTTTCATAATTAGGAGATAAATATTCATATCAATGAGCATTAAATGAAAAGAATCTTGAAATCAATTGATTTATTAGAATATGATGAATATAATTACCCACATTATTACTTCCTTGATCTTTAATGTTAATATAGATTTTCAATTAACTAATTTAATTTAGCCGATAGGCTATTTGTGGGAACTTTGTTCCTAGAAATAGAAATTTTAACGAAAAAGTTGTTAGTTAGCCAGAAAAGTTATTAGTTTGGCTAGAAAATTGTAATTCCTTCACGTTAATTACTTACCGGCCAATTTTTTTTATCGCACTCCACTTTTAACTCTTGTTAAAGTAATATTTATTAGTTGTTATTGTTGGAAATATAAGATGAGTAACTAAGAGGGGAGGGCTGAATCAGTTACCATAAAAATAAATCCTAGATCCCTTAAATGTCAATACAAATCATAACATAAACTCTGATTAAATTGTATTATGTTGCTACTTGGTAAACACACAGGCACTCAATTAATGCTAGCAAATCTTGTAACTTGACAAGTATTGAGAATCAACTATAACTTGAATAATGTGATTAATCTTAAGTTTAAATTAGTTGCATACATAAAAGAAATAGCATGAACACAAGTGGCACCGAGATTTAACATGGAAACCCAATTTGGAAAAAACCACCAATTGCAATTAGTTACTGTATTCACTCTTATGAAGTGAGCCCTATTAGGAGCCAACCCTTTTAAAGGTTACAAAACACACTATTAGGTGTGATATTGTTAGAGGATTTAATCACCCTATTAGGAGTGGCCTTGTTAGAGGTCTTCAAGACACTTCAAATAGAAATGCCACGTTGTTAGAGGAATTACAAATAGTTGTTAAGCCAAATCTATTAAGAGATTTAAATCATTGCTACAATGGTTAGAAAGTAACAATGAGATGACCTGATTTCTAATGCAATTGAATTGCAAATTACAAATCTCAATTCTAGCTTGTATACTTGATCCTTCCTGATCAAATGTATCTTTGTAGCTCAATAAGGATATTTTGTTTATCCTTCCAATTTTCTTCCTCTAAGCATCTTCAAATCTTCTATTTTCTTTCACTCATTCAATCCTCCTTGACCATATATTTATATCTTATATATTGTCAAGTCAGCTTGAATACAACTTAGAATACTTAGTATTCATCTCCTCTGTTAGCTAAAACCAACAAACAAATCAATTGAAATTAATATGCCAAAATAGGAAAATCCTTTGTTAGCCAACCCTACTCGGTAGACACTAACCAAAATAGATTTTCCTTTGTTAACCAAGTGAGCTCGATTAACACTAGTTTTCATGCCAACTTTCTTTGTCTCTTGAGTGAATTCGGAAGACACTACCTTCTATGAATTCTCTTTGGTAACCGAGTGAGCTTGATTAACACTCATTATCTTCCAACTTTCCTTAGGCTCTTGAGTGAACTCGATAGACATTAACTTCTGAACTTGGCATAGACACAAATGCTCGAAAGACCTAGAAAATTGTCTTCATTGCTCGAGTAAGCTTGGCATACACTAACTAGCAATGATATGATATTTTGTATAACCACAAAGACAATACACAATTTGTTAGTGTAGTTTTTTATTTTTCTTATTTTGCTAGGTTTTTCCTACACTTTTAATAATCTCGCTTAGGTTAATAAAGCATATCTTATTAGGTGAATGGTTGTGAGGTGTCACCTTCCTACATGTGAGCATCCATTAGCTATCTTGGAAAGATACTTTGCTATCTTTAGTCCGATAGATGGTTGCTCCTCATTGGTTGGTGTTGTCACCTCCTCCCTCTTCCTAGCCTATATAAGCATGCTACCTAGCTTGTATTTGTATCTCTTGTTTTTGCATCCTCTTAATGATATTTTGCTTTCAGCATTTGCATTACTCTCTTGGAGACTAACTCTATGATGCTATTTTGATTTTGTATCATCTGCATTCATAGTTTAGATATTTACTCTTTGCACTAGTTTTCTGGGTTATTAATCTTATCAGATTCTAACATGGTATCAGAGCTTTTTTATGTGCAAGAGTAGATTTTAGTTTCCTTATTTGAGAGATTCGGGGGGGGGGGGGGGGGGGGGGCAAATAAACTTTATTGTAGTTTTTTGAAAAATGAAGTATGCTCTTCTCTTGCATCTTTGGATGATCCTGAGAATCAGAAAAGTTTTGGCAAAAAACTTTTTTTTCTGGGGTTTCAATCTCAAATCTGACAACCAACTTGCATATTTGGAGTTTTCAATCAGTATTGCAGGTTCCAGCATGCCATTGATGGACTTAAGAAGCTGATCCAACATTTGCATGTCATACTCTAGTTGCTGGGGTCATTTTTTGATTTTTGGAGCCATTTTTTACTGTTAAAGACGTTTGATTTACACTACAACAACATCTTTTGTACATCAACAATAAAAACGCTTTTTGGGTTTTGTTCGCAGCCCCAAAAAACCATCTGGGTATCTTTTAGATTTTGCATGCAAGCTGTATATTTTGCAGAATTGAGCATGCAAAGCTACAGCCATACCCCTCTCCGTTGGCAGTTGCAGATTTGAATGCAGTTTTCAAATGTCTTGTTGTTGCTCATACAGACTCTGATTTTGATGATTCTTATTATGAACTTGGCTATTTTTTTGTGCTCTATCCACTAGTGGAGTTGTTTTTTGATTTTCATGCATGAATTCTTCAGAAATTGCAGATTCTCAGTCGTGACTGTGCACAGTTCTCATTTTGGAAACTTCGGAGGATCATAACTTTCTCATACGACCTCGTATCAAGGAAATTCTTTTTTTGAAAGTGCATGATTTTTTGAGTAGATTCAGTTTTTGTTCCTATGTACTAGGCGGATGTAGTGGCTAGGCACCTATGCATTTCGGTGAGATGGTTCATCTACTATATAGACACTCATTCATTCTTACCTTTGGAGGTCACCTCTTTGATTGATCAGCTCTTCAGACTTTGTCTTCTCTACCTGGTCATGCACTATTTCAGTGGGGGTTCCAACAGTTTCTTCTGACAGTGTTTGCAGCTTCATGCTTTGGAGATGCTTCATGCTCTTTTTTGTTCCTCTCTTTGGGACATTTCCTAGATTGGAGGTTTAGTTTCCTTCATCTAGTTCTTTTTCTTGTATTGGGTACCTGATCAGGCCTTGTTGCCGGGACACATTTTCCTGCTTTCATAGCTTTGCTAGGTTAGCATCCACCTAAGCTTCGCTTACGGGGGGTGTTAGTGTAGTTTTTTATTTTTCTTATTTTGCTAGGTTTTTCTTACACTTTTAATAATCTCACTTAGGTTAATAAAGCATATCTTATTAGGTGAATGGTTGTGAGGTGTCACCTTCCTACATGTGAGCATCCATTAGCTATCTTGGAAAGATACTTTGCTATCTTTAGTCCGATAGATGGTTACTCCTCATTGGTTGGTGTTGTCACCTCCTCCCTCTTCCTAGCCTATATAAGCATGCTACTTGGCTTGTATTTGTATCTCTTGTTTTTGCATCCTCTTAATGCTATTTTGCTTCTAGCATTTGCATTACTCTCTTGGAGACTAACTCTATGATGCTATTTTGATTTTGTATCATCTGCATTCATAGTTTAGATATTTACTCTTTGCACTAGTTTTCTGGGTTATTAATCTTATCAGATTCTAACACAATTAACCAATTATTTTCAACAATCTCCCTCTTTGGAATTGATGGCAACACATGTCATAATACGATGAAATTTTTAGAGAAAGAATAAAGTACGAAACATATCAAACATATCCTTACTTTCATTTTGATTATCATTTATGAGAACTCCCTCTATCAATGTGAACTCCCTCTATCTTTAGTTTCTCCCTTTATTAGCAAAACTTTGTCTTCAACATCTTCTTTTGATAGTAGAATCTCCCTTTTTGATATCAGACCAAGTTCATTTTCTTTCTATTCTCCCTCTTTATAAATTTTTCTGTTATATGACAACAAAAAACTCCCCCTCTTTAACATCTCATGTCAAAGATGATATTTAGAGAATATCAATGTACCTTATGTATTGATTCATATGCAATGTTCCCTTTTCAATATTGCATCAACTGATTGATCTTCAACATGCTTTGGTTGATGCATCACTAAACTTCATTTAGTGAGCTTTAGATAGGGGAATGATCCCTAACTTACCTCTTAGATACAAAAATGCATCCTTGGGTAATGGCTTGGTGAATATGTCCGCAAGCTATTCTTTGGTATTCACATATTCCAACCTTACTTCCTTGTCTTGTACCAAGTCTCTTAGAAAATGATATTTTATAGCAATGTGCTTGGTTTTGGTATGCATCACTGGATTCTTTGATATGTTGATTATACTAGTGTTATCATAGAAGATAACCACTAGGTCTTTGATTTCTATCTTCATACCTACCAATAGTTGCTTGAACCAAACAATATTGGAACAATTAACTGTTGCTGCCACATATTCT